>CM033715.1:52345800-52780849 GCA_019671005.1 Hibiscus mutabilis
AAGTTGCATCTTCAACTCTTTTAAATCCTACGGAGTCATACAGTAGGGAGCAATAGACACTGGAGCTATATTTGCATACAACTCAATCCTAAACTCAACCTCTCCATTCGACGGCAAACCAGGCAACTCATACGGAAAAACACTCAGAACACTCACATACCGTACGTATGTCATAAACATACACTTCATTTGATCCCAGATTCATAACTTAGACTAAGAATGCCTCACAGCCATAATCCAACAAATAACCTGTTTCCAAAGCCGAAACAACATTAGACAAGAACTTAATATTCTCACCCATGACTACTCCCTCGTAATCGTCAGAAAGTTTCAAGGTAACTCGCCTTGGATTCAAAATCAACCACAGCTCTGTGCTCAGACAACCAATCCATACCCATGATTACTTTAAGACCATAAAATGGCAACTTCATTGAATCAACTGCAAACACATGACCTTAAACCATCATAGGACATTTCTTAAACATTATTCTCGCAACAACCGTCTCAATAGAAGAACTAGCTACCTACATTCTGAGACGATCGTTTAAACCACAACTCCCACAAGCGTTAGCAACAACGGGCGCAAAAGTCTATACCCTACGAATCAAACGTGGACAACTCCGCTTCATGTGATCACATGATCCACATACCTAACATGTATTAAATGTTGCTCTAGCCTGGATACTCTGACCCTACGGTCCTCGCCCATCACTACCACCACCTTACCTCAACTCAGGCGATACCTTTTATCATGATTTTTATTAACCTGACCATCATCGAAACCAGTGTCTGCCACTCTCTTGCCAGACCCAAAACCCCTCACACGAACCAATAAACCCAGGTTTAGTTTAATACACTTCGCCCGTGTAACCAACATGTCAAAATGGTGTAGCTAGAAACCAACATGTATATCCTAACATCATGTACCAATCCGTAACAGAATCAGTCAAAGTGATGCCTCTCATCCAGTACTAGTTCAGGAGCATACTGGCTCAACTGAACAAACTGTACCTCAAACTCGGCCACAGACATACTGTCTTGAACCAAAGCCATGAATTCACATTTCTGTTCACCCAAGTATCTAACTCTCAGATACTTATTCTTAAAGACAGTTCAAAAGAACTCCCAGGTCATAACACCGGGTTCCACGCCCGCAACCACAGTTGTCCACCAACTATAAGCATCATCTAGCAATAGAGATACAACACATTCCAACTTACGGGCATCACTACACCCCATCGGATCCAAAAATCCATACAACACAGGCCATCCACACCTCAGATGCCTTAGGTACCAACCCATGGTACTCAACTCCTCTTAACTACAGAGACATTCCAACGGCATTCCCGTTTGCCCAATAGCTGGCACAGACACATGCGCTCCAGCAATACCAGCTTAAAAAGCTCAGAACATCGCCCATATCAAAGACGCCACATCACCCAACACTGACCCAATTGGCATAGGTGATACTTACTTTGGGATGGAAATTCCTCCCGCAGGAGATGTAACATTCTCCTCAATTTCTTGCCCAACGACAATAGCGTCACGCTAGTTCTCACTTTTCCTCTCTCGGTCGTAACATAATACATTTCTAAGGCATGATAGTTATACCAAAATAAAAGAACCAAGCCAACTTCAAGAAAGGATCCAAGACTTCCATTTTAAATCAAAACATTTCAGACTACAGCAATAAGGCAATAGGTTTCCCAAACTTTCCCCCAACGTGGCATAAAGCAATCAACGTGCACATAACAAACACTGTGCATAACAAACAACAGAATACGAATCACATCATCACTATAAAAACTTACCAACATCCCAACCTTTCGAAACCTGGCTATGATACCACCAAATGTAACCCCTTCGACCTGGCCTAGTCGCAAGACCAAATCGAGTGAGCTACATTAGGTTTGCTGAAGCAAACTGTGAAGAAATAACTCAAATTTACGTCCACTTTTTATTTTGTCTTATCTAAATGCAATATGATAAAATATGGTGAGTGATTAGGCAGGGGTGTAACTCAACACAATCGGGCATCGAATCGACATCCAATTACACTTAATTACAATTTAGGGACAAAATTGCAATTCTTGAAAATTATAGGGACTTATAACATTTTGAGTTTACCAATATTTAATTAGTCAGGTTACAAGCTTGCTTGCCAAATTTTAGCTCAAAATGACAATCCAAACTCATGCAATTGTATTTATGAATATCATGGACCAAAATATAACATTTCAAAGTATTTTTCAACTTTTCACAAATATTCCCACTAAAGGTTTCGAAACCTTCTCAAAGGTTTCAAAAATATTTTTCCAGTAGCCAAAGTTGGCTCAAGGTTTCGAAACCTTGGGCCTGGTTTCGAAACCTGTTCATAAGGTTCCGAAACTTACGTCCAGATTTGCAGAAAATGCATATTCAACACACCTTAGAACCACATTAAACGTATCCACATTAGCCCCAAACACTTTAATACACACCCCAAATATATATCACACCTCAAACACGCTTCCAAAGACATACGTAACAATACACGTATCAATTCAAACTCGATATCATCAACTAAAGGCATGCTTCCTAATAACCAAACCAAACAACGCACAAAACGTAATACCACATCAAAATCAAACGTATAAAGCCTCATACAACTCCACATCAACAACACAAACTTGGAAAAATCAGGAGTTTAACAAAACGATCCCAAAACAACCACGAAACCCCATTACCCATATTACCTATAGTCTAATTCGAAAACATACTTTCAACGATTAAGTCTTTCTCGATCTTTTGCTTCCACGATGCCTTTGAATCTTTAATCCACTACAATGATGGACAAAGAGAGCGTAAGCACACTAGGCTTAGTTAGGAGTGCTAAAAAACAAGACACCATCAATGCATTTAAAACTGTTTTTCAAAACCACATTAAAATCTCATTTCAATTACCTCAAATCATCATTTGAAACATCATGCCTTGAAAACCATGCACTTAACACTTTCAAAAACTAGCACATTAAACCATGTGCAACATGTATCATGTACCAACAACAAATCCCATTGCTAACACTCGATTTAAGCCTTCCCATGCATAAAAACCATATGCAGAGCTTAAAGAGTAAACATGTATAAATCACATTATACAAATCATTACAAAAACCATGATACATGTTTATCTCGTATATTGGCATAACAAGTGACCCAGATAGCACTACACCCATCCTTGGATAGCACTACCCCTATCCATTCAAGCTCGGATATGCGGATTCCTTGATGGCACTACCCCCATCAATTCTCATGGTGAAACTACCCTCACCATAACCTCACTTCGACCGGGATGACACTACCCTTATTGCCCGTATGTGATAGCACTACCCTTATCACTTCACAATAGCACTGCCCCTATTGTGTAACCGAAGAATTATTCTCACGTACAAATTTTATATTTTAGAGTGCACTTTAATCATATTGGTTGACCAATAATATCCGACGAAAATTAAATCTCAGCAACATGCCAATATACACTTTAAAACTATGTTACCTTACTGCTTTTCCAATGCATAGACATAAACCATTTTCTTCATCCCATTTCAAGAAATCTCAATGCATAGCATTTTCTCAACATGACATAATCTCTTTAAAAGCCATAAATCAATCTCATGGGATCACATGAATCATCTCTCAATTCATAAAAACATGCATAACAGTAGGTAATAAATCTCTTTCTAAAACATGAGCATGATTATACAAAACAATGAGGAAAACCAAAAACCAAGAGCAAATTCTTCCATACTTACTTTCAAGATTAGATTAGCGTTTCAAGCTTAATCTAAACCCCCAAACCTTGATTTCAAATCTTTGAAAAGCTTTCAAACCAGTTCCACTCACCGACACACGAAACCTCAATTCACCGACACGCAGTCAAGCGTCTGAAGCCTCCAATGCTTCACCGGTAGCTAACGGATCAACCTCCCCTGTTTTAACCACATTACAACATAGGATTAATTCATCATAATGCATTCAAAATCCTAGCAAAACAATTCCACAACATTGTTTCGCTAAAAGCTACCAAACGCCCATTCGCAATAACCGAAAACCACATCGATTGACCTCCAAACTTAACCCAACCATAACCTATCACTTCCGATCATCAATTAACATCAAATTACATCTAAAAACCATCTCATAACATCCTTATACCTCCAACAACCTTTAAACCACCACAACTCCTCAAAAACACATAACTATCAACCTAAACAATTAGAGATTCGCTTAATTTCGGGATTCCAATGTTAAAACCATTATCTCAACATTATTAAACATCAAAATCATGATTAGAATTAATCAAGAACCTAGAAAAACAGATCCAATTCAAAAATCACATAAATTCATCAATTAAACCTTGATTTAATCATATTATTCAATTAAATCATAAAACCTCATTAGGAAACATATTTAAAGAGTCGAGAACTTGAGAATTTCAATAAAGAACCTTGATTAGAGGGAAAAAAAATGAAGATTACATCTAATCCTTTGCTTTTCATTTAATTGGCAAGATGGATTGAAATCTTCAAGAAAACAAATAAAGCTTGTTGTAGAAATCCATAGAAA
Organism: Hibiscus mutabilis; assembly: GCA_019671005.1. Classification (NCBI taxonomy): domain Eukaryota; kingdom Viridiplantae; phylum Streptophyta; class Magnoliopsida; order Malvales; family Malvaceae; genus Hibiscus; species Hibiscus mutabilis. The sequence goes on from CM033715.1 coordinate 52,350,406, forward strand.
CCATTTAGAAATCAAATTTGGATGAAAAGGATTAATTCTCTGGAGATTTTAGAAGAGAAAATGTTGTTTGGCTGATAAGAAAGTAGAGAAAAAAAGTTGAGAGTCAAAAGAAGTTACGTAAGAAAATATTTTAATCAAATAAACTCTTTTATAAAATCTCTTTCATCCTTAACTATTAATTAATTAATTTTTTTTTATTAAAATGGCCTAATCAAGGTAAATATCTGATTAAACTGATAAAAGCCCCTTAAAGATTCAAATTTTTGACTCTTTACAAAATAGTCACCAAAATTGTTTTACACTTTTACATTTTAGTCACTAGTCCAAAATGTCACATTTCCAAACCTTATTTTCCAAAATTGAATTTACCAATAATTAACATATACTTAATAAGGATTTTAACCATTTTCCCATATTTTTATCTCGCATAAAAATATTTAATCCCGAATTTGACTCAAATCTCTAACCCAATCCAATGAACCGTCTAATTAGCCCAAAAATCGCTAGACCCAAAATCGGAGCATTACATCATGCCTTGAAAACCATGCACTTAACATTTTCAAAAACTAGCATATTAAACCATATGCAACATGTAACATAGACCAACAGCAAGTCCCATTGCTAACCCTCAATTTAAGTTTTTCCATACATAACAATCCATATGCAAAGCTTAAGGAGTAAACGTGTATAAACCAACATTATACATCAAAGTCCATCAACATGATACATTATCAATTATATTGGCTTTCAAGTGATCATAAACCAAATTTCACTTTCACAAAATATTTCATTAGATACACGGATTCAACAAGTGCCCTCTCAACACTTCATGCCATCTCAACCGGAATTATGGTACACTCACAACTAGGGTACAATCACAATCGCTCTCATCGGTTAGACACATAATCCACTAACAGGAGTTTTCGGTACCATATAACCCCTCGACCATTAGGGTACTCATGGTAGAGTATTCGGTACACATAAACCCCTCAACACCCGAGGTGGCTTATTTGTAGTGCACTATCAATCCTATGGTCGTCCAACTATATGCGATAGCATTTTAAACCATGTCACTTGCTAATATAATTCATTATTAATCATGTACCTCACTATTTTTATATGCATCAAATCAAAACAATTTCCAAAGCAACAAACCATGCTTTAAACATGTATTCTACATACTTACATGGATCATTTACCAAATGCACCCATCATCATTATATGATCAAAAATAGAATAAAACATTCTTAAATAGTAGGTACCATGTAATTCCAAAACAAGTGCATAAAATCAATTTCGTTAAAAGCACGACCGAGAGAGAATTATCGTCATACTTACTTCCAAGTTTATACCAGCGTTTCAAGCTAAGTTTAAACCCCAATTGTAAACTTTAAACCATTTCAAAGCTGAAACCCACGTTCTCACTCGCCGACAACGCAAAGCTTCATTTGCCAATGCGAATCACTCCTCCAAAGCTTCCGAAGCGATGCTACAAGCTTGATGATCAACCTCCCCTGATTTTACCACACAAAAACAGAGGATTCAATGCATCAAAATGCATTCATAAACTTAGCAATATCAACCCATAACAGTCCTTTCCAAACTCTAGCTAAAACCTTCCCAAAACTATCGAAATCAACATAAAAAATCTTTCAAACTTAACCCAGACAAAACCTAATGATTTAATCCATCAATTAACTTTAATTGAAATCCAAAAACAACCTAACAACAACCTTATACCTCCAACATACATTAAACCTCCACAACTCCTCAAAAGCACATAACTTATAACCTAGAAAATTAGAGATTCACATAGCTTTGGGATTCCAATATTAAAATCAATCTATTAACATTATTAAACATCAAAATCATGATTAAAATCAACCAAGAACACAGCAAAATAGATCCAATCCGAAAATCACCAAATCTCATCAATTAAAGCTTGAATTAACCAATTTCGATAATAAAACCATTAAAAATCATTATAAACATATATAAAGGATCAAATACTTGGAAATTTCAGTAAATAACCATTCGCTAGAGGAGAAGAATGAACCTTACCTCTAATGAGTGAATTTCCTCTCAATTGGACGTTTACTCTTGAAAAACAAAAGAAGACAATGTGATTTTGGAAATCAAGATTAAAGAATCCATTAGAAATCAATAGTTTAGAAAATCAAGGTCATTACCTTAAATCTTTGATGAGCAAAAGAGTGTTTGGCTGAAGGAATTTTGAGAGAAAGAAAGTTATGTCAAAAGTGTTTTTAGGAAAATAACCATCTTTAATTAATCTCCTTTTAATTCCTTAATTAAAACTCATTAAAATAATCCTAATTGAAAGAAAATTCTTATAAAAACATTTAGGTAAAATAGCTCCTTAATGATTCTAAGATTTGACCCTTTTACAAAACAATCACTAAAATAGTTTTACATTCTTTACATTTTGGTCACTAGCCAAAATGTCCACTTTTTAAATTTCATTTTCCAAAATTGACTTTACCAAAAATATCTTTATATTAAGTAATGATTTTTAGATATTTTTTTCCATATTTTTCTTGAAACAAAAATATTTAATCCGATTTTAATCCTAAATCCGACTCGAATCTCTAACCCGATCTCTCGGACCATCTAATCAACCTAAAAACCCCTAGGCCCAAAACCAGGGCTTTGCACGAATGGTGAGAGCATTGAGAGCACGATAGTCAACGCAAAAACGCAAAGTGCATCCTTTTTACGGACTAATAAGATGAGAGATGAATAAGGACTACCACTAGGCCGAATAATTCCCTCCCGTAGCATATCCGAGACAAGTTTCTCAATTTCTTGTTTTTGAAAATACAGATACCGATAGGGACAGACTTTGATTTGTGATGATTAGGAATGCAATGTGATGGAATGATCGCTGGATCGAGAAGGTGGCAATCTATGAGGCTTATCAAAGATATATGAAAATTCATTTACGAACTGTTGCATATGCAACAGAAAAATCTCCGAAGGTTCTAAAATAACTGGAGAAAGTAATTCCAAATGAAAAAACTCATCAATCACATGAGTGTGATACAAACGCCGTAAACTATTAAATTGGACCAGATGTGCTATCGGTGACTTGTTTCCTTGCCAAATAATTGTAGGGCCATAACAATAAAATTCAAAGCATGAGGTAGCATAATCGGTTAACACCGAACCCAATGTAGCCAACCACGATACGCTAGGAACCAGATCCCAACCTTGTAAAGGTAAAACATAAAAGTCAATGGAAAGAGTATGCCCCTGTATAACAAAAGGGAGTTGTCAAACTACTCCCGTTTAAATGAAAGTCGTTCATCGCTACCTACCACAACTGAGAAAGAAGAGGTGTCCTCAATAGGTAATTATAGGAATTTAGCAACCTGAGTCTGAATAAAACAATGTGTGCTACCACCATCAAGTAGCACCTAAACTGATTTTTCGTGTATAGTACCAGTGAAGCGCAAGGTAGAACCAGAATACCCATCGGCAAGAGCATTATAGGAAATAGTCGAGTGAGTTTGAACCTCCTAAAGTTGCAGCTTGTTGGCTAAAGTGATATCCGACAACGAAGGTATACTAAGTGGTTCTAGAGATGAAGTACTAGACAAAGGATCTAGATCATCATCAAAGAGAAGTAACTGCGGAGTGGATTTACATTTAAGATCCCAAGAATACTTCTCATCACAATGATAACAAAGTCCTTGTGCGCGACGTTGAGCTGCCTCTACTAAAGACAATGGACTAAATCCAACCTTGGTCGATGTAGATAATGGAGGAAAAGAACACAATGGGGTAGGATTAGCTATAAAACCGAGACCAAACAATTTGGGTGTGGGCAGCAAGGGTTTACCACTTCTTAACGTAGTAGGACTCATCCCTTTTTCCAACATGAGACGTTGCTCATGTAACTAGGCGAGATCCATCGCATCATCAAGTGTCACTGGTTTATGAATAAGCATTGAATGCTTGATATCATTGCACAAACCCGACACAAAGCAACGAACTAAAAAGGGATGAGGCAAATACATGGTGCGAGTAGTGATGGCTTCAAACTGAGCACGATAGGCAACAATTAATGTCGTTTTTTGTAGTTTCTCCAATAATCCTTCAAGTTCCTCAAGATCATGAGAGCGAAAGCGACGAATCACAGCCTCCACAAATAAGCTCCAACTAACCAATTGTCGATTATGATGCATCCAAGTATACCAATCAGCCGCCTCATCATCAAAATAAAATGAAGCAATAGTCATTTGATCATCCTCTCGAATATGATAGAAATCAAAATATCGATCTACCTGGGAAACCTAACTTTTAGGATTCTTACCCAAGAAAGGAGCCATGTGAACATGAGCAGGTTTGTGATGACCCAAGATGTCCGAACCTACAACACCATCGATAAAAGAGGAGGTTGAATCTTTTTAATCCCCCATGAGAGTCTTGGATGGTGGAGGCTTTGAGAGCTTTCCAAGAACCTCTTGCAACAAAGTTCCTTTCTTACTCAATGAAGAATTGATTTCTTCAAGATCACTGCTAAATTTAGCTTGCGATTCCTGTAGGGATTTGAAGTTATCATCAAGGGTCTTGAGTCGAGTATCATCAACCATATTTTTGGATGGCCAATGAAAGCACCAATGTTATAGAATTGCAAGTGAATGAATGGAAAGTGTTTTTTATATACTCAAAAGGAAATAAAGTGTTTACAACCAGATGATATGAGAAAATAAAACAAATAAGCAATAAGTTTTTAGCTGAATATTAACCCTTGCAACCATTTGTCTCTATATACCCTTGATTGCTAAATTAAGTAACTACTTTTGCTAACGTGGCTTGATAACATAATATGCATATTTGGTTGGTATTTTTTGAATTCGGGTACTACTTCAAGTGGAAGAACTTGGGCCCAAGTCCACTATCAGCTGCTTAACATTCTTCATAACAAACCTGACAATGCTTCATCCAAAACCATATGTGAGAAGAATCGTCCCTATCTTTATCTGTTATAGAAAAATTTTGGTGTTGTAATGCAACAGCAAAATTTCATATTTTATATATAAAACTATTGTCCTCAAACCAAATTTAAATACACTTTGATACCTATTTGTTACTAAATATGGTAGGAATCATTACAAACAAACCATCATAAATAAAAAAAATAACAGACTTATGTGAAAAAGCATAAACAAAAAAAACCACATACAAAGGTAATTTCTTCACGTAATCTTGAAAAATACGAAAGGGATGTAAATTTGATTTTTTCGACTTTAATAAGGTTTATTCCTTTTACACAGTATCTATCATATCAAGTATAATCTCTACGGACACTGCTTCAAGTTGGACGGCATGGTAGGTATGCGAGGCCCTGCTCCTACTCCCTGACCGGGTTCAGCCCAAAAGCCTTTGCATGGACATATCCTTACGAGTTCTTAGTTTTTCTCTATATTTGAATGTAATCTAGGGATAGTCTGACTCCTCTTAGAGCAATAATTAATTACAAATTCTTGTTATTCTTGAGGGGCTTCGCAGATTATTTCTTCTATGTTTTTTTGGGCAAATATGTGAAGCAATTTTGTATGCACGTTGCGCCTTTGTGATGAAAAACTTGTGGAGAATCTCGTGTTCTAGTGTACGGACTATGTTTCTCTTTTTTATGTTGACATATGAATAGTGCGGGGGAGAATAGTGCGGGGGATAGAGGGCAAGAAATTAAAAGCTAAATGCATATTGAATAACCTAGATTAGGCCGTACCTTTGCCCGCTTGGTGTGTTAGTGAAGACACGTGTCAATCAAGGAGGACAAATGTATTAGTGAATTGAGTTCATTGTGACTCAAATATTGACACGGATCACGTGATTACGCACGTGATTTGGATAGCGTTCGCATCTCGAGTCCGTAACGAAATGACTTTGGCTTTGCTGGTATGTTCGCAGAGGGTTGTAACTAGGTATTTGCATGGACGTACTTCACCGATACTAACAAGTTTTATCCAATAGTTCAAAATTTTGATTTTACTATTTAAATCAATCGACTTTTGATCCTTTTCCAAAAATTGTATGAATGTTAAAGAAAACACAGAAATTTGGTAATCTAAGTTATAAGATTGCGCATCAATTGACCACAAGAAAGAAACAAGTGCGGAGCATAGTACTCCCAAGCCGAGTAAGAAAATGCAACATTATTAAAATAAGCAAAACATGAAGGAAAAGTGAATCATCAGCTCCAAAAATACTAACTCTTAATTCAAATGGCAATGTAAAAACAAACCCTCTTTTTATGCTTAGAGATAATAAAATATTACAACTTCATGCCCTTTAATGGGAACAAAGAAATTCTTCTGCAAGAATCAAAAACATTTCAGACATAAATTTCATTACATAAATATTTCCTAGCATATTGTAAATCAATACTTTCTCATGTTTAACCTCTTCCTCATTTGAACGCCTTTACTTCAATAAGATCTTGTTGTAGCACTGGACTGAACACATGAAAATGTCAAAACCCTTCTTTGTTTTATGGTTCAGTGAATCAGCCTGCAAATTATCAAGGTGCAAATTATTTGTTGTCACGGTGCCCACTGCCGCCAACGCCACAACTGATAAATAGACGCCCACCTTGATCATAAATTACAAGGAAAATAACCAAAAACTGAGCAAACATCATCAACTTCAACATGACACTCTGCATTGGTTGCCTCCTAATGTCGTTCTAAACAACAACAAACAATAATATTTAGAAAATCTTGAGAGCAAGATTTTCCAAACACTTTGTCTGTTGACGTTCGTCACTACAAATGGCTAGTCATAGCCTTTCAAATACTATTGTCTGTCGATTATGAACAATTCTAAATAAACAATCGCCAATCCTCCCAGCTCTATGAAATAAAACCTTTGTACGCCGATCGTAGCAACAAATAAAAGCCCTCACCAACACTACTAATTTTCTACAAATGAAAGCCACAAAAGAAAGTCACAAAGGAGAATATGAAAAGTCCAAGCCCTAAGGGCTCCTATTTATAATAGAGGAAAACCTGACGTTTTAAATTCAAATACTGGTGCTCAGACAAGTAGTTAATACAAGATTTCAAATCCTGAATCGACGCCTGAAACCACCCACGCAATCTCAAAATTTTCGCTCCATAAATGCATCAAAGCCATCCACCCGTTACAACCAATCCCTCTCCAAATCGTCTATCTAACGTTGTCCAATTAGGATGACAACGAAATAACCACTCACTGCTAAAGCCGTCCAAATAGACCAATAAATATGAAACACAAAGAATCTGATAAACATCTATTCACCCACAAAACAATACAAATATGTATAACTCATCGCCGAGCCAGCTATATAAGCTTCGCAACAAGCTTTAATAAAATTTTAGTTATTGCTCCTAACAACGGACGCAAGGGACTCAAGCACGCACAAAGTATAATCAGCAAATAAATAGTTTATTATATAACTCCTTATAATGCACATTCCAACAGAACTCAAAAGCAACAATGTCAGAATAAAGGTTCAAGGTGCATATGCCATAAAAATGATTGGATGAGTATTTGATATCCCTTTTTATAGCTTTTTAACTTTCTTATTCACTCTTCTTGTATTTATTTCACTCCGTCCTTCATTCTTTCAAGATTTCCCAGACCGAATTTCACCTCTTCTTTAACCTTTTACAATCTCAAGCATTTAGTTTGACTTGACCTAGAGCCGCTCGCTCCTTCAATATTATTTGCCGCATGTTAACCAACGATGTCAACAGGGTCATTCATGGGCGTTGCTATACTTGGTTTCCCTATAGGAGGAGATACCACTTCCTTATAATCTACCGAAAAGCTTTTCCAAGAGGACCCAGAAGGATTCCTTACATTGAAATCTGCAGCTACCTTGCAAAGAGCATTAAAGTCTATGTTGGTCACATCAAAGGGGTCACACGCTACTTGAAAGCTCATAATAGCACCATCTCGTGCCTTCTCTATCCCTATGATCATCAAAGCAAAAGTTGCATCTGTAGTAGCTTTAACTTTCTCCGCTACCTCTACCTCATCAGTAGCTTCCAACATCATCACTTTATTGTCGTGACTTTGTTTTAATTCAGTCAACTTCCTTGAGAACTTAGTAGCACTCTCGTCTGCCATCACCTGTGCATGCTCTAACTTCTCTTTAAGCTCTCGAATCTCGGTCTTTAGACTTTTCTCCACAGCAGTATGAATTAGATTTCTCTTCCTAGCAAAGTTCTTTTCTATCTGAGAGACTTGTTAAAATTTTTTCTTATTCAGCTCTTTTGCTCGTGACCATGTTTCTGCTTTGTGTTTTCTTCTTAAATCCTCTAAGTCAATAGCATATTTCTTCACTTGCAAGCGCAATCCCTCGTTCTCCTCAACGAGTGCTCTAGCATCCATCTCCACACTATAGTGAGCACAACCCAACTCTTGAATAAGACCCCAACTACCTTTAACAGATCTCCTTGTAGACTTGGTAAAAGATGTGTAAAGTGAATGCTGCAAAAGGGGCAAAATGTATGTATTAGTAAAATAGTGTCGAGAGTCTTTTGCGTGCAAGTATACACGGTCTGCAAGTAATACAGTAGTTAAGCTGAGTATCAATTCCACAGAGATTGACTTGGAATTCGATTGTTTGATTGTTACTTGCCTTGGAAGAAAAGATGTTTATTTTGAAAGTTTGTTTTGAGAATACTTAAAAATAAAAGAAGTAAAAGTGAAGTAAAAACGTTGGCAATGAAGGTCTTTTAATGAGTGATGAGCGTTGGTAGGGAATGCCTGGTTCCTACTGTAACACCCTCAAAACCGGGTTAAAATTTTCTAAATATGTATATTTTTATGAGATTAAAGGTTAGATTGATTAAGTAGTTTAAAAATATTGAAGTAATCATAATGTTTTAAGACTAAATTGAAAAGAGAGGAAGGTACATTAGTGACTTTATTGGAAGAATGAGAAGTAGGAAGACTATAGTTAAGTGACTAAAATAAAAAGTTAACAAAAGTTTAATCATGTATGTCAATTATTCTTTTGTTTGCATGTGTGTGAAACATGTGGCACAAGGGAAGGAGTGGCTGGCCAAGTGTGAGGGGAGATAGGAATGAGAATTCATTTCTCAAGGGCTTGTCTTCAACCTCTCCCATTCTCTCCTCTTTGGTCGAAAATGATAAGTGAGGGGGAGCTTGGAGAAGTCATGATTTTTAAGGAAAGAAAAAATTGATGGCAATTGGTGGCTAAAATTCATTAAGAATTACAATGAATTTATTAAGGTAAATCCAAGCTTCATATTTTTGATTAAAAATGCATTTCATGATATGTTTTGGTTAGAAACAATTAAATTTGATTCTGCTTTCATGAAGAATGAAGTTAGAATAGAAGAAATGATTTTTGTGTGATGTTCTTAAATGATATTGCATGCTGGAAATTCGGTTCTATAATGAGTGAATAAAAGGAACGATAGGTGAAGTATAAAAATTGAATTGAAGTAAAGAAATTGTTGTTTTGTTTTAAATCGAATCTATAGATGATTTATAGCTTGCTGAAAATGAGCTTTAAGATGAGATAATGGATTGTCAAACTATACTTGAAGATGAGCTAAAGGTTGTATTAGCAAACAAATGTAAGAGCACTTAGAGTAATTGAAAATAGAGGCTAATGAATCTGCCCAGAAAAAAACTCTGTCTTTGGCAGTAAGTTCTAAAATTCATAGAAATTTGGATATGTCAAGTTAGGGGATGAGTTTTATGTGTAAAGAACCATATGAGAGTTTAGTTTCAAATAAAATAAACGGTGAATTGTTTTGAGCTCTGTGTAAAAAGTTATAAAATTTTAATCAAAGAGAGGACAGAAAAATGGAAGCTGTTTCTGCTCTGGACAGTTTCTGTCTTGAGACTTCTATGAATTTTCATAATTTTTATAGATTTTGTTAAGTTATAAGGCTTGTACCGTTAAAAACGTAGTCGAATCTAGTTTTTAGCGGTGCAAAGAGTGTTAAATTTCAGTATGTGTTCTGTTCTGTAGAGGCAGTTCTTTGAGGATAATGCAAGCTGCCAAACACTATTAATAATTTCCTAACTTAAAATAGAAATGTGAAATAATAAGTTTGATATGTTTGTTGTTTGAATGATGAAGATAGTTGGTTGACATATGTATGATTGAGAGTATATGCATTGATGGTGATTCTTGTGTTTGTTGTGTGTTTGAATTCAAGATATGATTAAGGAAGCAAGGTTCAAGAAGAGATGATTTCAGAATCAAAAGTTTTGTGGGGATTAAGTGTCAAGTAGAGGAAATTTGAAATGAAATTAATGGATCGGGATATCCTGTAACTTCGACATATCAGGTGAGTGTAGTTTAAAGTCTCGGGATAGATTGAAACTATCCCGAGCATGCCTTTATTTGTTTTTTTTATATTGTTGTTCATCGAGTTAAATTATGGTTGTGCGTCCAAAGCTTGGACTACAAGGTATGTACTATATTACAAGTACAATATGTGGTTAAATATGATTAAGTTGTTAAGAATTAAGTGTTGGTTTGAATGTTACAAGCTTGATAGAAACCTCTGTTATGCTTGCTATCATTTTGAGTGTTTCATGAGGTGAAATATGGTTGATATGAAAGGTTGCAAAACATACTTATGTAAGAAAAAGAAATTGAAATTTATGCTCACCTATGATGAGAATCAAGACATGTTCTTTTGATTTGTGATCTTGGAGCCATGCTCATATTGATATTTACTTGTACTTGAACTTGATAAGTCAAGCAATATGATATGATATATGATATTCTGATAAGGAGCAATGCTCACTCGTTTTTGCTATGATAAGATAAGAATATGTGAAAAGCCTTGGTCTCAAGTCGGTCTTAGGTATAGTTGGCATGCCATAGAGTCCATAGAGCTCGTGTTTGGGGTGGACTACGGTCCTTATTTGGCGACATTAGGAGGGAAGTTTTGTGGCCACTTGGCAACAATAGGAGGGATTGATCGGTACCGCACGTACCATTTTATTTGGCGGTAGTTGGTTGGGGATTCGTGTACCTAGGTTGTTACTGATTCTCAAGGCTAAGTTAAAGACAAATAATGAAGTTTATAAATCAAGTTAAAGAATTATCTAAACACTACTTGTGATCAATAATCTATGTTCATGCTATTCAATGCTTGCTATCTTATATGACAAGTAACATGTATGTATGAGATAATATGTTTGGCACTTTAGACAATCCGTGTTCATGCTATTCGATGCTTGTTATCTTCTACGATAAGTAACATGTGTGTATGTTTGATACATTTTGTGACAAATAGTTCATGTCTATTATGATAGTAAAATTTGTTTAAAATGAGTGATAACTTATATGATAAGTAGCATCTATATATGTATACTCAAGATTTAAATACTAGTTTGGATAAACCCAACTATGACTTGAACTGCTTTGAATGTTTAATTATATATGCATGAATAGTGGATTGTTCTGAATAGATTGAATTATGACTTGGACTGCTTTGAATGTTTAATTATATATGCATGAATAGTGGATTGTTCTGAATAGATTGAACTATGTCTTGGACCGCTTTGAAGGTCAATTTGTAAACTCATAACTAATGGACTGTTTTGAGTATACTATATGTTTGAATGGACTGTTTTGAATCTATAAAAATATAGACATGTTTTATGGACTGTTTTGAGTATACTACAAGTTTGAATGGACTGTTTTGAATCTATAAAAATATAGACATGATTTATGGACTATTTTGAGTATACTATATGTTTGAATGGACTGTTTTGAATCTATAAAAATATAGAAATGCTTTATGGACTGTTTTGAGTGTACTACAAGTTTGAATGGACTGTTTTGAATCTATAAAAATATAGACATGATTTATGGACTGTTTTGAGTATACTACAAGTTTGAATGGACTGTTTTGAATCTATAAAAAATATAGACATGTTTTATGGACTGTTTTGAGTATACTATAAGTTTGAATGGACTGTTTTGAATCTATAAAAATATAGACATGGTTTATGGACTGTTTTGAGTATACTACAAGTTTGAATGGACTGTTTTGAATCTATAAAAAAATATAGACATGTTTTATGGACTGTTTTGAGTATACTATAAGTTTGAATGGACTATTTTGAATCTATAAAAATATAGACATGTTTTATGGACTGTTTTGTAACACCCCTAACCCGGTCTAGGAGATAAACCGGATTAGAACATGTTACTAATAACAATCGAGCAAACAAGGTTAACTTAACACTTTCCTATCAGGCATGCAAACAAGAATCAGGAAAATTCTAAAACTTTTCTTCTTAAAAGCTTTTATTCGAACGAAGCAATCACTTACTTAAACATACACACCATATAACAATGCAGAATTTTAATAATAGCTTATAACCTTATAAGCTACAAAGAATTTATGTACCTTGCACTTAAGTAGATAATCTACTTAGGTGTAAACCAACAAACAAGATTTCCAATATAACTACATGTCCTTAAGAAAAATAAACAAGAAACCAAAATTCCTCATTAAGAAGCTTTACATACGTCTAAATAAAATTATACTCACTTTCCATCTAAACATGCATACTCTGAACAATCATACGAGAGTTCTTGCCTTTCATACACTTCATTAACTTAAAATCATTTAAAAGGATATCAACCCATTGTTTAACAATCTTTAAGCATACTTTTTGTTGCAACACTCTTAAGTCTTGTTATAAAAGATTCTTTAACAACCAAACAAATCACGGCAGATTATAGTTCAATAATAATCGTTCACTTCCATAGCTTACATGACTTATCAATAAAATGGTAAGTATTTTACTTTACTCATATCAAAATCACCTTAACACATAAGACAATCATGACCGATTAAGCACATATAATATACACCGCACCAAACTGTTTGTTTGACTTGAATTAATGGTTTATCTTATCTATTAAGCTAATTCATTAAGTCACACCAAGTATTTAGGATATGACACATGATAATGTAGGCATGAATCAAAACAGAACATATGCGACAACAAAGTAGTTACCATATCAAGCTTTTCTAAATATTCATGCCATCACACAACCTAACTATTACTCAAATCAAATAAAGCAAGCAATCAACAATTAATATAAAGGTCCATTACAACTTAATCGAGAATAAAATTACACCCTTAGGAATGAACAAACATAAATCTATATGCGCCATGCATCTTAGCAATAATGTGCCACCTTCTAAGAGTCCTAATGATAGAACTTTGAACCATAATCCGATAATTGTGATCATGTCCCAGCTCAGGAGTAGTCCGTAAACACATTTATCCTGAAATGTAACATACAAGTAATTAAGCAATAGAATTGCTTAGTGAGGTAGTTCAAAGTAGACATTAACATAGAACCAATATTCTATCCTTTCATAAAATTTCTTTAAGATGTGCAAATCTACAAACTTGAAATAGAAGAGAGTCCACAAGAACAAGCATTCTATTCAAATAGGATCTTGTCTAATTATGATTATCTCAATTTAAATATATCTCATTCCATAAGTATAGTCTTCGAGTTCTACATGTAATTAGGGCATTCCATATTCACACTTACAATTTGATTTACTAAGATGCCTTGTAAAGCTTAATTTTAAGGGTTTGGATCAAAAGTTTATGTACTCATTTAGGTAGTAGTAATTCGGCTATTTTACTAATCCCAACACAATCAATTTAGACACCAAATAAAATATTTTGCAAGTTCTTGATTGATTCCGTTAGAATCTTTAATTCATTATAAACCTTCAATTGCCTTTTTCAAGTGCGTACACCACATTTGAGTGTTCTGAGATGCATTTTACTTATTAACCATGATACATTCATAATCATTCTCTATTTATAACTGTCTTGGATTCTATACACCCAATCGGATCTCACACAATCTACGGGTCTAAGCTTAGCAACCATTTCACAATTAATGCATCACATGCTCCTTTTTATTGTTATTCGAAGTAAGGATTACATCCTAATACAAGCACAAATGTTAATATCCTTTAGCTTAACACAAAATACATTTTATTATAAAGCGTAAGCATGACACCCTAAATAGAGATTTCTTATCTCACAAGCCACTATAGAACAAGCATGAAAATATTCCATTTAACTAATTTCATGAGATGAATTCAATAAGAGTTTTCACAACATTTTCATATCAAGTGAACATTCAAGCATGAGATCTATTCATGTTTATCCAAATGTCATCACAATTAAGCACATATCGAGTCATTACTAGGGATATAATAATCCATTTCACATCGAGGGACTTTAATCCAACAAGCATCAAGGGAACATAGTCCAAATTTCTTATTTCACATTCTTAAGATTCATTATTGAATTATTAGTTTAACCTTGGCCTTGATTAACAAGTCAGTTAGACACTCGAATCCAACACCGTGAATAACAACTAGCGTACGCAAAGTACCGAAACAAGGGTACACCAAGTACCAAATTTATATATCATTTGAACAAGGGCCAATAGATCATTTGATCTTAAACAACCAAGGACCTTAATCCAAACTAGCGAGCTCGACGGACTCTATGGCATGCCAATCGTGTCTAAACTAACTCGAATCAAGGCTGGTTGTTATAACTTATTATCCATTTAACCAAGAGTAAGGTAAGTTACAATCATGACTTTGCTCATTCCATTTTCTTTCAATTTTCAGCCCCGTTACAACAAAGAAGGGTAACATAAATAATTCAAACATGCTTTACTATCAATCTTTATAATACATGTATTTATCAAGAAATACTCACCTTGCTTCCAAGCTAGCGTAAGCTTAAACATGAGCATAGGCATACATTTGATTCATTTAAACATAACAATTAGAAAACAATGCTCGGACAGGTTGCAACCTCCTTTCTGAGGCTTTAAACTATACTCACCTCTTATCCCGATGTTACGGGATACCCGAACCCACAATTACATCTGCCTAACAATCCAAACCTCTTCTTGCTTTCTCTTGGTCTAAGCATAACAAAATTATAACCTCATATTAGATTCGATTCAATTCAATTCAATTCATTAATAAGCACCAAACAAGGCAGTTTACTTACACACATCTAATCATCCAAAACCATCCATTTACACATATATACACACAACAAGGCAGATCACATTTACACATGTTGAACCATTCGAAACTACCCCTTTTTCATTTTGATTTAACGAATCTGTTCTGCCAACAAAATTCCCACAATTGGCAATTTACTTATCTAATATTTAAACATACATTCCAGCAGCAAACTTATACTTTTACTTGTTCAAACAATTCAAGACACATATATTTATAAAACTGCACTATTATAAACTATAAACTGCACAGTTTTTCTTATAAAAACTGCATCGTTCTATAATCACAAAACTGCATATTTCTTATTTAACAAAAACTACATTTCTGCATAGTTACAAATCTGCCTATTAGACATTCAAAGACTGCATTCTTAAACCTTTCAAATTTTGCATTCTAAACTTTCAAAACTGCATCATTATTATTATTTTATACAAGTACAACAGCCTAGAATTGCTTGTAAAGCAGTCCTTAAAATATTTCAAAACAGTCTCATCTTTTACTTAATTACACTCAAATTTGTCCCGTTTTATCTATCCTTTTATTTATGCTACAAAACAGTCCACCACAACCAAAATTTATACATTTCTATATTCTCAAAACAGCCCTCTAAATACATGTACTCTCCTACAAGCATGTGTCTTAGTCACTAATACTTATATACATGTTCATAACCACCAAAACAATCCACAATTTTAACAAGGTAGCCCTTAGATTTAATCAAAACAGTCCCTTGTTTTTAATTCCTTTAACCAGCCCCCTTTAACTCTTTAAAATCCTGCATTTTTAAGCATCAGAATTGTTTTTAATTATAAAACAGGCCACTACATTTCTATTCATTTATAAACAATCAAATTAGCCTTTAAAACTCATGTTCAAGCTAAAACAGATTCAGCTTCATATACATATAATTATATGTGCCAAGCAATCAATTTTTCTCATTCAATTGATTCGAATAGCCCTTAATACTAGACTATAATCCATAGAAATTTTCTGCCAACCATTCGAACTCACATCATCATTAGAGATGGTCAACTATTCAAACTTTCCTAAACATTCAACCTTCAAGAAATAAACTTATCATAGATTCTACTCTCTCTCTAAACAACACAAATACTTAGACTTTACAAGGAATTTGCATAACATTCTTTAAATTAAAATAATTCTAGAACAAGAATTGTGACCAAAAAGCTTACCCTCCTTCTTAATTCACCGTACTATGTCTAAAATCTTGAGTAAACAAGCCTTATATTCAAAACTCCATAACCATAGCTTGCTCTTTCTCTCCTTTACATGCTCTCGGTTTCTCATTAGGAGAAGAGAATGACATTTTGGACTTTGAATTCCAAATGGCCGGACCCTTCTCCTCGTGGCAACACACTTGTGTGACAAGTGGTCAAGCCCTCAATCTTTTTTTTTCTTTACCATGCAATCTTAATATTTTGCCTATGATCAATTTTTGTCCTTTTATATAATCAACTCCTCAAGTTTCCATCAATTCAAATTAGCCCTAGAGTACTTAACAAGTTCAATTAATTGATATCTTATAGCTCTTTAATCATAAGATAGAATGTAACATTCTTCTAAGTTAAAATTTAGGGTATTACCGAATTGGCATTTGGGTATTATACAAAAATCATATTAAAACACATCCGAATTGCTTACATTCTTCTAAGCCGTATTTTGGGATGTTACATGTTTTGAGTATACTGCAAGTTTGAATGGACTGCTTTGAATCTATAAAAATATAGACATTATTTATGGACTGTTTTGAATCTATAAAAATATAGACATGTTTTATGGACTGTTTTGAGTATATTATAAGTTTGACTGGACTGTTTTGAATCTATAAAACTATAGACATGTTTTATGGACTGTTTTGAGTATATTACAAGTTTGAATGGACTGTTTTGAATCTATAAAAATATAGACATGATTTATGGACTGTTTTGAGTATACTATATGTTTGAATGGACTGTTTTGAATCTATAAAATGGACTGTTTTGAGTATACTATATGTTTGAATGGACTGTTTTGAATCTATAAAAATATAGACATGCTTTATGGACTGTTTTGAGTATACTATAAGTTTGAATGGACTCTTTTGAATCTATAAAAATATAGACATGTTTTATGGACTGTTTTGAGTATACTATATGTTTGAATGGACTGTTTTGAATCTATAAAAATATAGACATGCTTTATGGACTGTTTTGAATCTATAAAATTATAGACATGATTTATGGACTATTTTGAGTATACTATAAGTTTGAATAGACTGTTTTGAATCTATAAAAAATATAGACATGTTTTATGGACTGTTTTGAGTATACTATAATTTTGAATGGACTGTTTTGAATCTATAAAAATATAGACATGTTTTATGGACTATTTTGAGAAACATACAAGTATGTATGGACTGTTTTATACCTATGTATATATAAATATGATTTATGGTCTGTTTTGAAAGGCAAGCAAGTATGTAAAGGTTGCTTTGAACCTATGTATATATATACATGATTCAAGGATTTTTTTGAAAATACATACATGATTTTATGGACAGATTTGGAACGCTTTAAATGAGTACCTAGTTGGGTGAATAATTATGCTTAATCCGAATACCTTTATGTATTTATAAATATGCCTAGCTCGAATCACTTGGTATAATTGTAATTTTTGATTGAATGTCTTGACCTAAAATGGTTAATTGGTTGTCTAAGCTTAGAATTATATGTGCACGAGCAAAAGATCTAAGTGAAATGATGGATTATTGTTCCTTGCATTAGATGCTTTAAGATACCTCACTAAGTAATCATACTTATGCATCCTTTCGTTGTCTTTCAGGTTAAGTTCGTTTTGGTTAGCTATGAGCTTGATCAAGATCATTGGAAGTCAAGATTGTATGTCTTGAATTTCCTTAAAGAACTCCTAGATGGTGGCACATAATTGTTAAGTTGCATAACATATTTAGATTCCATTTGGCTATACATGTATATAAGTTTCATAAGTATTCAACATTAATTGTAATGGTCCTTAATAAGCTTGGGGTTGCTCCTTTAAATGTGTTATGGTTTCTAGGTTGTTTGATAAGTAGAATGCCTGTGATTATATGCGCCTATGTGAGTTAGGAATTCATGATGCCTTATATGATAGAAAGCTTAGAAGTAACTATCATTGTTTTAGGATCCTATTGTGTGTTAAGTTGTTTGTTTGGTCCCTTGTATGTTATGAAGAAATGAGAGATATTTATTATGATTAAATAGCTATGTATCGAATTGGGATTTCATGACAATCAAAGATTTCATTGTAGCTAAGAGTTTTAAGACGTCTCACTAACGAATGGACTAGTTTTAAATCAGTTGGTTCAGTCTTGTCATATATGAATGCTTAGTGATAGTCTTGAATGGGTTATGCTAATGTGAGAACACAATTGTCATATATGAAAAGTAATTTGGATTTTTTTAATATATGAATTTACTAAAAAGTTTTAAATCACCCTGATTTCTGGTTGTTCATTTACTTAAGGAGTGTTATATGAGTATTCCTACCTTGTTTTATAAGTTGTTCGAACTCTGACTTGTGACACAAGTTAATTGCTTGTTCAGTCTTAACACTCAAAACTTGGTTTACTTCTAAGCCGACTTTAGGGTGTTACATCTATGATTTTCATGCTGTGCCAGCCTTTAATGTCAATTTGTCTTAGCATTGTTTGTCGAGCAGATTCAAAATTAGCAAAGCCTCTCTCGATAGTCATTACCCTAAGTCGATCATATAAAAACCCCTATATCTCTATAGTGCATGTTATTAAATAAACCGATTTGATTAAGAACCGATCTATACTCCTAAGGGGTATATATCACTCCTGAAGTAAGTTCATCTACTTGAACGACTTCTCTCGAAGCTTCTCTCCTTAGTATTCAACAACTTAATCATTGCCACCCCAAGTTTGTTAAGATATTGAGGAGTAATAGGCCAACATTGCCAGCTCTCACATGGCAATGTATTTAGGGAACATTAAAGTATGACGAATAGATAAAACAATGCCGAAGCAGATTCATTATTAAAAACTAAACCATAAAATAGCATTCAACGCAAACATCCCCCAACTATTAGATTAGTTTATGGTGAGGGATTTAAACACAAAACACAAACGTTTTCCAAATTCATCAACATTAAAAAGAAATTAAAACAACTTAAAACAAGAGAATGGCAAGAATGGGTCTCTCGATGCAGCCTTCCAAGATCCATGCTCTTGGCCAAGCTGGTCGAACCACCCTTCCTTGGTGCAGCCGGACGTCACTCGCCCCACTCCGAGTTCTTTTTGATCAAATGCTTCTATTCCTTTAAATAGGCATGCGAGAAAGACCTAGGATAAACCTTAGGTTTTGAATTTTGGCAGGATAAGGCTTGTGATCATGTTAGCCGCACTTTAAATCTTAGGGCTGACATTATCTTGACTAGGGCTGATGTCATCTTGATTAGGGATGACATCATCTTGCCTTCGCTGCGTTTCTAACCAAGCTTGGCAAAATTCTGCCAACCGAGCTTGGCACAATTTTTTTGCTATTTTTCAGAGATTGATCTAATTGCTATTTTTTCACAGCCTGATCTAGTTCACTTCTCTGCCAACCGGTGCTTGGGATTGTTTGGTCCATCGGCATTCTCTCTGGCATTCCTTACAGCGTTGTATTCTAGTGCCAAATACTATGCCAAACCTGCAAAATTACCAACAAAACAACCTTTCATACTAGCATAGACAGAAGTCCTAACTCCTTATGTAACTGCATGATTTTAATATCCTAATGTAACTAAATGTACCTAAAAACAAGCAAAAACATTATAAGATTGGCATTAAAAACATTACTTTTGGAGAGGTAACACACCCCCAAACCTAACTCATTACTTGTCCTCAAGTAATACAAACAAAGGAAAAAATAAAAACTGTGAAAAAGTTACCTTGACAAAATTTTGGTTGGAATGCCAACAAATGTTGGCAAGCAGAAGTTGGCTCTATTTCTGTCCTCAGTATCTCAGTGCAATAATGCCAAGCAGGTAGTAATTCAAGTGCAGCAATATAACTCTAGTCTAAGTTCATGAAGAGTGCATGATGTGTAGGCAATATGCATCCAATATCCTTTCACTCCCTTAGCCAATTTTACTACCTAAACTCATATCTTTATTTTCATCATTTTTTCTTTCTTTTTGTTTCTTTCCAAGGGTTCTGTTGGCATTAATTTAAGCTTGCTTCGTGAAACTATTTAGTGTGAGTGATAAGAGGGAGCATACCACGAATACACCCCTTAATCCAAAAATCACTAGGCTTTCTCTTCAACTCATACCCTAGGGTTTTGGAATTGAGAACTAAGGGAGAGCAAACCATGAAGCCCCAAGTAATTTATTGTCCCTAGGTTGAGGAGAGTTCTATTTCTTTCGCCATGGTTGAACATTGCTGCCTTATTTATTTTCTTTTACCTGACATCATTTTTCAACTCTTTTTTTTCTTTTTTTTTTCTTCAAATTTGAGCATAGTTTCAAACAATCTAAGTTTGCTAGGGAACTAAATACATAACATGTGTAACACCCCCTACCCCGAGCTAGTAGCAAATCGGCTCGAGAGCGTTACTTAAGCATGAACAAGGCAATACAATATAAGCAATACAAGCAAGATCAAGGCAAGCATAAACAAGAACAAGGCATGAATTGATCAACTCATCCCTATTAGATGAGTTACTTAATTAACAAGCAACCAAGTATACTTAACTTATCAAACAAGCAAACTCACATTTTGATTTTCATGACATTATAGGCATTCAAATAGATCATTAAATTGTTTCATTTCATGCTTACACTATAAGTTGCTACTTTCATGATTCATTTAACTTCATCTTATATTATCCTCATTCGAATGACCTTAGTATGCAACATGCTTCCATTTCATTTCAATATTCCTTAGTTTGTTACATATAACATTACATACCTAGATTTCTAAACATGATCATGTTAACATACCATTGCATGTAACTAGTTTCCCAACACATATAGATCATTCGACAATCATTATACTAACACAAAACAACACTTTCATCAGGTATATTCACACAAGACCATAACATTCTACAAAGCATTCGATTGGTGAGTCAAGTAGCATGGTTCATCTCATTCTACTTTCAATTCAAGCAAGACATGAAGCATTTCATGCTATTAATTCAATCATATACATGTACACTAAGTGAGGCATTGGAATACTCTAAGGTAAACTAGATCAAACACTTAGTCATTCCAATACAAATTCATTTATGCACAGCAAATTCTTTCCATTACATATAGTTTAAGTTCAATACATGATTCACATCATCAACCAAGTTCATAACATAGTAGGCTCATACAAGGACAATATATACAAGCTTCAATAATTCCAAAATGCATGATAAAGATGAACTATATACATTCTAGTGCCACCAATCTAGGAGATATACAAAACAAGTATGAAACAATACTTAGGCAATGCTTGTGTGACTTGCTTCTAGCTCAAGGTAAAAGGCTTCAAGATCAAGCAACACTTGAATCCCTTTATCCTGGAGGTTGGGAAGAATGAAAACGAGAGAGATAAGTACAAGAATGTACTTAGTGAGGTAGTAACTAGTTCTAACCATTTGTTATATCAAGTTTTGTGTTATTTAATCAAGTATAATCCTAGCTAAGGATGTCAAGCATTAGAATGATCCTAACTAAGGGTTCAAGCATTCGGCTAGCATAAGGAACAAGAGACATGGAATCATACTTTATGCTTTCATATCAAGAATCAAGCAAATCATGCTTACATAACAAGTAATCAAGTAAGTCATGCTTACATGACAAGTAACATACAGTTCATGGCTTTCATGTCAAGTAACATATTATTCATAGCTTTCATATCAAGTAACATTCATGATATAACTTTCAAGACAAGTCACGTGTGTTTTAGGATTGTTATTACATTTGTTATCAGTTAAACAACCCCCTTGGTACTTAGTTTGTATAGGTAATCGAGTCTCCAACCAACTGTCCCCACAAGATGCATCGTAGTGGTGGTCAACCCTCCTACTGTCGCCAAAGACCACATATGTACCCTCCGTCTGTCGCCAAATAGGGGCCTTAGCCTTGGACCGTAGTCCACCCTGACACAATGAGCTCTAGACTCTAAGGCATGCCCTTCTACCTAGTCCAACTAGCTACCAAGGTTGTTCGATTTACCATTTATTCAAGTATTTCAAATTCAAGATCATGTCAAGCAAGTTCATTTCATACTAGGCCCTTAGGCCAATTGAGCCATACCTCACATATCATGTAATTCATGTTTCATTTCATCAAGATGAGATAATATCTCAAGCAAGTTCTTTAGCATTCGATCACATGCATCATGACACATACAAGCACCAATGTTACTACTTAAACATGCTTAGCATTCGAATAAAACATGTATTCAAGATGTGATCAAATTTCATGCATTACTAGTCATTCTTCCCTTATTAAGTCAAGTCCATATTAGGTTCATTTAAGCATTACAAGAATGTAGACAAGCATGCATTGATTAGGACCTAGTCCTAACCCTAGAGATAACTACACTCAAAATACTCCAAGCTTAGCTAGTCTTGGATCCACACTCCTTTGTTCTTGGGATGTTCCACTTTTTCCTCATCCACCAAGTTCACTCCTGGTTCTGACACATTACAAGTAAACACATATCAAAACAAGTTCACAAAGTCATTCAATCAAGGCAAGGTTACAAGTATACAACATATACAAATCTGGCAGCATGTTTATATATTTTCTTTACTACACTTAACCACACTTATCTACACTCCAATTCATGTAAAATAGGGCAGAATCAATGTCCTAAAACTGTTTACAAAATAGTTTAAAAATTGCCACAAAACAGTGTACAATTACCTAAATTGTTGTTACTAGGCAGCATGTAGTATGTTCACTTAACATGCATAACTTTCATTTCGTACGTCGGAATTTCAATTGGTATATACCGTTGGAAAGCTAACTTAACTGTCTTTCTAACCATATAGGCCTTGCATTTTATTTATTTTCCAATTAATACAGTTTTTAACTTAAAGACAGGGCAATTTGCTACACTGGACAGTTTGCACAGTCCTTAGTGTTTCTTCTGTACAATTCATTCTACAATCCAGAATTCAGTTCTGTTTTCTCCTAATGAATTTAGACATATCAAGGTGTTGTCCACATAAATTCCAGCCTTAAATTCCTTTTATACAATTTATGGTGATTTTTTAAAGTTACTGCCCAGAACAGAGCATTCTGGGCAGATTACACTAGGTTGAGTTTCTAGTTTCATAACTCATTTTAACAAGGTTCTAACATGGCAGTTCAACTTATTTTCATGTTCTTACATGTATAGGTCAGTCTAATTCACCTATCAATGTGCTTAAAATAGGGCAATCTCATGTTAAATTCAATTTGATCTATTTGATCAACATTATACTCCTAATTCACCAATTGAGCAGTCCATTACCTAGTGTTAGCTAATCCAATTAGGTGCATTCATTTTCCAGAAACTTATCTATTCTATTCAATCCTCAATTCATCTACCAACATGATCAAAACAGGGTTCTATATACATTTAGCCTATTCACACATTTTCACTAGTAAAACAGTCCCTAATCAAGACTGTTTTAAATCATACTTCCAATTCTCAAATTTCCAGCAACCATGTACATTTTCTTTAGCAATTTAGCTACTAGAAATCACAATTTCAAGTACTATTAGAAGTTAACATGATCCTAACATACATAACAATCATCCTAATCAATCTAGGCAATAAGAACATCAAAATCTCAAGATTCAACATTCTATAACATGTAGGAGTTAAGCATTATACCTTCTCCAAGCTAAATTTGATCAAAGTTAATTCAAGAAGCATGAATTTGAAGATGATCAATGAAGCTTTTTCTCTCCTTTCTCTCTCTACCAATTCGGCTATGGAGGATAATGGGAGGAAGATGATGATTTTTGTTCATTATTTCCCGAAGCATGCCATGAGTCATCATCTAAATTGGCACATGTTCTCATCAATTGAGAACATGTGTCAAGGCCTTTATTTTTAATTCAATTTGTATGCAAACTTTATAGTTTTTCATGTTCACAATTTCATCCTTCCATTTATGCCTTCTAGTTTTAATTTCAATTCAATTTGGTTCTAATTTCACTTATTTGATCTTAAGGATGGCCAATGTTCTTTCTTCTTTAAATTGATTAGCTTATGTATTCAATTAGCCTATAGTTTAGATTGTGATAACTTTCCTAGGCCAAGTTTAGGGTGTTACAATTCTCCTCCCCTCAAATTTACCTAAATCAAATAGGCCTAAGTTGCTTCTTCCATCTTGTGGTTTCTCCACAACTTTGACAAGAGGTACATTCTTATTTCGAAGTCTTCTGACTTCCTTGTCAAGTATCTGAATATGTTATTCTTCATAAGATAAGTCGGGATTCAATTCCATTTCTTTGGGTTCAAAGACATGGGATGGATCAAATCTATATCTTATGAGCATAGAAACATGGAAGACATTGTGGATCTTATCGAATTCACTAGGAAGTGCCAATCGATAAGCCACTGGACCAATCCTTTCAAGGATTTCGAATGGTCCGATAAACCGAGGGCTGAGCTTTCCTTTTCTTCCAAATCGAAAGACTTTCTTCCAAGGAGATACTTTGGGGAAAACTTTGTCTCCAACATTGTATTGGATGTCTCTCCTTTTCAAGTCAGCATAAGCTTTTTGTCTATCAAAAGCTGCCTTCAATCGATCTTGAATGATTCTCACTTGTTCTTTGGTTTCTCTAAGCAATTGAGGTGCCAAAGCTTTGTTTTCTCCCAATTCAAACCAGCATAAGGGAGTTCTACATTTTCTTTCGTATAGAGCTTCGAAGGGAGCCATCTGAATAGATGTCTTGTAGCTATTGTTATAAGCAAACTCTACTAGGGGTAGAGATTTCGCCCAGTTCTTTCTGAAGTCTATAAGACAAACACGTAGCATATCTTCGAGCACTTGAATGATTCTTTCAGATTGTCCATCTGATTGAGGATGAAAGGTTGTACTAAGATGCACTTTAGCTCTTAGAGCCTTCTGTAAGGAATTCCAGAATCGAGAAGCAAATCTGGGGTCACGATCAGAGATTATAGCTGTAGGTACACCGTGTAATCGAATCACTTCATAGATGTATAGCTCGATTAAGGTTTCCAAGCTCATGTTCATTCGAACAGGGATGAAGTGAGTAGACTTTGTGAATTTATCAACAATCACCCATACAACATCATTCTTTCTTGGAGTGGAAGGAAGACCAGTAACGAAGTCCATTGTAATCCGATCCCATTTCCATTGAGGGAATTCGATTGGTTGGAGCAATCCAGTAGGGACTTGATGCTCGGCTTTAACTCTCTAAAAAGTTAGGCACTTTAAAACAAAATCTGTGATAGCCAATTTCATGCATGGCCACCAGTATAGTGGCTTTAGGTCTTTGTACATTTTAACCGATCCTGGGTGAATCGAGAAAGAGCTTTGATGAGCATCTTGTAGCATCTCTTGTTTTAGTTCCTCATTGTTAGGAACACATACTCTATCTTTGAAATAGAGGAGTCCATTAGACTTGAGAGAGAAGTCAGAATTAGACTAAGAGTCTAGCTTAGATATGATATTTTGAAGATCTGGATCAATTTGCTGTAGTTCTTTAATTCTCAAGATCAAGTTAGATTGAACTTGAAGTTCAGACAAGAATTTTCGTCCTTTGGATATACAAAAAAAGGGCATTGATAGCCAAGAAAGCTACAAACGAAAGTTCAAGATCATTAAGGGAGATTTTTCAACAATTGCTTGCAAAACAAGAAAAGGTCAATTCGAATTGATTACTTGTAATCCAAGAAAGATTAAATTCGAATGAATTATTCTAGAATTTAGATTTAGGGGTTTACCCGAGTATGGTCTGCGACTAAGGGCATCAGCAACCACATTTGCTTTCGCCGGATGGTAGTCGATAACCAAATCGTAGTCTTTAAACTATTCTAGCCATCTCATTTGTCTCAAATTCAAGTCTTTCTGAGTTATAAGGTATTTGAGACTCTTGTGGTCTGTGAACAGGTTACATTTCTCCCCGTACAAGTAATGTCTCCATATTTTGAGAGCAAACACGATAGATGCCAATTCTAGATCGTCTATAGGGTAGTTTGACTCGTGTGGTTTTAGTTGCCTTGAAGCATAAGCTACCACTTTTCCATCTTGCATTAGGACACATCCTAGTCCTAAATGAGATGCATCACTATAGACAGTGAATTCTTTGCCCGATTATGGTTGGATAAGAACTGGTGCATGAGTCAAAGCTTGTTTAAGTTGATCGAAGCTTCATTGTTGGTTCTTCGACCAAACAAAGGGCGTATCTTTATGGGTTAGCTTAGTCAAGCTTACGTCAATGGATAAAAATACCTTGACAAAATGCCGATAATACCCGGCTAAACCGAGAAAGCTTCTGACCTCACCAACATTCCTTGGAGGTCTCCAATCTAGGATGGATCAAACTTTGCTCGGATCTACTTTAATCCCTTCTACCGAGATGGCATGGCCAAGGAACGAGACTTACGATAGCCAAAATTCACATTTAGAGAACTTTGCGAACAATTGACATTCTCGGAGAGTTTGCAATACAATTCAAAGGTGTTTGGAATGTTCTTCCTTATTCTGAGAATACACCAGGATGTCATCGATGAAGACGACCACAAACTTGTCAAGATAGGGCTTGAATACACGGTTCATGAGGTCCATGAAAGCATCTGAGGCATTTGTTAACCCGAATGGCATTACAAGAAATACAAAGTGGCCATATCGAGTACGAAAGGCTGTCTTGGGTACATCTTATTCTTTTACCCTCATTTGATAGTATCCCAATCGAAGATCGATCTTTGAGAACACCGAAGCATCCTTGAGTTGATCGAAGAGATCTTCTATCCTTGGGAGAGGATATCGATTCTTGATAGTAAGCTTGTTCAATTGTCTGTAATCAATACATAGTCTCATAGTCCCGTCTTTCTTCTTCACAAACAAGACTGGAGCACCCTAGAGAGACGAGCTAGGCCGAATAAAGCCTTTGTCTTGTAGCTCTTGGAGTTGCTTCTTGGGTTCTTTTAATTTAACAGGTGCCATTCGATAGGATGTGATGGACATCAGAGTTTTTCCAGGTTGAACTTCAATCCCGAACTCTACTTCTCTGGTTGGAGGGAGACCACAGAGTTCCTTAGGAAAAACATCAATGAATTCAGATACAATTGGCATATTAGGTAAGCCGAATTCAAGTTCATCTTGTAAGACCATAGCAACAAAGATTCAGGTCAGTTTTCTATCAATTAGGAGAATGGATTCCTTTCCTAAACCCCGAAGATAAAGTCTCCTATTTTGGCAATCTACCCAGGCTTCATGTTTGCTTAACCAATCTAGTCCTAGCACTAGATCAAACTCACAATTTGGCAATACATATAGATCAATAGGAAAGGGTATGTTTCGGATGATTATAGAACATTCCTTGCAAAGGAAGCTAATGGATGTGATTCCCCCTACTGGGTTCGAAACTACAAGGATTTGTTTTACAATTTCAGGTTTCAAATTCAACTTTACAATCAAAGATGAGCATACAAATGAATGAATGGATCCCAAGTCTATTAAAGCATAAACAAGAGTCAAATTTAGCTCAACGGTACCTGCTATGACATCGGGTGATTCTTCATCCTCTTTTCCCTGGATGTGGTAAATTCAAGTAGGAGCCCAAGATTCTTGGTGAGTAGGGGCATTCGAATGGGGTCCCTTGTTCTTCCCCTAATTTTTGGATTGAGCTTGTCTATGTCCCTTATTTTGAATAGAGGGAGCTGAACTAGCATTTGTAGGAGTTCAATTTGGAACCTTGTTAGGATTCTAGGGACAATCCCAGATATAATGATCAGAGGCTCCACATAAGAAACACAAATTCTGTTGAGTTCTGCATTGTCTAGTGTGGTGCTTCTGACAGAACTTGCAAGTAGGATATTGAGCAGCTTTGCTGGATTTCCCCGTACTATCAACAGAGATGATCAGGGCTGAAGGCTTGGTTACCTATTGTGGTCTCGTTATGTAGTTACTCTTCTGAATAGGAGTATAATTCGAAGAGTGATCTTTGGAGTGTTTAGATTTCTTTGGCTGTCAATGAGGCTTGTCATGATTTTTGGATCGTTTGTCTTTCTAGGAGTTACCACTTTTACGTTTCTCAGGGGCCTTCATCTTTGCCTCGGTTGCAATAGCCCAGTTCACTAAATTCTGGAAGATAGTGATACCCAGGGCAGTGAAGATTGGACTCAGTTCATCATTCAGTCCATCGATAAACATCTGACATTTATCAGCATCAGTCTTGATGTATTCCAACCCGTACTTGCAATATTTACAGAAACCACTCACGTACTGTTTACCTTGCTTGAGATACAAGAAACGTTTCCGATGCTCGGCCAGGTACTGTTCACTGATGTATTTATTCTTGAATTCCTCGAGGAAGAATTTCCAAGTTACAGCTTCAGCAAGAGCAGTCAGTGTAGTGGTTTTCTACCAGCTTAGAGCTTCATCTACCAACAGGGCTATGGAACATTCGAGCTTGTGTTCATCAGGAAAAGGTAGTTGTTTGGTCAAGATTCGAGTAGTGGCCTCTAACCAATACTCAACAACTTCGGGATTGGCTTCAACAATGCCAGTTTAAGTATAGGCCCGGTGTTGAGCCATCTTGTCAATCGAAGCTCTGTTTGGCACAACAACATGAGGAGGAATAGGATGGTCTTATTTCAAAGCAGTTACTAGATGATTGAACATCTCCTTCATACTCAGGAGACATTCCTGCTGCACAAGATTTATAGCAGGAGCTTCTTGTTGAGCAGGAGCTTAGGCTCGATTTTGAGCTTGCTGTTGTGGAGGATTCTGTTCCATCCTCACACTATCTCCTTCATCCGAGGAGCCTTCAAGACTTTCATCGTCCTGAGCAAGCCTTGTTTCAGACATTCTACATTCAAATAGAACAATTAGGGATTCAGTTTAATAAGCAAAAACACAAGCTATACAATACAAGCCTCCTAGTTGGCACAAGTATCCTATATGATGCAAGAGAGCCCAGTTTAGTCCTAGAATCGACTAAAAAGCTCTGATTACCAAATAAATGAAACACCCCTACCCCGGGCTAGTAGGAAACCGGCTCGGAAGCGTTACTTAAGCATGAACAAGGCAATACAATATAAGCAATCAAGCAAGATCAAGGCAAGCATAAACAAGAACAAGGCATGAATTGATCAACTCATACCTATTAGATGAGTTACTTAATTAACAAGCAACCAAGTATACTTAACTTAACAAACAAGCAAACTTACATTTTGATTTTCATGACATTATAGGCATTCGAATAGATCATTAAATTATTTCCTTTCATGCTTACACTATAAGTTACTACTTTCATGATTCATTTAACTTTATCTTATACTATGCTCATTCGAATGACCCTAGTATGCAACATGCTTCCTTTTCATTTCAAAGTTCCTTAGTTTGTTACATATAACATTACATACCTAGATTTTTAAACATGATCATGTTAACATACAATTGCATGTAACTAGTTTCCCAACACCTATAGACCATTAGGCAATCATTATACTAACACGAAACAACACTTTCATTTAGGTATATTCATACAAGACCATAACATTCTACAAAACATTGATTGGTGAGTCAAGTAGCATGGTTCATCTCATTGTCCTTTCAATTCAAGCAAGACATGAAGCATTTCATGCTATTCATTCAATCATATACATGCACACTAAGTAAGGCATTCGAATACTCCAAGGTAAACTAGATCAAACACTTAGTCCTTCCAATACAAATTCATTTATGCGCAGCAAATTCTTTCCATTACATGTAGTTTAAGTTCAATACATGATTCACATCATCAACCAAGTTCATAACATAGTAGGCCCATACAAGGACAATATATACAAGCTTCAATAATTCCAAAATGCATGATAAAGATGAACTATATACATTATACTACCACCAATATCGGAGATATACAAAACAAGTATGAAACCATACATAGGCAATGCTTGTGTGACTTGCTTCTAGCTCAAGGTAACAGGCTTCAAGATCAAGCAACACTTGAATCCCTTTATCCTGTAGGTTGGGAAGAATGGAAACGAGAGTGATAAGTACAAGAATGTACTTAGTGAGGTAGTAACTAGTTCTAACCATTTGTTATATCAAGTTTTGTGTCATTTAATCAAGTATAATCCTAGCTAAGGATTTCAAGCATTAAAATGATCCTAACTAAGGATTCAAGCATTCAGATAGCATAAGAAACAAGAGACATGGAATCATACTTCATGCTTTCATATCAAGAATCAAGCAAATCATGCTTACATAACAACTAATCAAGTAAGTCATGCTTACATGACAAGTAACATACAATTCATGGCTTTCATGTCAAGTAACATACTATTCATAGCTTTTATGTCAAGTAACATTCATGATATAAATTTCAAGACAAGGTACATGTGTTTTAGGATTGTTATTACATTTGTTATCAATTAAACAACCCCTTTGGTACTTAGTTTATATAGGTAATCGAGTCTCCAACCAACTGTCACCACAAGATGCACCGTAGTGCTAGTCAACCCTCCTACAGTCGCCAAAGACAACATACGTACCCTCTGTCTGTTGCCAAATAGGGGCCTTAGCCCTGGACCGTAGTCCACCTGACACAACGAGCTCTAGACTCTAAGGCATGCCCTTCTACCTTGTCCAAATAGCTACCATGGTTGTTCGATTTACCATTTATTCAAGTATTTCAAATTCAAGATCATGTCAAGCAAGTTCATTTCATACTAGGCCCTTAGGCCAATTGAGCCATAGCTCACATATCATGTAATTCTCATGTTTCATTTCATCAAGATGAGATAATATCTCAAGCAATTTCTTTAGCCTTCGATCACATACATCATGACACATACAAACACCAATGTTACCACTTAAACATGCTTAGCATTCGAATAAAACATGTATTCAAGTTGAAATCAAATTTCATGCATTACTAGTCATTCTTCCCTTATTAATTCAAGTCCATATTAGGTTCATTTAAGCATTACAAGAATGTAGACAAGCATGCATTGGTTAGGACCTAGTCCTAACCCTAGAGATAACTACACTCACAATACTCCAAGCTTAGCTAGTCTTGGATCCACACTTCTTTGTTCTTGGCTTTTGGGTGTTCCACTTTTTCCTCATCCACCAATTTCATTCTTGTTTCGAACACATTACAAGTAAACACATATCAAAACAAGTTCACAAAGTCATTCAATCAAGGCAAGGTTACAAGTATACAACATATACAAATCTGGCAGCATGTTTATATATTTCATTTACTACACTTAACCACACTTATCTATACTCTAATTCATGTAAAATAGGGCATAATCAATTTCCTAAAACTATTTACAAAACAGTTTACAAATTGCCACAAAACAGTGTACAATTACCTAAACTGTTGTTACTAGGCAGCATGTAGTCTGTTCACTTAAACATGCATAACTTTCACTCCGTACATCGGAATTTCAATTGGTTTACACCATTGGAATGCTAACTTAACTGTATTTATAACCATATAGGCCTTAAATTTTAGTTCTTTTCCAATTAATACATTTTTAACTTAAAGGCAGGGCAATATACTACACTGGACATTTTGCAATGTCATTAGTGTTTCTTCTCTACAATTCATTCTACAATCCAGAATTCAGTTCTGTTTTCTTATAATGAATTTAGACATACCAAGGTGTTGCCTATAAAAATTTCAGCCTTAAATTCCTCTTATACAATTTATGGTGATTTTTCAAAGTAACTGCCCAAAACAGAGCATTATGGGCAGATTAGACTAGGTTGATTTTTCAAATTTAAACAGGTTCTAACATGGCAATTCAAATTATTTTCATGTCCTTACATGTCTAGGTCAGTCTAATTCACCTAGAAAAGTGATTAAAACATGGAATTATCATGTCAAATTCAATTTGATCTATTTGATCAACATTATACTCCTAATTCACCAATTGAGCAGTCCGTTACCTAGTTTTAACTAATCCAAATAGGTGCTTTCATTTTCCTGCAATTTATCTATTCTATTCAATCCTCAATTCATCTACCAACATGATCAAAATAGGGTTCTATATACATTTAGCCTATTCACACATTTTCACTAGTAAAACAGTCCCTAATCAAGACTATTTTCAATCATACTTCCAATTCTCAAATTTCCAGCAACCATATACATTTTCTTTAGCAATTTAGCTACTAGAAATCACAATTTCAAGTTCTATTAGAAGTTAACATGATCCTAACATACATAACAATCATCCTAATCAATCTAGGCAATAAGAACATCAAAATCTCAAGATTCAACATTCTATAACATGTAGGAGTTAAGCATTATACCTTCTCTAAGCTAAATTTGATCAAAGTTAATTCAAGAAGCATGAATTTGAAGATGATCAACGAAGCTTTTTCTCTCCTTTCTCTCTCTAGAAATCACAATTTCAAGTTCTATTAGAAGTTAACATGATCCTAACATACATAACAATCATCCTAATCAATCTAGGCAATAAGAACATCAAAATCTCAAGATTCAACATTCTATAACATGTAGGAGTTAAGCATTATACCTTCTCTAAGCTAAATTTGATCAAAGTTAATTCAAGAAGCATGAATTTGAAGATGATCAACGAAGCTTTTTCTCTCCTTTCTCTCTCTACCAATTCAGCTATGGAGGATAATGGGAGGAAGATGATGAATTTTGTTCATTATTTCCCGAAGCATGCCGTGAGTCATCCTCTAAATTGGCACATGTTCTCATCAATTGAGAACATGTGTCAAGGCCTTTATTTTTCATTCAATTTGCATGCAAACTTTATAGTTTTGCATGTTCACAATTTCATCATTCCATTTATGTCTTTTAGTTTTAATTTCAATTTAATTTGGTTCTAATTTCACTTATTTGATCTTAAGGATGGCCAATTTTCTTTCTTCTCTAAATTGATTAGCTTATGTATTCAATTACCCTATAGTTTAGAATGTGATAAATTTCCTAGGCCAAGTTTAGGGTTTTACATCACGTGTTAATTGTAAATTCAATTCCCTAAACTAGAGATCAATTGCCAAACTAACCTGGCATACTACTCTGCTGGCAAGGCATGACAACTAAAGATTAAAATTTCTTCATTGGACAGAAACCTAGATCAAATTAAACTTACCTAACAAATGTTAACCTCTTTCAAAATTAAATTGAGGCAAAATTTTCTTTTTTTAACGGTTCGGTATGCATCCATTCTAAATGACCTAAAATGTCATGGAAACAGAAATTAAACATGAAATGCATGGCATAAATGTGAGGAAACGTACACCCCCAAACCTAAGATGTGCATTGTCCTCAATGAATGAAACAACACATATAAACAAAATTCAAATAGAAAAATAAAATGCATGATCACGTGAATGCAATGTAATAGAATGCAAAGGAGTTTAGGAAGATGATGACTCCTCTTCGGAGACTTCTTCTCGTAACTTGAGTTTTCCTCTTGACAAAGCTTCCGCGATCTTGGGCTTTGTGTTTTACTCTTGTCATGGCTGGTT
Organism: Hibiscus mutabilis; assembly: GCA_019671005.1. Classification (NCBI taxonomy): domain Eukaryota; kingdom Viridiplantae; phylum Streptophyta; class Magnoliopsida; order Malvales; family Malvaceae; genus Hibiscus; species Hibiscus mutabilis. Next base: position 52,384,226 of record CM033715.1, read on the forward strand.
TTGCGGTAGTGGAGGATCCAACTTCCTCTGCAATCTTGATAGGTTCTGACACGGCAGGGGCATCGGTGGCATCAGACTATGCCGGTGCGGTAGGCGTTACGGTAGACTTGGCTTTGGTTTCCTTGAATTCAACTAGAGAGTCGGTATTGGCATACTCAACATGAACTGCAGAGAGTGGGACTGTGGCATCATATAGGGTACGAGCTGATTGGGGACTGGCTGACATGGCATCATCGCTGGAAAAGATCTCGGCAGGGAAATCTGAGAAAGTTGGTAAGAAATTTGGGGACACCTTTTCAAGGGTTTCCCTGATGGCAACATCCCTGGCATGAGTGTACTGCCAGAGCTTGACATTGTGTTCCTCAACTCTCTCTAATTTCTAGAGAATGATCTCCTGGCGATGGTGGATCTCAGAAAGCAATGCCATTGATTCAGCTGGCATGGGAGTGTCAGATTCTACCTTTGGCATTTTGGGCTTTAGTGTGGTTACATTCCCTTTTCCTTTGTCCTTGGTCTCGATGGCAGTGAGGTTCCTCCATATAGCTGGCGTGGTCGTGGTGCCTTTGATTTCTTGGCCTTTGTCCGAATCAAGCTTTGGCACACCATGCTTCATGCAAATTTTAGAAATCAATAATGGAAAGAAAAAACTACCATTAGGCTTACCGGCACATTTATATGTCTCCTCGATGATGATTCGGCCGATATTGATTTTCTGGCCGACAATGATTGAGTGCAATAGTGCCAGCTGTTCCTCTGACACCATTTTGTTGTGGGTGGTTGGCATCAGATTTGACTTCAAAAAGTCGCTCCACCCCTTGGTTTGAAATTTCAGTACCAGTCTCTTGATTTTTTGATGTCCTTTGGATGATACAATCCATGCCGTGCCAGGTTCACACAGTTCTACTAGCAGCTTCTTTCTCTTAACAGCAGTCATGGAGTCGACATACTCCTTTTGTTCATCCTCCATATCCCTTAACTCAAACATGGAATTAGACAAAGGAAGAAAAAGAGAAAATATGGATTTTGGTTTCTTGCTTGATAAAGAAATAGAGAATTGAAAGAGAATTGTTTCTTTAAACGGCTAAGGTAGATAGAAAGTAAAGAGTTTGAGTGTTTAATGGGGTTTAATAAAGGTAGCTGAATTAATTGGGGATAATGATGGAAAATAGAAAAGATTTGATTTGATAAGGGGTAAAGTGATAAGGGTGATGTGATAAGGCTGGAAGTGATAATATAGGTTTAAATATTGAAGTGATAAGATGTTTAAGCTGAATTTAAGTTTCAACTTAATCATGTTTGAGCGACTAGGGTTAGGCTCAAAGAAATTACTCTCTCTCTCTCTTGGGATGAATTTAAATCAAGCTAAGGTAAAACTCTTCTTCCAAAATTACAATCGTCGCATGCTAGGCCGCTACTTTGGCATGACCTCTGGCATACTTGAGTTGCCTAATCTGCCAATTTTTTATGCCAATTGATGGTGTCTAGCACAAATCTGCACATGTATGAATCTCCTGATTTGTAATCGTCTTATGCCAAGTCCCTACCTTGGCATTGTACCTGGCATACTAAATCTGCACATTCTTAAAGAAAACATCTCAACACAACAAAGGAATAAAAATGAAAATTAAAAGAAAGAAAAACTACTGAAAATCTTGAAACCTAAAAACAAAGAAAAACATCTAACCTAATATTTACCAAAACTCAAACCTGATGGTGATGTTATGGTACCTCCACCAAGAGGATAACCTCTTTGGCATTGTTTTGATCACCTTCCAAATAGTGTTTCAATCTTTGGCCCTTAGTTGGTGGGTGGTAGGTTGTGGCAATCCTTTGTTTGAATAACCAACATAGAAAGTCAAAGAATTGCTTTTCTTTGAGTATACGGAACTTTTGATAGCACAATGAAAGAGAAAATTTTTCCATGGTGGCCTTGAAAACCACCTTAGAAAACCAAAGAATCTCTTTGTTGTTGAGGCATAATCATCCTCATCTTGTTCCAGAATCTTCATGAAATCTTCAGTTTTGAACCGCAACATCACTGGCATTTTTGTCATAGCAAAATTTTTCTATTTTAGCTCTTCACTCTCAATCATTTGGCATCCACTTTTCCTTCCAGCAACGAGCCATTTGAGCACACCTCGCTTCATAGCATCAATCCTGACCAGAATCGATCTTCGTTGTTGCTTAATTGTTTAGCCATCACACTTTTGTTCTATGGCGTCGGCTTTCATTTCTTGGCAATGCTATGCCAGGTTCTCATCCAAGATGGATTTCATTGTCTCAACTACATGGCTTTCTTCAATTTTGTTTGCACATTTAAGAGCTTTAAAAATGTCAACAGTAATAGCTGCTTGTTTTACTGAGGTAGAGTTGGCAAATGATGGCTCCACTGGTTTTGTCGCGGTGGTGTTGGTATCCGACTGCTGTCTGGCATCAGATAGTGGTCTGGCATCATTAGCCTCTGCCTTTTTTTTCTCTACTTCCTTGGGTTCACCTGGTGGCACTGATTTCTCTTCGTGGCAAATAATCGGCTGCTTGACATATGTTTTATTCTCGACTTGTCTGACACTTCGGGTTTCCTCGCTTATCCTTGTGATTTCAGTATCACTTAGGAGGCTTTCTTGTGCTTGGGGACTCAAGTTTTGAGTGATTTGTCCATCGTCTTCTCGGTTTGGAATTTCTGAATCCTCTTGAACTAGTTGTTATGGTGTGTTGTTTAGGATGTTCAAAATCTGTGTCATGTGATTTTCAATTTTTCTTCTTATTTCTTCAATAACTTGAAGTTCATCATCCATCCTAGCTTTCATAGCCTCCCTAGAGTGTAAGTTCTCTTGCCAAGATATATGCGTTGTGCCAGCAAAGGTGTAATCATCATAGAAGTCTATTTGATCATTGTACGAGTAATTCAGCTGATGTTGAGGACTGTTTAGCCATGACATATGTTTTGCAGCAACAATGCCATTATCGTAAGCAAAAATATCAACTCCTTGATCATACCATGGAAAAATTTTGTTGGTTATGCCATCGGTTGTAAGCTCCAATATGGTCTCTAAGGCTCATTCTCTGATCCTCCATGTTCCTAGAAGTACCTAAAATAAATGAAACTAAAAATAATGTTAGAAAAATAAATAAGAAAAGGAAAATAATCATAAACTAAAACAAAGACAAGTAAAAAAACAATTTCGTTTCAATCACCGGCAACGATGCTAAAAACTTGTAGACTCAGTAGAAGATGTTTAAAGTGAATGCTGGCAAAAGGGGAAAATATATGTATTAGTAAAACAGTGCCAAGAGTCTTTTGCGTGCAAGTATACATGGTCTGAAAGTAATGCAGCAGTTAAGTTGAGTATCGATCCCACATAGATTAACTTGGAATTCGATTGTTTGATTGTTACTTGCCTTGGAAGAAAAGATGTTTGTTTTGAAAGTTTGTTTTGGGAGTACTTAAAAAGAAAAGAAATAAAAGTGAAGTAAAAATGTTGGCAAGGAAGGTCTTTTAATGAATGATGAGCGTTTGCAGGGAATGCCTAGTTTCTACGCTTTTCATGTCGTGTCAGCCTTTAATGTCAACCTATCTTGGCATTGTTTTCCGAGCAGATTCAAAATTAGCAAAGCCTCTCTCAATGGTCATTTCCCTAAGTCGATCATATAAAAATCCTTACATCTCTATAGTGCATGTTTCTAAATAAACCGATTTTATTAAAAACCAATCTATACTCCTAAGGGGTAGATATCACTCCCGAAGTAAGTTCATCTACTTGAACGACTTCTCTCGAAGCTTGTCTCCTTAGTATTCAACAACTTAATTGTTGTCACCCCATGTCTGTTAAGATATTGAGGAGCAACAGGCCAACATTGCCAGTTTTCGCATGGCAAAGTATTTAGGAAACATTAAAGTATAACGAATATATAAAACAATACCGAAGTAGATTCATTATTAAAAACTAAACCATAAAATAGCATTCCACGCAAACATCCCCCACCAACTATTAGATTAGTTCATGGTGAGGGATTTAAACAACAAAACATAAACGTTTTCCAAATTCATCATTTTAAAAAGAAATTAAAACAACTTAAAACAAGAGAATGGTGAGAAGGGGTCTCTCGATGCAGCCCTTCAAGATCCAGGTTCTTGGCCAAGTTGGTCGAACCACCCTTCCTTGGTGCAGCCGGTCTCACTCGTCTTACTCTGAGTTCCCCTTGATCAAATGCTTCTCTTCCTTTAAATAGGCATGCGAGAAAGCCTTAGGATAAACCTTAGGGTTTGAATTTAGGTGGGATAAGGCTTGTGATCATGTTAGCCGCACTTTAAATCCTAGAGCTGACTTCATCTTAACTAGGGCTGATGTCATCTTGACTAGTGCTGACGTCATCGTGCCGTCGCTGCGTTGCCAACCAAGCTTAGCATAATTCTGCCAACCGAGCTTGGCACTATTTTTTCACTATTTTTTCGGAGATTGATCCAGTTGCTATTTTTTTGCAGCCTAATCTAGTCCTATTTTTTTAGGGTTCAACAGCTTCTTGGCATGGCATCAAGTTCACTTCTCTGTCAACCGGTGCTTGGCATTGTTTGGTCTATCGGCATTCTCTTTCGCATTCCTTACTGTGCTAAATTCTCGTGCCAAATACTATGCCAAACTTGCAAAATTGCCAACAAAACAACCTTTCATAGTGGCATAGACAGAAGTCCTAACTCCTTATGAAACTTCATGATTTTAATATCCTAATGCAACTAAATTTACCTAAAAACAAGCAAAAGCATTGTAAGATTGGCATTAAAAACAATACTTTTGGAGAGGTAACACTTCTCATGCTAGTACAAGGCATAGGGGAAGCAAAGCTATTTGCATATAACTCGATAATCTCTATGTAATGGCCTCAGGATAAAACTAGCCTACCGTCTAACCAAACACCCTCCAAGGGTAGAACACATTCCATGAAGTGAGGGATTCGAGCCTTTCACCAGAAGAGGGACCTCTAGGTGAAGACTGTTGCACGTATTGAGTGCTATGCAAACGGTGCAAGTATACACATCGCAAGAATAAAGTGATACGAGTATCAAGTATCATCTTCACGGGGATTGGTTTGGGCCACTTTTCTTAAGTTATTGCGTTGGAAAAGAAAAACACAAGTAGGTGATTGTAGGAATTATAACTAATGAGTAAACTAAGAGCAATAAACTAAAAGAATAGATGAAATCAAAAGAGAGGGAATAGGCCAGGTTATCGTGAGTTGTGTAGTGATGATCGAAAGGTTCGCCGGGGTGGTTGAGTAGCAGCCGGATTGCAAGGGCAATTCTGTTACGATTGCCTAGTCGATTTCCAGGGCAATTTGGTTGCAATTACATGGTTGATTGTCAGGGCAATTCTGCCGTGTTGCCTGGTCGGTTGCCAAGGCAATTCCCCCTCGTTGTCTGATCAGATTGCCTGGGCAATGCTCCCTCGATTGCCTGGGCAATTAAGAATGGGTCGATTTCCTGGGCAATTGAGCATTCACTTCCAAAGTTCGGCGAAGCGTTCTTCAATGAGCCCTCGTTATCCCTAATGTGAAATACTGTTAATTGCACACATCTTGATAATACATCCCTGCATGAATCAAGGGTGAACAACAACCAATCTTGTGCTCCTCTTAGCCGTTGAAATTCGTAACTTATCCCTAAGCCGAATTAGTCTTCACCAACTTTCGTTTGTATGAAGACCATGCTCATTTGTTTCTTGAATCTAACTCTCCCAATATTAGATAAATAGATGATTGAATTCCGAGATCCTCTCCCAATTCACTTGCAAACAAGATTGAGAACCAAGAATGAACAAACTTTGAAAATTGAATTGCAACTCAAAAACCTAAACAAAATCCAAAAGATTTCACAACCACAAAAACACAATAACCCCAACCAATCAAGTTAGTTCATGGTTGGGTTCAAAAGATATACAAAGAATAATCCCCAAACCATGAATCTAATGAACTAAAAATAAAGAAGATGATGATGTGCGATCAACTCTCTCTTCTCTCAATCGAACTCTCCCCCTTTGCCTCTCTCTCTTGTCGAAATCTCCCCCTTCTTGCCTTCCTTGGAGTTGACGGCTTGGACCTCAATTTATAGGGCTAGGTCAATGTCTTTCTTGAGGAGGAAGTTAAGTTGGAATTAAATACTTTAAAAGAATATAATTCTTTATTATATTTAAATTCCTTCTAGATCTTCTCCTATCTTCTTGGGATTTAATTTCTCTTTGATCTGTTCATGGAAATCAAACTCCTTTTGGATTTAACTTTGCTCCACGTCATCTTGGGCTTATCTAGTCATCAATTTCGACTGCCATATCATCTAATCCCTTATCGACAATTACCCTGGCAACTAGCTCGGCATCTCCTTCAAGCATTGCCCTGGCAACTGCGTCGGCATCTCCTTCATGCACTGCCCTAGCAACTAGTTCTAGCCTTGTTTAGGCAAGTGATTCTGCACACACACAAAAATACACCAAAGCAGTATCTTTTTCCACAAAAATCACCAAGTTATGTAATCAAGCTCAACGGTGGAAAGAAACATGAATTAATGCATGAATGACTAATTATGCAACTAATATGAGCCTAAGTCTAACAATAATATGAGTAAAAAGGGTAATAAAAATAGTACTTTTGAACACTTAACACACCCCCAAACTCAAACTATTGCTTGTCCTCGAGCAATGCAAACTAACAATTACCTGCCAAGACTTTAATCATCAAAGACATGCTTCAAACTTGAATTCAAACCTCGGAACCGTGGCACAAAGTATGATCACCTTTCAATTTTTCGGATAGCACAAAAATTACTCGGAATGAAACTATAATGCTCGTGACAATGTGCGTGCGTAGTTGTGTACAAGTTGATTTTCAAGATTCTATGTGGCAATAGGCTTTTATCAATTTAATTATCAGGGCATTTATTTTTATATTCATTAGAGCCAATTTCGGGCACCTCTAGCAAAGTAAGCAATTTCTCATTTTATTTTAGTCGACTAGAGCCAATTTCGGGCATCTCTAGTGATTCTTTAATGTGTATTAACTACAAGAGCCAGTTTCAGGCACCTCTAGCAAGAAATTAACTTTTAATTTTCAATTTTAAATTTACCCAAATTTTAAGCAACCTAAGTTCACTAAGTTTCTTTCAATCAACAAGCCACAACCGTGTAAAAAAATTCAGCATCATAGTAAAATTCTAAGTTCTTTTCATGCAAACCTAAAATTAAAGGTTCTTTCAATTAAGTGCAGTGGCAAAAATTCATCATTGGATATTCAACAAGTCTTAAGCAATTAAATTCAATCAAAGGCATGGCAAGTAACATATGCAACCTATATGTGATTGCTAAGATGAATGCAACTAAACATGAAACTAACTAGAAACCAACACCCCCAAACTCGAGAGAAGCATTGTCCTCAATGCATGTAAAATTAAAACAAATTTGAAAGAAACTAAATGAAATGAGTTAGTCGGAGAGGTCGCCACCTCGAGTGATAAGTTTCCTTCGTGTCGTTTGCTTGATTCATATTCCGGTCAGTGGTTGAATGCTTGTGGCTGGTACCGCGTGAATAGAATTTCTTTGATTTGATCCATGTTTGTCAAGGCAGGTTCACTTGCCTGGGCATCAGTAGTTGCCGAAGCCATTGTTGTTGCCTGGGCATCGCCAGTTTCTATTGTCGTGGCAACTACTGAGGTAGTTTCCGGGGCAGTTGCCAGGGCATCATCTGTTGCGGTTGCCGTGGCAAGTAGTTGGCAGTGAATTTCCTTAGCATGGTGGTTGTGAGTCTTGTTGTGGAAAAGAAAACAAAGAAAACCTAAAAACTAAAGATAATGAAGACAACTAAAATAAAATATCTCCTAAAAGTTCCAAAAATAAATAAATAAATAACCGAAAATAAAATAAAGTTCCAAAAAATTAAAAACAAAAATTAAAGATTCTAAGAAAGAGCATTTTTCATGCATCTTCTAATGTTACTGCATATCTGAGAAAACTTAAGGAGAGTCGTTTCTGATACTTCTTGTAGTCCATCCGCACCCTCCATCGGGTCACAATATTGCCCAAAAAGAGTTTGGCCAATGTGCTTGCCACTACTCCCTTTTGTGTTACCATGGTGGAGGTGTCTTTCTTTCGTGTTCCCTTGTAGTCCATGCACATCTTCCACCTTGCTACTATTTCTGAAGGCATGAATATATTAGTAGAAAAAGTTATATCAACACCCAACCATTTAATTACCTCAATCTCATCGACCTCCATCATAATTGGATGTAGCTTTCGTTGTCGTGGCAATTGCTACTCAAGCCAATTGTCGTGTCAATCAGTTGCCAAAATTTGATGTAAGTCAAGGGAAAAGCCAGTTTTATGAAAAGCTTCATGATCCTAAACACCATTTTCTTTAGGCTTTTCAAACATCTCCATCAGTAGAGATTTCGATGGCTTCAAATCTACCAATATTGATTCCTCAAGACATACCTGCAATGGACGAGGTAAGTTTTTAAAGAATTCGAAAGGTTCAACCATTACCTGCTCATATTCCATTGGCAAAATATTATCATCTTGTTGATCTTACATGTGGTCGTGCAATTGTCGTGGCAAAAGTGAATGAGAGCAATTTACAGATTCCTACTTCAACATCAACATTGTAACATTCTGGGCATCAGGTTCCTCAAAATTTGTTGTAGTATTATTGTTCTCATCTTCACTGAGTGTTGTCGCGGCATTGCTCTGTTCAGGCTCCTCAATCATTACCGAGGCAATTTGTTGACCAGGCTCATCATGTGTTGGGCAGTCTCTCTCATCAACATACTCTTGACCTTGAGGTTTGACTTGTTCCTCACACATCGGAGAGCTTTCCTTGCATTGTTCCTTGTCCTCTTGCCTTGTGACGTTAGTATCCCCAACAATGGATTGTTGGTGCATGTTTTCCAAGCCATATGTGGATCTCCTCAATTAATCTTCTGAATCCCTCACGGTTGCATCCCACTGAGCTATCCTCATATCCATGGACTTTGATAGCTCTCAAATCTCTTTAATTGATCCGTCAAGTCTAGCTAAGGAAGCTAGCAATGTTTCCTCCAAGGAATTGGAATGCTCTTGGAAAGGACTATATTGCCATGGCATATCTGTTGCTACGGCAAAATTATCATGGTAAAAAAATTTTGAGCTTTTTGATCATACCATGAAGGATTTTGCTGTTGGTTCCATCTATGGTCCTCTATGTAGCCATATGCACTGAAAATGTGAAGGAAATTTTCAAACACATGATGTTCTCCGCACATAGCACAAGAGTTTTCCACGGGATAGGCTCTTTGGGCTTTTCTCGGTTGGTATAGGTAATCATCGAAGGGTGTAAGAAATTCTTGAGTGGATTGATTTCTATCTTCTATCATAACTCTCGAATAGATCGGCTTTTATTTCCCGACATGTTGATGTCCCTTAACTTGTAGTGCACCTGAATATTTTTTTTGATAAAACAAACAAAAAGAAAAGTTAGTAAAACTAAGAATGCAATAACAAAAACAACTAACACCAATTGACAATCCTCGGCAAAGGCGCCAAAAACTTGTTGCGTGTATTGAGTGCTACGCAAACGTTACAAGTATACACGTCGCAAGTAATAAAGTGATACGAGTATCGAGTATCGTCTCCATAGGGATTGGTTTGGGCCACTTTTCTTAAGTTACTACGTTGGAAAAGAAAAACACAAGTAGGTGATTGTAGGAATTATAACTAATGAGTAAACTAAGATCAATAAACTAAAAGAATAGATGAAATCAAAAGAGAGGGAATAGGCCAGGTTATCGTGAGTTGTGGAGTGATGATCGAATGGTTCGTCGTGGTGATTGAGTAGCAGCCGGATTGCTAGGGCAATTCTGTTACAATTGCCTAGTCGATTGCTAGGGCAATTCTGTTACGATTGCCTAGTCGATTGCCAGGGCAATTTGGTTGCAATTGCCTGATTGATTGCCAGGGCAATTCTGCCGTGTTGCCTGGTCGGTTGCCAAGGCAATTCCCCCTCGTTGTCTGATCAGATTGCCTGGGCAATGCTCCCGCGATTTCCTGGGCAATTAAGAATGGGTTGATTTCCTGGGCAATTGAGCATTCACTTCCAAAGTTCGGCGAAGTGTTCTTCAATGAGCCCTCGTTATCCCTAACGTGAAATACTGTTAATTGCACACGTCTTGATAATACATCCCTGCGTGAATCAAGGGTGAACAACAACCAATCTTGCGCTCCTCTTAGCCGTTGAAATTCGTAACTTATCCCTAAGCCGAATTAGTCTTCACCAACATTCGTTTGTATGAAGACCATGCTCATTTGTTTCTTGAATCTAACTCTCCCAATATTAGATAAATAGATGATTGAATTCCGAGATCCTCTCCCAATTCACTCGCAAACAAGATTGAGAACCAAGAATGAACAAACTTTGAAAATTGAATTGCAACTCAAAAACCTAAACAAAATCCAAAAGATTTCACAACCACAAAAACACAATAACCCCAACCAATCAAGTTAGTTCATGGTTGGGTTCAAAAGATATACAAAGAATAATCCCCAAACCATGAATCTAATGAACTAAAAATAAAGAAGATGATGATGTGCGATCAGCTCTCTCTTTTCTCTCAATCAAACTCTCCCCCTTTGCCTCTCTCTCTTGTCGAAATCTCTCCCTTCTTGCCCTCCTTGGAGTTGACGGCTTGGACCTCAATTTATAGGGCTAGGTCAATGTCTTTCTTGAGGATTTAATTTCTCTTTGATCTATTCATGGAAATCAAACTCCTTTTGGATTTAACTTTTCTCCACGTCATCTTGGGCTTATCTAGTCATCAATTTCGACTGTCATATCATCTAATCCCTTATCGACAATTGCCCTGGCAACTAGCTCGGCATCTCCTTCATGCATTGCCCTGGCAACTGCGTCGGCATCTCCTTCATGCACTGCCCTAGCAACTAGTTCTAGCCTTGTTTAGGCAAGTGATTCTGCACACACACAAAAACACACCAAAGCAGTATCTTTTTCCACAAAAATCACCAAGTTATGTAATCAAGCTCAACGGTGGAAAGAAACATGAATTAATGCATGAATGACTAATTATGCAACTAATATGAGCCTAAGTCTAACAATAATATGAGTAAAAAGGGTCATAAAAATAGTACTTTTGAACACTTAACAAAGAGACTAGAGAATATGCTGCGATCATAAGCGAAAGTGGACTATCCACAGGTGTAGTAGTGTCCACAAGCGAAGCAGCAATCAACACAACCCCGCGGTACAATGCACGATAACAAAATCTACAATAATGGTTTCTGCGGAAACGTGAATAAATTAATAAGTTTATTATGAGAAATAAAATGACAACTCGTACAAAATAGATATTGCACAATTGAACAACTGACCTAAATGAATTGAGGATGAAAGAAGATGATTTGTAAGATCCACAAAAGCATGAATTCCAACCCCCGCACCTGACATCAGTCTTTTACCAAGGCTCTTACCCTGGCCAGCCGTCAAAAGTTTCTTCGAACTATAAGTTCTCAGCCAACTAGCCACACTTTGCCTCGCCACTTCCACACTAACAGAGCTTGTTGAGCAGGAAACAACATCAATCACGTTTCTTGAAGATGTGGCAGCAGTTACAGAGATCACCAAACCTAGCGAACTTACATGTTCGCCAGTAGGGACATGCAAAGAGGCTACCTCTTCTAAAGCCTGAAAACCTATTCCATCGCTAGCATATACAGAAAGAGATACCTCCAGTAGATTATCGCCCTCGATAACTTCCAACGGGCCACTACAATTCCTGCGGACAAAAGGAAAATATGTGCTAAAGAAATCATAATAAAAAGCAATCTCATTTTAAACCAAAGTGCAAATATTGGTTGCCTTATGTTACCTCTAGGAACGCATAACAAAATGCCACCAACATCCATATGCCTCTTTGTCCTATGCTCTAAATTAGCAGATTCACATTCTTCTTTCGAAGAAGAAGATAGAATGAACAAGCGCGAAGATGCTCGTCTTTTCCTCTTGCTACTTTTAGCCCTTTTAGATATTTCCAAGGGCGAATACGAACGCCAATATGAAGATAAAAGAAGCTCTCTAGTTCTGCCTCACGACCCAAAAGAATCCTCGCAACGCGATCATGTCCGTGGAAGGGCCAGTATGTATTGGCACTTTGGCCAAGGACCCCCTCAAGAAATACGTCGAAATCTGATTCATCCCAACCATTCGAACTTTTACCCTTCAAGTAATGCACCCACACATTCCTCAAAGTCCCTACTTCTTCAAATCGCAATGGTAGACCTCCTTCCAACCTCTCAAGAAGGCTTAACTCACCGAGCGTCAACTTCTTTAAATCAGGTAGTTCGACTCTATCCTTCGCCAGGTAACGACAAACAAAGAAAAAAGGAAAGCCCCCAACTTTACACTCCACCTTAATATATTTATTCTTGTCTAAATGAAGATCACTTGCATAGTTGTTCATGGCTGGCATTTTCTTGGTACACAGTCCAATTGATATAAAACCCTTCGCACTCTTATCATCATCAGTTGTTACATTATAAAAGTAATGAAAAACATTGATAGAAGGTTCACCACCAAGAATTTTACAGTTTAGGAAATATGTCACCAAAGTTTACCAACTCGTCCCGATTAGTTGACCTAGAGCCACATCGAACCAGTTCAACCAATCCACAAAAAAACGAATGAGACGACAAATGGAACCCAGCTTCAAAAGCAAATAGAGGGATAAAAAACCACAATTCGGCTTCATCAGAACACCGACTCAAGCAATACGTTCCTTTTGGCAACCCAAACTGATAGCGAAAATGATCTACTACATGAAGACCCCTACATTCTAGAGCCTTATTCATTTCATCAAACTCAGTACTACACTCATATTCGTCGCTAATTACAACAAATGAATTAGCCGTCGAGACAAAGATTTTTCTACACAATCTCAACATGCACCGCCCCTAATAAAGTAAAATTTTATGACGAACGATTTATACTCGAAACGAGCTGACTAGTTCACCAAAAAAATATGTTACGTGACGTTTCACATAGTAAACTACTTTTTCGGCATTTCAAAATTCCCATCAAATTCCTGTCTTCCTAAAGCCTCCAAAATTTTCTAGGTGTGCCAAGGTCATTTTATAACCTTCCCTCACCTAGGGGGCAATTGCTAGTATCGGCGAACTACGACCATGCGAATACCTAGTTACAACCTTATGCGTACATACCAACAAGGCCAAAGTCATTCCGTTACGGACTCGACATGCAAACGCTATCCGAATTATGTGCATAGTCACGTGATCCACGTCAATATCTGAGTCACAACGAACTCAGTCACTAACACACTTGTCTTCCTTGATTGATACGTTTTTCACCCCGTCCAGCCTCTTATAATGAGCCATGCATCCAAGGACGAGAACAAGGCCAAAGAACAAACAACCTCATGCATCCAAAGACGAAAACAAGGCCAAAGAACAAACAACCTGAACCACACATCTCTACCCTCAGAAAACGACTCAAGAGCCATCTTCCAATAGTGTTGCTCATATCAGTGATCAACAAAACTGTACTCAAAAGACAAAGATACTGCAACCATTTCCATTGTCCTTCAAAGTCAGTGCTTTTGAAAACAACAATTCACCATTCACATTTCCCCTTCTCGATTTGAGAATGTAAGAGTAGGACCTCCACATCTGCAGTTTTGTTCAGTGCTTGCTTGGAAACAAAGTCTGGCCATTGCTTTTTCTTTTCATTCAAAACTATTCCTGAAAACCCCCATCTTTTCATCTCAATCTGGTGTTTCAAAGTGATGTCTTCTGTTTTTGTTTTTTCATGCTTTCCTAAAAGTACTAACCTTTTCTATTGCTTTTATTTCAGTGGTATTGACAAGACAGTTCTTGGTTAAATGAATGGTGATTATGGGCAGCTTTCATGATCCGGTCTTTAGAAAACTTAGCTGCAGAATATCGGTAAGGAATACAGGCAAACACTTTCAAGCAACAAAATATGTATACTTAGCTGCGGAATATCGGTAAGGAAGAAGGGACATTTTACAACAGTGCTAAGCCAAGCCAATCAACACACTAAAAATAAAGACTGGGAAATGAAAATAAAAAACCATTTGAAGACACACATTACGGACAGATATTATCGAAATATTTGATAAATATTCCAACTAACACGATCCTGGGTTAAGAGGACTCCTCCCCAGATTAGATGGTTTTAGTTCCCCAGTCCTTGGACTGTGCAACTGGGACCCCTTTCCACTTGCACGAGGGCTTCTCTCACCTGTCGGTTCGCTTAGACGCGGGCTTTGATGGCTTCTCGGGTCATTTGCCGGCGGAGCAGTGGAGCTTGTGATTTTAGGACTGCATGTGTGCCTGAATTCACCGCGGCTTCTTGTAATGACTTCGTCTAATATCTCACTGTCCCCTGCATTGGATGCTCCATGTCCCAGCTCTGTCTCATGTAAGGCAAAGTTTGAATGACTAATATAGTAAACGAAAATGGGGAAAGTTAGATTGTAGGAGACGAGTATCGAATATCAATCTTACTGTGGCAAGATTATACGGTAAAGCAGGTGCCTCTTCATACTCGGCGGCATCCAAATCATGTAGATGCACCCCTTTGAAAAACTTGGGCAGGATGTATTGTCTTACTGGAACTAAAAGCATGATCATCAAAGGAAACATAACACCCGCAATCGGAACCCAGGTTAAGCCGAAACATACGAGCAGATAAGCAGTTTGGAAAACGGTGAACATCGCAATCGTCTTGAACGGGACACTCTCCACAAAAGTTGCATGTTGCTGCTCAAGGACTCTGCAGGAAATAAAAATTCATCTCTTTGTTTGTATAAGATAGACAATGTATGCTTTAAATTATAAGTGTAAATGTATTTTGAGTATCTTACTTGTATCTTCTGCTTGGTGCAGTGAAGAGCAATAAGATCCTTTCCCAAAATTGGTTACCGGGTAAGCTTTCGATAGCCATGAAGGCGAAGTAGCCCCAGAGGACTGAAGTTGGTATCATTTTAAGGATTGGCATTGCTGCAACACATCCTCCAACCATGGTGGATTGAAGCAAGTTGCTGAGACGCTGCTCTTTTACTTCAACTGGCAATAGATCATCAATCTCTTTCTCGATATCGAGTAAAGTCTCGTCAATAGGGGCGTCGATGTTGCCAGTACATGTAGCAGCTTGAATGGTCGATTCTTTTAGTTCATGTAGTCTCTGCTCACAACATTACAATTAGTTAACTCAAATTCTTAATTTTTTCCACTTCATTGGTTAATCAATCTTACCCGAGCTGCAGGCTCCTGGTGAACTAAAGGTGTCTGCATTTGTTGATAGGCTTCTTGCATATTTCCATACAATTTCCCCAAGCTAGCATTCTTTCTTATACAGTTGCGCCCTGTTGCAACCAGTCGATTACGAAGCAGCTGAACCATAACAAAAAATCAGTCTCCGTCAATCATAAAACATGACCGAACAAAAAGGTTTGAAAAAATCGCCAATTTCGACTACTCCGAGGGTGTAAAGAAGAGCTATACCTGATGTTTGAGAGTAGCCAAGCTCTTGGTATGCATTGGAGATTGTGGAATGACCCCATTTGCTGGAGGGATGCCAATAAGACCACATAACAATGTCTGCCACCAAGAAACAAGCAAATAAACAAAGTGATTGAACGGAAAATTTTAGATTAAGGGAAGAAAATAAGAAAAGCTGCATACCAAGAACCCCAAAAGAAGTAAGTCATAATGGTAACAAGATGGCTTTCTCAGATTAAACTCTTTCTGCTGAGCAAGTTGAGATGCTACACTATGGTCAAAGTAATAGAGCACTGCAATCATCGTGGCCGGAATGAAGGCTCCGATAATATAGACAACCGGAACATTTAGCATGTCCTGTCATTTTTTTTTTCAAGTTCTTTGTGTCAGTTTATTAGTCCTGTAAGAAGACATTATATATATGCAGCATTGATTGGCAATTGTACTTGTTAAAACATGCCTTGATAACTGTCCAATTTTCATAAGCACCAGGGGACCATGGATTTGGGCTGAAGAGACGACGCGGGACTCCTTTCAGAACACTTCCGGAAGGTATGTAAGACACGGCTGTCCACACAAGTACCATAAGTGGCACACCATAATCTGCTATAAAGCTTCTAAGCCAACCTGTAAGGAAAAAAAGCTTCTTTTAAGTCCACAAAAGCTAACGAGGCTATATATAAAAAAATTAACCAAAAGGCGATCAAGGGAGATAAACTTACCTGTCCCGCCATGACCGTGCTTTTCGGCTTCTTAAGGTGGAGAAAAGAAGGCCAAATGACAAAACCAAAGCAAACATCCCATTGGCAAACCTCCAGGAAGGTATAAATTCTGTCAATTTGGGGTTCTCATGTTGTGGAATGCGAAACTCTTCCACAAGACCCTGTATATGAGATTTATTACAAGAAAAAACAACTTTAATCTGGTGTGATTTATACTAGAACATAATCAGCAGATGATAAAAATTGTTCTTACTTTGATAGCTTGCTGCATAAACAGCATAGCTATAAGCAGACCGAACAGTTCGCCCGCCACACGGGTAAACCTGTTGATAATAGAACAAGCTCCCAAGATAGACAGTAAGAACAGCAAGCCTGCAGTCCAAACGCATACCCTACAAAAATCATGGTAAAAAAGAACAAACAGACAACTTTTGTCAAAAATAGCAGCAAATGCATAAAATATCTAATTGAAGAATCTTGTTGTTGTGGTGCATACAAATATATTAGCATGGTATGGCTAATTATTGATAAAAAGAAGAGTTAACAGCTCACCATCCAGTCCATGCTAGAAACAGGTCCCGACCCAAATCCGGTATGGCTTTAGCAAAGTTGAACATAAATGTATACATAATGACAGTTGGCTCAGCAACTCCTAGTATCAGCAAAGGTTGACCTCCGATTATCGAGTGTATGACCCCACAAAGTGCCGTCGACGCCAAGGTTTGAACCACTGTAAGAACTCCATCTGCAGATTACAAAATATGAATCCACATGCAACAAGAGCAGAAATTTAAGTTTACTATTCTTGGTGGGGGTTAGGTGTTTAAAATACCAGTATTTCTCTCAAGTTGTTCACCAAATGAAATGACGGGGATCGCAGAAGCAAAGAAAATGTAAGTGGTGGGAGCCAGAATCCTCTAATAAAGGACACAGTTTCATCCGTCAGCCTAAAAAAGCAAGCACAATGCTTCTGCAAATATATACATATACATATATATATACACACACACCTGAACCCGGCTTTAAAGCCACCAGTCCAATCTTGCTTGTAACACATCAATCTGCCTCTCAAGTCATTTTTGATGCCTTGTAAAGGAACAAAGGTTTCCTCCACGGTTAGTTTTACCAATCTCAAACTCTAAACAATCGGCTCTTTAGTTCCCTCTTCCTTCAATAATCTTCTACTACAGAAAAAAAAAGACTGTTGAGAATATGCAGGAATATCTGGTAAATTACATGACTTTGAGAGCTCCAAAATTAAAGATAAAAGCTTTAGCGGTGACAGACGATGTTCATGTTTTTTTCCGCCAGGAAATGAGCAGAGAAAGTCAAAGATGATGAATCAGAGTACAAGTTTAAGACACGAATATTCAAAAGACAGACGCTAAATTACATAATACTATGTTTGGGGAAGAAGTACTGTAAAGGGTATGTGTTTCTTTTTTTTGGATTTTGTGTTTGAGGAAGAGAATTGAAGAAGAAGGCACCGTTAGGCATTGAAAAGCTTCTTAGATGCAATGTATGGGCATAGAAGGATGAAGGGAAGGATCCCAATTTATAGGCCATTCAAAAGTGGAGGTGCATCTGGTGCAGCAGACGACCATGTTGGTGGACATGTCAATTTTTAGTACAAGACAATAATTTGAAGTTTTATATCAAATAAATTATTTAAAATGATTAGTTTCTTTTTTGGTATAGTTTAATATGATTAAACTTATATAACCATATAACAATTTGAATGTTAATCATAAATAACCAAACAAAGACACGAATAATTATAAAAGAGAAATTAGAGTGAACTTCATCGTCGTTCTAATTCTTTTGAGAGGATGGAAATGCACTACGGTTAGGGGTACATACTTGATCGAGTTTAGTCAAAAAATTTCAAGTTAGTCGAGTCGACGAGTTATTTTATTTGAAACTTTTCGAGTCTAGCCGAGTTTATGAAATTTGAGTCGAGTCGAATTTATGTTCAAATTTAATTGTAAATATTTATAATGTTATGGTACTAATTAATTAGTTCTAATTTAAACACACATCTATTTCTTTTAAGAGGAATAAATTGAGGGACTCGACTCAAACTTGAAAATTAATCCATTAATTACTAAAAATTTTGAGTTATTCGAGTTTTCGACTTACAATTCAAACTTTATTTGAAATTATTTTCGAGTCGAGTTTATAAAATTACGAATTGAATATCTTCGCGTCCAATCGAGTCAAATAATTCAATTTTTTAGAGTCTAGTCGAGTTTTGCACTCCTTTTACTTTGGTAGACCAATTTCTTTGTCATTTTGATTAGGTTTAGTCGGTAAGAAATAAAATTACTACAAAACATATTGTTATCAAAGATGATAGAAGAATTTATAATAAAAAAAATTAGAACATATTATTATATTGCGGAGTAACCATCGTCTTAGAAGTCATTTCGTCTTAATCACTGTAATCCAAAGATAAATGACACCTCAAAAATTAATAGTAAATTTATATAATTAGACGAGGAAGATAGAATCCAATTATTGTTGCTCTTTTGTGGATAAATAATGAAACTAGAGAAGTAAATTGGGCGGGGTGTGTGCGAATGATGCTCTTTTCGTGCCTATTCTCGTCAAAAAATTCCACTCTCATCCCCGCCCCACAACCCGTTGCGAATGTAAAATTTAAGACCATCCCTGCCCCGCGACCTGCAAGGTTAAAACCATCCTCACCCCACCACCCACGTGGTTCTTAGACCCACCTAATCCCTTTTATACGTGTCCTATGATCCACTTCATATAATATATTTATAAGTATTAATTAAATAAATTTATACTAAATTTGTTATGAAAAAATAAGAAATATATGTCATTTAGACTCCTACCACGTGTGACATTATTTCTACTATCACAATTTAACAAATAATCACAATAAGTTTTTGAAACCTTTAATTGGTAAATTAAAATATAAATTTAATACGAATTTAAAAAAATTAAAAAAATAAAGTACTTACAAAATTCTAAATAAAAACAATGTCTCAAATACATGATAAATGTCTTTAAATGCAAAAAAAAAAATTAAATATCAATCAATACATGTCACTCATGTAACTTGGTTGCTTCGATATCACATTCATCTTCTAGTTCTTCTATCAATTGTAAGCATGATATCTTTTGAACGTCACTTGAACCTGCATATGTAAACTTCCTTATGAGTAACTTGCACTTCTATTTAACAAATAAGTTTAATGTAAAGATATATGTCATTACTTAAAAAATAAATTTAAAATAAAAATAATAAGTTACCTTTAATATCAGCCAAAATCTAATTTTGAGTACACATTAAAGCCTCAACAGTTTTCGGTAGAAGTCGACTGCGATAAGGATCAAGTACTCGACCACTAGTGCTAAAAGCAGATTCCGAAGGGACTGTAGAAACAATAATGCTTAAAATGTCCCTAGCTATTTGTTGAAGAATAAGATATGTTCTTCCATTTGTCTTCCACCAGGTGAGGATATCAAAATCATCACAAAGTGGTACATTAGAAGCTTCCAAATATTTCTCCAAATCTGGTTTTTCATAACTGTGACTTTTATCTTTCTCCATAAATTGTGCAAATTCTTGCATATACGTATCTCCTCCAATGTGACCAGTATCACTAGGCACTTGAGAACTAGTAGCGTGGATCCCACTATTTTTAGACTCGTATTCATCCACCAACTGACGAAGAAAAGTATTGATTCTACTAACCTCCCTCTCGGCTTCATTATGATAAAATAGCTTTTTGAAATAAAAGAGAACAAGGGCCATTTTGTATCTTGGATCAAGTATTGTTGCTTCACCCATTAGACCATTAACACCATTTCAGTACTTGTATTTGTCTAGCATTATTTGTGCCATTTTCCTTATATAATCATAAGAAGACGAAAGCCAACTAGATATAGCAAGTGTAAGAGTACAAATTTTGGGAAAGTAAATATTGACAGTGAGAAATCTTGAAGCTGAGAAATCAAGGGTGGTAGTACTAAATATTTCTAGTTTTTCACTTATTTTCTCTACTTATTCTCAATCTTCACTAATTGGTGGATTCTTATAAAGATTATCTCGGTCACTCAAAACAACAAACACTGACCTATACTTTATAGCAATTGCAAGCATTTCAAAAGTTGAATTCTACCGAGTCTTGCACTCAAGTGATATTTTTTGTATCTAGGAACTAATTGTTTAGCTACTTGCTCAAATTTTTGGATTCTTTTATCAGAAGCAGTCCAAAACACAACAATATCCCTGATTCTTTGGACACCATTAGCTAGAACAACACTTAATTCATCTTGAACAGTTAGATTTAATATATGAGCACAACAACGCATATGAAAAATCTGACCGTGCAAAAGAAGGGAACCGTAAGGAAACTCTTCACGCAAAATAACCATCATTGCATCATTAGTTGTACAATTATCCACAATAATAGCAGACAATCTAAGATCAAGATTCCAAGATTGAATGCATTCCTTCAAAGTGTCAGCAAGTACCTTAACGGTATAAGGGATTGGGACATAACAAAACATGTTATATACAATAAAGAAAAGATTACTAATCAATTAACAAAGATATATCCTCAAAAGATTTGAAAAATATGCAATACCTTATGATTCGGCTTTGTAGTCTCCAAACATTATCAATAAAATGTGCAGTGACAGCCATATAGCCTTTTCTTTGGTTGTTGGCGCTCCACATGTTCGTAGTTAAGGGAATTCGACTCTTTGCTTTTCCCAACAAAGCACTAATATTCTCTTTTTCAGAAACATATCTTTGCATGATGTCTTTCTTAGTTGTACTACGACTCAGTACTTTGAACCTCGGTTGAAGTGTTTTAGAATACTTTCTAAAACCACAATGCACAACCATGCTAATGAGGTACTCATGCAAAAAAATCATCTCTGCCAAGTCTCTTCTCCCATCCTCTTGGTGGAACTCATATGGTGTCAAGGTCAATGTGTCACTTTTGTCGGTAGGATTAGCCTTTATGCCAAACAATCTAGTTTGTCGTATATCTTGACATACTATTTTTGGACAAATTTTTCTATGCTATTTCAAATGGGTTGTTTCAACTCTTCTTCCATTAGCAAGAATCTTGGAACAATGATTGCACTCGGCTTTTATGGCATCACCGACTCTCTTTCTTGTGAAATCGGTCCAAACTGATGATATATGTCTACTAGTTAAAGGTTGAATAGAAGGATCCTTTGAAGCATTATCTAGGGGACTTTTGTCATCATCCAATGAAATCGGAGTGCAATTCGTCGAAGTTGATGCTTTTGAGGGAGTGAGCATTATCATCTACACCGGCCATTTACCTGGAATATTTGTGAAGCCATAATAGTTTGTACAACTCGAAAGTTTGGACTAAAAAATACTAAAATCTATTTTAAAAGATTGAAAAACAACACAATTAATATGTCAAATAATATTTCAATTGTCGTAAAAAATAAACAATATAGAAAGAACTAAAAAGAAAATCAAAAAGCTTTAGAAAATAAGAACAAACACCTACAAAATTTAAATAACATGCAATATTAAAATTTTAAAATTAAAAGAAGTAGAAAAATTACATACAATGAAATCTGAGGATAAAAAGACAAATCTTGCTTCACTTGAATTGTAAATTTTTTGATTTGATTGCTTCTTGATGGACGACAATTATATATATGTGTGCGTGTGTAACTTTTTATAAAATTTTAAGATAAGTTAATACGGATTACCTTAAATTTGATTCCGATCTAAACTGATATTTTTAAGAATACTTATATATTTAATTGATCAACTCAAACTCAATTATATATATATTTAAAATTTGAATACTTATAGATTTCACTGAAAATCTTTCATAACTATCCTAAGACAACTCAATATGAATCACCTTAAATTTGACTTAGATCCAAACTGATATTTTTAAAATATTTATATATTTGATATGATTAATCTCAAACTTATTAAATTTTTTTAAAAATATTTTTAATAATATTTATAATAACATGTTATAAAATCTATTCGGGCTGGTGGGGATGGGGAGAATATAAAGTCATATTCACGACTGCCCCGCCACCCACGGCGAATCTAGATTTTATCTCCATCCCCGCTCCGCGACCCACAAAATTTGTAACCATTCCTTTTTAATTGAATTCGAAGTGGGGCGAATGCCTGCAAAACCCACCCCACTGACATCCCTAATTGAAACAAGTGAGTGAGACGAAGCCAAAATTTAGGGTTGGGGCAAAAATATAAATTTTGAAAGGTGTGAGGTAAATTCATAATTTATCTATTTTTTTAAAAATATATATATATAACAAACAAAGGTACAAAAAAATTCCCTTGCCTGAGGGGTACGGCTCCTCCCAAAGAATATATAGTGTCGTCTCTAATAAGTGGTTAAGTCTTCTGTTGATATTTTTTTTAAATTTTAAGTTCAATACGCAGCAATATTGCTTTTTCTTTTCTCCTCACGGTTGAAAGTAACATCCGGAAAAATAATTGTTGCTCTTTTCACAAGAAAAAACAATAAAATGACAGAGAAAGGAGAGGGAATGATTTTCATTGTGTCAAATGAGGTTTGGAAGATCACTATTTATGGGTAAGGCAAAACAGTAAAAGATTGGTAGCAAATTCTATAAATACAGCAACGAACAAAAACCATTCCCAAAAGCTACAATGACTAGAAATGGTTGAAATATTGTCTTTTTTAATTTGATAAAAATAAAGTGACGGTGCTATGAAAGAAACATGCAACGCACGCGTCACAGACTGGGCAGAAAGACGACAACATGAGTGTGTGGCCTTTAGTCCTAATCACGAAATAAAGTACTATCTCCCTTGATTGAGATTTGAGTATTAGTAAGCATATCCTCTCAAAGTCAAGGACCATCAAAACTTGGGTTTATTAATTCATCAGTTAAACAATATATAATGGGTCTTTCTATGGTTTAATTTGACCATATTGAAACTAGAATATTCAGTTAGGTATCATGAATTCCGCGACTAATAAACACTTTCTAATAATATTTTTTTAAAAACATTTTTTAAAAGCAATTTTAAACTGATCTGGATAATTCATTTATATTAAACCATTTACGAAGATATTCAGATATATAAACAGAAAATACAGTACAAATTAAAAAAAAAACTCAAACTAT
This sequence comes from Hibiscus mutabilis, assembly GCA_019671005.1. Taxonomy (NCBI): domain Eukaryota; kingdom Viridiplantae; phylum Streptophyta; class Magnoliopsida; order Malvales; family Malvaceae; genus Hibiscus; species Hibiscus mutabilis. The sequence continues at coordinate 52,407,675 of CM033715.1, forward strand.
TATCATCTTTCGCAAATAGAGTTTGTCTATACATGCAATTAATGCGATCCCCTTTTCTGGTATAGCACTTAACAGCCTCTTCTATATATAATTATTTTTACCTACGGAGATGACAAAACTAAAACATGAGATAGTCGGCAAATTCGGTGTGATAATCCACTTTAGAATTATGTTTAGGTTTATAGAACTAATATTTTGAGAAATAGGCCAAAATTTACAGTACTCGGTGATGGGTGTCAAATCCATCAAAAAATAATATCTACTTGTTCTTTGTATTTGTAGTAGCGGCAAGTAAGGTCGATCCCACATAGAATGGTTAAGAAATCAAGTTCACAAACAATTAAAAGTAAAAAAGGAGTTTTGTGTTTGATTTGAAGAAATCAATTGAATTAAGGAATAAATCTATATAAGATGAAACTCTAGTCAAGGTAGAACTTGGAATATTAAATCAAGAATTTAGATGATTGACCCACAAAAGATAACATCAACTTCAAATAGCTTGGTTTTAGATTAGATGAATACCGCCAAATAACCTAAATCTCTTCTAAGATAGAAAACCAATTAAATACCATCAAAAGATTAACTCTTATTATCAAGATTAAATTCCTAGATACCACTAAAGAATTATAATCTATCAAATAGCATTAATGATTTTTAGAGACCCAAAGCACATATTCTTCCTAAGCACGAACCCGTTAAATTATTAAGAACATGAATTCATACCTTTAGAAATCGAACCTGAATTTCTTTACCACTTGTATCAAATACCATTGAATTGATTGTAGCATATATTTAACCAAACATACACATGAAGATGAAGCACAAAAGATATGAAAATACTTGAATAAAAATGAAGATAATTTGGGAACAAGAAATCTCACTAAAAACTTAAAATAATATCCCTGTATCTATACTTGACTAGAAAAGAAGGGTTTAGCCACTCATGGTGGTCGACGGCTACAAGAGAAGAGGGGAGAGGGTTTCGACTAGACTAGTGTTTCTACTTGGTATTTTCTCTTCACCCTTTGATCTCTATTTATAAGGAATAAAGGTGAAGCTTTACATTAAATACAACAACCCAAAACTACTTTAATTATGGTAAAAGTAGAAGTCCACTTTGTTGTAGGATTGCTTGCCCTCCAAGTAAAAATCTCCTTGTTCTCTAGGCCCAAATCTGTCTTGCGCCTAGTATTTTCGCGAAAACAGTATTGTCGTGGCAAGCGCAACTTGTCGAGGCAATTAAGGCTGTTTATGAAAAGCTTGTCGTGGCAATTGGGACTTGCCTTGGCAATTAACAAGAATTCTAGAGGTGACGCCTAAATGATGCTAAAACTCGGCTTTTACGTATAAAACGTCATTAAGGCCCAAAAACACCTGCAAAACCAAATAGGAACCGAATCAAGGGCTTTAATGTAGATTAATGTGTTAAAACATAAGATTTAATATGTGAAAAACATGCAAATATATGACTTATCATATACCCCCACACTTAGATTATGCTTGTCCTCAAGCATATTGAAATTCAAGATCTAGGGTCCTTTTGGTAATGAAGAAAGGATAAGAGAAGTAATAAATCATGGTTTGCAAATTAGCACAAGAAAATAATATCTCAATTAATTATCTTGAAGTCAAGATGGAATAAAATCAAACACCCTCGCAAAGGATTCACTCAATATCTCTCAAAGTGTTTAAGGGACAACAACACTCAAGTCAAAGCATGAAAAGATACTTACCATAAGCTTGAAAATATATCAAATCTCCACCACTTAGCTAGGATGAATCACAAGATCAAAAGGTCTTTAAATTGGTTGTAACGGGGCTTAGCACAAGGTATGATAAGAAAGACTTTTGGCTTTTTGAATCGAAGAACTTCACACTCTTTTTCCTCTTTTGTATCAATCTTTTGCACAAATTTATTTTTGGGAGAAACAAGGATTCAATCTTTTTCACACTTTTTGTCTTTTCTTTTGAATTTTCTTTTTGAACAAGACAATTTTCTCTTGATTTTTTTTTATTTTCCTTGTTTTTCAAGATTTTCCCCCTTTTCTTTTTTCTTTTGCTTGATTTTTCTCTTTCAAGTAAGGAAAGTGTGTAGTTTTTTGATTTCGGGTGCAAATTGAGGAAATCAACAAAACGGAATTAGGTTTGTAATGTGGTTAATTTCCAAACAAAAGGCTTAGGCCCAAAAGTGGTTCTTTAATGGTCATATTTACCAAGGTAGGCTTTTTGGCTCAAGGTTCATACCTAAGTGCCTTAATCATCTCAAGTAATTCAATCCTACAATGTGGTATTGATATGCATAACATCGCAAGTTCTAGAAGAAATCCAATCATGCTTGACAATCACTCAATGAAGAAAAATATAAAGCACAAGATATATGCTTATTAAGGCTCAAGTCTCACAAAGTGGTTTGTTGTGTCCGATTTTTATCCATCCGACTATCGAATCAATTAATATGAGAAATGATTTGCAAGTCTAACAAGATCTAATCAATCCTATTTTACTTCATATATCAATCTCATCTTTACCTAGGGATCCAATTTTCTTAAAAATCTCATCATGTTAAGTTCAAGAAAAAATTTCATGTGAAAGTAACACTCAAAGTCATCAAGGCATGCAATTTCACACAACTATATCTCATGGTTTTAGCACAAATTAAGCACATCAAAGTTAACTCCCCCTACACTTAAACCTAACATTGTCCTCAATGTTCCCTAACCTACATGCAGAAAATAAAAGAAATCAATTAAAAAGTGAAGGGAGAAGAGTGCTCCCTCAAGCGGCATGCGGCGGTAGGGGTGTAGGGTGTGGTAGTATGATATCCGCATGCTCGAAGTATGCCCTTTGGTTTGCCTTAAGACCGACTGAGTTGCCCGGGCAACTGAATTTGTCGCGGCAACTGAAACTAGTTTGATTGTCGTAGCAACTAGATATGCCGCAGCAACTGGGACTGGATTCTGAATTGTGGGCATGCCTTATTCTAGTCAACTGTACCTAAAAAATAAAAATTGCAGAAATTATTGAAACGGAAATATAAAACTTAAACTAAAAGCATAATAAAAATAAAAATCATGGGTTGCCTCCCAAGAAGCGCCTTTCTTTAACGTCTTTGGCTAGATGTAACTCCCTCATCCCATCACAAAAAGTTGTTCGTCGGGGAATTCCTCTTTGTGTAATACCCTAATTTTGTCTGGGTGTTCATACATATACATATATATATATATTTTCTTTATAAATAAAGCCAAAATACTAAATATTAAGTAATAAATAAATAAATAATGCAAACATTGATCCATTAAACAAATAAATATTCAAATGTCCTTTAGTACAATTTGAGTATACATATGAGTCCATTTACATATAAAAAGTGTTCCAAGCCCAAAATACAAGTTGTCAAGCCCAAATGTTCGTTGTTCCCGCCCATTTATAACCAAATTATCCAAACAAACACAAATAAGCCTGGTGTGCTTTATAAGCCTGCCAAAAGGTGTCCACGTGGCAGTACCAGATTTGCCTACAAGGCCTTCACATGGATTAAAAGCCTGCTATCGTCAGCATTGACACCAGCTATAAATAGCCACCTGGAGAGAGAAAAATGATTAATAATGATTGGCAATTAATAGAGCAATAATCGTACAATAATATAGGAAAGAGAGACAAGAGTTGAAAAGCCTTACCAGAATGCGAACCGACACCAAAAAAGACAATCGAAGCTACTGTGTCGCCATCAAAGCTCACCGGAAGGTAGCTTCTTCATTCTTCTTTTCATTTCCTGCAACAAAACACTAAAATAGATTACATTCGAATCTTAGATCTAAAAAAGACAATAGCTACATAGTGATCTTAGCTAAACCCTATATCTAAAAAATCAAGATCACAGCAAAGTTCGAAGCTTATCTAATGTTTGTTGGGAGTAGTTAAAGTGGCCGGAGGGTTTAGAGGTTTCTGGTGGAGTTGAAGAGGGTAGATTAGGTTCGGATTGGGCAAGTAGGTTAGGAAATGGGAGAAAAAGGGCAGATTCGATCGAATCTGAGTAGATTTAGGGTTTTAGAATAAAAAATCAAAGAAAAATAGAGGTTTTAGGAATTTGGACGGTGGCTGGAAATTGCCTCACGGCGGTGACCAGTCATCAGAGTTAAACCAGATGGTGGGCGGGGGGTAAGGTTTGATCGAAAAAGATGATCGGAGACGACAACCGATGATCGACGTCGCCTCCAGCGACCGACGAACAGGCCATGGTCAATCGAAAGAGGTGGTGGAGGATCGAAGGTGAAAAGAATTGAAGAACAATGGAAGAACTCAGAGGGTTTTGTAGTTTTGATCTTCAAAAACAGAAAAACAAGGATAATTTGGTGTTCTTAAGGATCAAAATGGGGAAAAAGGGTTGAACTGATGAAGAACACGGTTTGAATGAGAGGTTTTGATCGGGTTTGGGTTGATTTTCTGGGAATTTGGGTGTTATAATTGAGAGAGTTCTGAGGGTGTATAAAGGGGTAAAATCTGAAAAATGGGAAAAATAGAAGGGTCTGACATGGTCTTTATATAGGCCGAGGGGACGGGCCTTAGGGCCCGCGCCCTACTTACGCGGGCCTTGTACCGCGGCTCTTCAGGTTCGTTTCTTTCCAATTTGGTCACTAAAGGCTTATAATTTTGCACTTTTTCTTTAATAACAGTTCAATTTAGTCCCTAATGCTTTGTAATTTGATCTTATAGTTTATAATTCAGTTCAATTTAACCCTGATTTCCTATATTAATTCATTTAATTTATCACTATGCTATGTTTAATTTATATTGTATGCTTGCATTTGATTTAAAATATGCATGTAGTATATTTGCTTAGGTGACTTAAAACATGAATCTTAGAATCAATTAGAGTTTGACACTTCGGTTCTTTAATTAAATTGACTAAGAGAGATAACTTTAGAAAATAAATGAATATCAAATGACAACTTTAAAGTTCTAATTTGGTTAGTGTCTCATTGTAATGAGATGTTAATCAAGGGATTTTTTTAATTGAATATTTGATATTTCATTTCAACCCAGAATTTGAAATTATACTTAGTTGTTTAATTTTAAAATTAAATTAGGGTTAAGGTTAAACAATTAGAATAATAAATTATTAGGAATATTATTACATTAGGGTTTAATATGGATAGTGCCAATTATTTTGGTGTTATCACATAAACCCTAAATTTGATAATATTCATAGATTCTTTAATTAATTAAAATTGATTAGAGCCTTAATAGATTTGAACTTAAAATTAACAAGAAAATAATTTGTCATGCAAACCTTTTATGTTGAGGTATATTTTTGAGTATGGACCGAAATGCCCTAAAGTAACTTAGCGTCTCTAATTCCATACTCGATAAAATATGTTTTCTTATAAAAGGATAGCCTTATTCAGAATTTTAATTCAAATAATAATTATGGTTAAATTAAACTTAGATTGCTACTCGAAATGCCAAAATGCCACGTAAAATTAGAAGGTACCAATAGTGGGCGTTCGTGGGGGTGCTAATCCTTCACCACACGTAATCGACTCCCGAACCCGTTCTTTTTAAAAGAAATGAATCTATGGTTTCCTTTTCCGTGTCCGGTATACCTCGAAATGATCGGTGGCGACTCCAAATGATTTTTAAAAGTCAAATTTTAAAAGGCAAAACCCAAATTTCAAAACCCTAATCACCATGTTATTTTACACCTTCGGTTTAAAAACGGTCGCGACAGCTTGGCGACTCCGCTGGGGAGTAAGTTTTTAAAATAAAATCGAGAGTCAGGCCTAATTAATTTTATGTGCCATTTTGCCATTTAAAATAAATTTAATTTTTTTTCCACAAATCGTTGGATGAATTATCAGGGAGAATATGGATAGTTTTTGTGTATGATATGAACTAGCATTCATGCATAAACTCTCGACCAGAGCTCTTCACCCGTAAGTGGGAGAAAGAAATTATCTGACATGATGCTCTCTAGCTCCGAGTTCAGATTTTTGTTTTCTTCTGGCATTTCTAACCTTGTGTGTGTGGGGCCCATACCTTCATTACACCCTATGCTACCGAATCGATGTCTTGCTGTTATAGTCAACAGTAACGACAGTTCGAGAACCCAGAGTCTAGAATAAACACCACATTTTGTTTTAGAAGCCTACCCCGCTAGAGCCAGACAAGGACCTAGGACAGGTGCTACCGATTTAAATACTTTTCTCTGGTTATTTTTCCCTGCTAATATTAAATGTTAATATTTCTATTAGTTTGTTTTCAATGTTAATTCACCGTACTGACACAAGTTTTTGTTTTGTTTTTGTCTTTCTTGCATCATGCTGCATCATTTAACATCGGTTTAGCAGTTAGTTTAAGCAAGAAGTGTTCAATATGACAGAAGGGTCTAAGAAATTAGGAGAAGATAATACTGTAGTTTGGGCGTGGTCAAAACAGATTCAACACGAGAAAGGGGATAGTTCATGCAAAGATGATGTTTCGGTAATGAAAAATAGGGTAAGGATAAAAACCAATCAGAATGCTTGTTTTCCAAAAGTTAGGGAAATATGGAAGCATTGGGATAAGGAAATGAAAGAGTTGTTTCAGAGAGTGCTCGGGGATATCGCCTTGCTGTTATACACTTCGATAGATCAAGGTCTTCTCAGAACAATGGCCCAATTCTGGAATCCATCTTATAATTGCTTTACCTTTGGACAAGTAGATTTGACACCGACGCTTGAAGAGTATGAGGCCGTACTACATTGCCCCACGGTTAAGAGCGACATGATTTATACAAGGCCAAGCAATAATTCGGGATTTATAAAGAAATTAGGAATGATCACTAGGAAAACTAAAGAATGGTTGGAAAGGAAAATAGCAAATAGTGATAGCACTGATCAGAACGAGGACAAACAACGTCTGAATTGAAGGGTTTTGAAAGAATTAATTTTCACAGGAGATGAGTTTGGTAGGATGCGAAGTTTATATGCTTTGTGCATATACAAGTTAATATTGTTCCCCAGAACTCCTAAGCACATAGATCCATCTATAGTGGGACTATTTGAAATGCTAGTGAATGGGGTGAATCCAGTGGTAGCTATCCTATCTGAAACATACAGATCATTGACTGCATGCAAGAAATCTAGAGAAGGGAAATTTTGGGGTTACGTGCAACTACTTGAGATATGGTTTCGAGGACACGGATGGGAAACGCCATACAGAGCGCTCAGGTATCTCACCACTTATTCACCAATAGAAGAGCATTTTGCTAGCTGCTCGATAGAGAAAAAGAGCGGAGAACAGTGGAAATAACACTTTAAGGAAATGAAGGATGTTGATATTGTTTGGAAGGCACCATGGTTGGGTAAGGGAACGTCTTTGTTATATCGATGTGGAGATAGGGATTGGGTCCCACTACTAGGAATTTAGGGAGGGACCACTTACTCCCATTTATTGGTGTCAAGACAATTTGCTTCGAGGCAATTCATCCCAGCCACTGAAAGTATGGTCCATTTCAATATCCGTACAAAACCAATGACTACAAAGTAAAGGTAACTCAAACTGCAAAGTCGTGGAAAGAACCAAGAAGAGTACAACCATATCAGGGGTTTGAGGTAATGCCGAGGTACGAAGAATGGAAAGCTCAAAGGGTAAATGATAATTTGCCTCGAACGAGACATGAAGACATAGGATCATCAATTTTGTTTGATAAGAGTTCACCATCGGCATTGGAAAAATTGCGACATGACCGTGAGCTAGATTTGAAGAAATATGAGAAGGGAATCAGTGATCTCAATAACGAGCTGACAATGACGAAATTACAAGTAAATGTTCACAAAGGTAAAGAAAAAGAGCTGTTAGAAGAGAATAAAAAGATTAATCAAGCTTTGAAAGATTTACAGGAGATTCATGACAACTATAAAGCAAACCGAAAGGGTGGGATAAGCAAAACAATCAAAGACTTATCAAAACAACTGGATGATATGACCAAGGAGAAGAGCGACTATAAGAAGATGTATGAAAGGAAGTCTAAGGAGCTGAAGGAATCCAACAACAAATTAAAGAAGAAGATAGAAGAGGAACAAACACAAAATTTTGAATTAATGACTCAAGTATCACAATTAGAGCAGATGATCACAAAATACCATAATGAGGACAAGATCAAGATGGAGCAAGAAAATAAGGGAGCATAGAAGAAGATATCAGAGTTAGAGAATATAGTGCAAGGCTTGAAAGAGAAGCTCGCAGCCTACGAGGGAGTACTATACCAAGAAAGTGAAGCGTAGAAGGATAAATACGAAGTGGCACAAAGCACTGTCTGCCACCAAAATGATGAGCTAGTGTACTTCAAGAGACAGGTCCGGGGTGTTGCTTTATATGTGCAGATATTGTCAAGACAAGCAATGAGTCTGCTAGAGCAAGAGGATATTGAGCTTGAGCATGGAGAAGTTATTACCCGTCTGCTTCACGAATTAGTCAATCTAGGAGTTAGGGATAGTAGTTTTCTGTAAAAAAATTTGTCTTTTCTTGTATTTGAACCTTTCAATTAATGGATGTTTCTTAAAAACCAGTTCCTGGATCCGATGTCTTTTTGCATTCATGCATCCATTCATTTAAATATGGAATTACATTTTGCAATTTTTTAATTCAAATAGGTTCTGTGACAGTTTGATTTACAACTGCAACCATTTCGTATTCCTACAAAACTCGTCTGCGCTCAAAGTTGATGGCTGTAGAGGACATGCTTACAAGTTTGGAAAATGATCACATGGAAACACAAAACCATTTTGATATGATTGAGCAATCTATGAAGGACCAGTTCGCTCAGGCTCAGAGAGAGATAATCAATCAGCTCACTGCTCTATTGGGGCCAAAAGAGTCAATGAAAGCTAAAATGCACGAGGTTGCTTCTAATGACGAGGATGATCATGCTGAAGCAACATATCACATTAGGGTGCAGCCAAAGGGACCTCCTCCTATAAAGAAGGTCCAAATTAATCTGACAGGAGCTACACCCGGTTAAACAATACACGCCAGGGCTAATTTTGGAAGCAAAGAGGAAGTTCCTGACATAAACACTCTGAATGAGATAGAAAAGATACGTGTAGAGATTGAAAGGAAGTACGAGGAACAATGCAACGCTTTAGAGGATCGCTTGTTGGAGATGCAGCGAGTAAATGAGACAAGACTGGGTGCAGTGGAAATGAGCTTAGTGTCTGATCTGATTCTTTCTCCAAAGTTCAAGGTGCCTGATTTTGAGAAGTATGATGGGACTACCTGTCTGAGGGCTCATCTTACAATGTACTGTCAGAAAATGGCTGGACATTTAAAAGATGAGAAGTTGCTAATACATTATTTTCAGGACAGTTTGACCAGTTCGGCAGCACGATGGTATACACAGTTGAGTTGCACAAATATTTGGTCATGGAAGGATATTTCTAGGGCCTTTGCTGAGCACTATAAACATGTGACAGAGATGGTCCCCAATCGAGTGATGCTTCCAGGCATGGAACAAAAGAGTAATGAGACGCTCTGACAGTATGCCCAGAGATGGAGGGACATTGCAGTGCAAGTGCAGCCTCCGTTGCTGGAGAGTGAGGTTACCCACATGTTTGTGCAGACATTAAGAGGTCCATTGTTTGATAGATTGATCAATAATTCTACTCAGAATTTTGTTGACATAGTGATGACGAGAGAGCTAATTGAAGCAGCTATTAAAAGTGGCAGGATTGAGAGTGGGGAGAGCTCATGTAGGAACTTCAAAAGAAAAGATAACGAGGTAAATAACACAAGTGCATATAAGGCCCCAAAGAATGTAACTATTACTTTTCCCGGGTTTTCTTCAGGAGGTTTCCAAAATTCAAATAAGAAAGATTCTCGCAGCCCCAGGAATGATAGGATCAACTTCACACTGATACCACTGACATAAGTTGAGTTATACCCCCAGTTATATGAAGCGGATCTGGTGCGGCCATATCATTTAACCCTATGCAGTCTCTTTATCCCCCATGGTACAAACCTGATGCCCATTGTGAATTCCATGCCAGAATATCGGGGCATACAATAAAGACTTGTACAGCATTCAAAAGGTGGTTCAAAATCTAATCTACAATGGGATTTTGAAATTTGATGAGCCTAGTATTACAGCAAATCCATTTCCTAACCACGGTGGGCGAGGGGTGAATGTTATCGAGGAAGAGGATGAAGCAAAAAGACTGAAAATAGATGTATCAGAAATTAGACCTCCATTAAAGTGGGTATTCAAACAGTTATACAATGCTAGGATGATTGAAATAGGCATGAGAATTGAGAAAGAAGTACAGTCTGGTGTATATTGTGAATATCATCAAGAACACAGCCATGAAATTTAACATTGCTCAAAGTTTAGAAGTCTGATACAAAAGATGATGGACAACAAGGAAGTAGAGTTCTTTGATAAGGCTGAAGAGAGGAAAGAAGTGGGGATGTATGCGCATCTGAGTCTTCTGGAGCCAAATACGGAATCCATAAGCCCTTGGTTGTTTCTGCCAGGCCCGCCCAATGTCGGAAGCCCGTTTGGTGTAAAGCCAACAGTGACTACCAAGATTGTGATTATGCCACCCGCGCCGTTTGCTTTCAAAAGTACTAACAAAGTTTTGCGGAACTATGCGGCCAATATAACTATACCGGAGGAAGGCAAGACAGCAGAGGAAGTAAAATCAACACTAGAGACAAATTCAATACCAGAAGTGAAGAAGGAAGAGCAATCTAGTGCGGAGGTAATAAATGAAGTGGGGCACTTTACCCGTAGTGGTGATGCTATTCTCCTGAGACATCAAAGAAAGCAGAGAAGATAAAAAGGAAGGTCGTGGTAGCCCTTGAGAAAATTTTTGGGGAAGAACCCACCCCCAAAATAAATGAGCCAGTATTTGAGGAACAAGCTCAAGAGTTTTTGAAATTTTTGAAACATAGTGAATACAACATTGTCGAGCAGTTGAAGAAACAAGAAGGTAGGATTTCTGTATTGGAGCTGCTGCTAAGTTCCGAAGGACACCATAATGCCTTAATGAAGGTGCTCAATCAGACATTCATGCCAAATGACATATCCGTGCACAAGCTAGACAGGATAGTAAATCATATTACTGCTGACAATTACATAACATTCACTAATGATGAAATACCCGAGGGTGGAATAGGATCCGTGAAAGCTTTAAACATTACCACACATTGCAATTGCTATGTCCTTCCATGAGTATTAATTGACAATGGGTCAGCACTGAATGTCCTACCGATGGTTACCTTGCAAAGGCTGCCAGTCAATGATTCACATATGAAAATATATAAGAATACTGTAAGAGCTTTTAATGGTACAACAAGGTATGTCCTCGAAAAGATTGAGGTACCGCTACTCATTTGGCCCACAATTTATAACATAGAGTTTGTGGTAATGGATATCAAGCCGACATACAATTGTTTGCTTAGAAGGCCTTGGATCCATTCTGCAGGGCAGTACCGTCCTCCCTACACTAAAAGCTCAAATTTGTGATAAAAGGGAAATTAGTGAGTGTGGGAGTTGAGGAGGACATTAACGTAATACCGCAACCCAGACTGTCATGGAATGCTCATTTAGAGCTTTAGAGTTCATTAACGCAACATTCATAGCTGAACGGAAGCCAATACCGCAACCTAGACTGTCAAACTGTACCAAGATGACAGTCTGAGAGACGTTTAGAAGGGGAGCGAGAATTGGAAAGGGACTTGGCAAACGACTTCGGGGATGTTTGCGGCCAAAGCCGGTGATAATGAAGAAAGACCCATTTGGTCTCAGATTTAAGCCCAACCTTAAATAGAGACAAAAAGATTTGAAAAAAGAGAAAATCAAAGGAGAGTCCGACTCTTGGGAGGAGAAACATTTTGTGAGCCAATGACCTTCCCAAACTTAACCAATATTTTTAAATCCTGGGGGTTTGAAAATGTGGAAGAACAACTCGAAGAGGTCAATTGGGAAACTGCTAGGCTGGATGAGGAAGAAATCTTTGGCAACAAATTGGAGGGACTCTTTGTTGGAGGAAGCTTCGAAGGGGCTCAGCCTGGTAGATATCTGGAGAAGATTCATCCATGCTTCCCTGGCGAGGCAATCAGCAACTGGACAACTGAAGATCTCTCTCTAGTATCTAGGTTCAAAATAGAGTAAATACCATGAACCACCTTATACCTTTGCCTGCGGGTGTAAGGGATTATTTGTAAAAGGGCCATCATATTAGTTCATTTTAATAAAGATGCTTTCAAGCTGATTCATAAATGGCAAACATGTTTCTTGTTTTTCGCATCCTTTCCAAATGTATATTATTATTTTCTTTGTAGGTGTTCAATTATTATTTGCATGAATGATCCTGAACCTAATCCTAGGATAGATCCTGAGAGACCAGTGTGTCTAATGGAAGTCAATGAGGTCAAAGATGAAACAAAATGTGAAATCACGAAAGAATTACTGAGGTTGGTAGAAAAAGAAGACAAGCAGATCTTACCTCACAAATAAGAGATAGAGATTTTGAATCTTGGAACAAATGAAGTCAAAAGAGAGGTACAGATAGGGACTGCTTTCTCGCGAAAAACCAAGCAGGAGCTGATTGACTTGCTGTGAGAATTCAAGAATGTCTTCTCCTGGTCATATCAAGATATGCCAGGATTGGATACTGATATTTTGGTACATAAATTACCTATAAGGCCAGAATGTAAACCGGTTCAACAGAAACTTAGAAGATTGAGGTCGGATATGGTATTAAAAATCAAAGAGGAAGTACAGAAACAGATTGATGCCAGTTTTCTTAAAGTGGCTCAATATCCAGAATGGGTGGCTAACATAGTCCAGTACCGAAAAAGGATAGAAAGATATGCATGTGTGTAGACTATAGAGACCTGAACAGAGCTAGCCCAAAAGATAATTTTCCTTTGCCTCACATAGATATCCTGGTTGACAACACGTCAGGCCATTCATGGTTCTCCTTCATGGATGGATTTTCAGGATATAATCAGATAAAGATGAGCCCTGAGGATATGTAAAAGACAACATTTATAACTTTATGGGGCTTATATTGTTATAGGGTGATGCCTTTTGGACTAAAGAATGCTGGGGCAACATACCAGCGAGCCATGGTGACTCTTTTCCATGATATGATGCACAAGGAAATTAAAGTATACGTGGATGATATGATAGCCAAGTCCTAGACTAAAGAGGAGCATATCCAAAACTTAAGGAAGCTATTCTTAAGATTGAGGAAGTACCAGTTGAAACTCAATCCATTTAAGTGCACGTTTGGAGTCACATCAGGAAAACTCTTGGGTTTTGTTGTCAGCGGAAGAGGGATTGAAATAGATCCAGACAAGGGAAAGGCAATTCAAAACTTATCGCCACCAAGAACACAAAAAGAAGTCTGACGATTCCTGGGGAGGCCGAATTATATTTCTCGATTCATTTCACAGTTGACTGATAAATGTGACCCAATCTTTAGGCTGCTTTAAAAATAATGATCCTGAAGTATGGGATGAGGAGTGCCAAAAGACGCTTGACAGAATTAAGAAATACTTGACAAATGCTCCAATACTACTAGCACCGGTTCCACATAGACCCCTCATCCTTTATTTGACGGTCTATGAAAACTCAATGGGGTGTGTACTGGGACAACATGATGACACGAGAAAAAAAGAAAGAGCTATCTGTTATTTGAGTAAAAAGTTTATAGAATGCGAAGTTCGGTACCCGCCAATTCAAAAGTTATATTGCACCTCGGTTTAGGTAACTCGCAAATTAAGACAATACGTGTTATATCATACAACCTGGTTAATATCTTGGCTCGACCCATTAAATTTCTAATGGAAGTGCCAGCATTGACTGGGAGATTGGCTCGTTGGCAAATGTTGTTGTCTGAATTTGACATAATATATGTAAGCCAAAAAGCAATAAAAGGAAGTGTTATAGCAGATTTCTTGGCTAGTCATGCTTTAGAGGATTATGAGCTTTTGAATTTTGATTTTCCAAATGAAGACGTGATGAGTATCTCCACGGAGGAAAATAGAACTCTAGAGAATGAGATTTGGAAGTTATATTTTGACGGGGTCGTTAATGCTCTAGGACGTGGATTTGGGGCAGTGCTAATTTCCCCGAGTAACGTACATTATCCTTTTACAAGAAAGTTGGAATTTCTTTGCACCAACAACATGGCAGAATATGAAGCTTGTGTTATGGGTTTGCAAGCTCCTATTGAAAGAAGGATAGAGAATTTTAAGTATATAGAGATTCTGCACTAGTCATTTACCAGCTCCGTGGAGAATGGGAAACAAAGGATTCCAAGCTGGTTGAATACCGAAGGTTGATCCTTGAGATAATAAAAGAATTTAAAGAGATCACTTTCACATATATCCCCAGAGAAGATAACCAAATGGCGGATTCCCTAGCTACACTAGCTTCGGTATTCTTGTCCAACAAACCCGAGGATATGATGACAATTCGAATGCAAAGTTACAACACATATGCTCATTGTTATGGCATTGTAACATACCCAAACCCCTTTAGTAAGATTCAAAACTTACTTGCTAAGCAAGTAAGTCAATCGAATGGGGAAGAGGGATGACACATTCGAATTTAACATGCTCATATTAAGTCATTAGCTTACACTTAAGTGGTTATCAATCCATGTTTGGAAGGACATGATCAATTATGTACACTTTCAATGTTATATGAACATTTCAAACTAGAACCTAAGGTGACCAATAAGCATTATGCATATTTAGGAGAATTACCATTATACCTATTGAAGTTTAGTCATCTTACACTATGTTGGATGGAAGCATAGCAAGCACATGAAATAGTCAAACTATGCGCATACATGCTCAAAATGCAAACATTACACCTTAAGGGTTCTAATTTAAGTTAAGTTATACAAACCATACTAGATAATCATATATTTACAAGCCTTAGGTGCCACCATCCTAGGAGTGCTATAACAAATTGAATACATACTTTTCAATCAAAATATAACTTAAGTGAGCCTTGACTTCGAGATAGGATCCGATATTAACTTGTATCGTAGCAAGGAGACTTGATAAGCAAAGCTTAGTGAGTGATTTTAAAGAATGCAAGCAACCATACAAACAAGTCTCAACTACGAACCATCTAATAGATGGTATGGTTCCCCCATCAATAAGGAACCATTCGAACAATCAATAAGACAGTAACCATATGTGCAATTTTAATAATAACCAATGTGAGATTTATGCTATAAGCATGTATCAATCATCAATTGCATAATAAAGAGTATAATATGTCATTCGAATAACATCAATGGGTCAATCATATAGCATTTACCAATACAATTCCTTTTTTCTTTTATGGATTCAATAGATGTAGTGTATGTCTTTCATTTTAAGTATAGCCTTGAGAATCGATTACGCAGTCTAGATGCTTGAGTCCCCAATCAAACTGTCGCCAAAAATAATAATCAATATGGTATAAGTACCGTTCAATTATCCATCCCACTGTTGCAAATGACCAATAACAATTCTTCCCTCTTACTGTCACCAAATAAGGACGAATGTCCCGGACCGTAGTCCACCCCGACACTGTGTTCTATGGACTCTATGGCATGCCAACTGTATCTATGACTGATTCAAGACCAAGGCCTATAATAATATCATTTTAACTATTTCAATATATAGTTTGAATCAAGATGCACATTTAGTGCCAATAGCCCTTTTTCTAATAGGGTTCAATGTCAATTCCAATATCAATAGTCAAGTAATCAATATTCCAATAGTCAATGAGGGAATGTCAGTCAATATGTCATTAAACAATGAATTGAGTTACTTCTAATTTATAACAAGCATGCTTCATTTCAATAGAGTTCAATTAAACAAGAAGCATATCATGGCAATCAATTATAATTCAAGCATGCTTCTCAATCAAGTAACCACTCAAAACTTCTCAAAAGGGCACTTACCTTGCTAATGCTCAATAGCAAGTGCATTACACAATTTACAGTCATAATCAATAAGTAATTCAAATCAGAAATGGACTTGGAGAGGTTACCGCCCTCTCCAAACTCTAAACTACACTCACATGAATTTTTTGAGCTATTGACGTTCCCGGATCGCAATCCCTTTCCCTCTACTAGCTTGCTGATCTATGTGAGCCCTTTTTTCCTCAATTTCCACTTGATCTATCATTACATATAATGCATAGTGTATTAGGTAGAATTTAGCAACCATTTAAGTCATTATATGACTCCATACATTCAAGCATTCAATTCAACATCTAGACTGCTGCTGACTGGCAGCATGTGCACTACTTGCTTAAATGTTCATATCTTTTATTCCGTACGTCAGAATTTCGAACCGTTTACACTGTTAGAAAGCTAACATAGTTATCTTTCTAACCATATAGGCTTTGCATTTTTATTCATTGTAAATTAATACAGTTTTTAGTCCTAAGACGCACCAAATTATGCCACTGGACAATTTGCACTGTCCTTAGAGATTAATCTCTACAAACTGTTTTATAACTTGGAATTCGATTCTGTTTGTTCCATATGAAACTAGACATACTCATGATTCTGTACATATAAGATTTATTCCCTAATTTGATCTATGTGATCTTCTACAAATTTTTAAACTTACTGGTCGAAATAGAGTTTTCTGGACAGATTTCCTTAAGCTAGATTCTAGCTTCCTTAGTCACTTAGACAAGAATTCTAACATGATTGTTCAACATATATACTTACTCATACATGTCTAAGTCAGTCCAATTATGTGTCAAACATATGAAAATAGGACAATTAAGCAATATTTTTGAATCGGTTCATTAAAACATCATCTCAATAGAATTTCCAGCAACAAGAATCTCAATTTACATATCAATCATCAATTCTAGTTATCATCTAAGTTTTTCCAGCAACTAACATAACATTTCACCATCAATTTGGTTAATGACAACATCAATTTCAAAGGCCATTCGATTCTAATATGTTTTCACTAGACATATGTACCAATCGGTTCAATATAAGAACACATACAAGACTCTTAATCAATTCCTAATTTCCAGGAATCAATCTAACATTTCTCAAGCAAAACAAGTTGTTAGAATCACAAAATCAAAGAGGAAATTCATGAACACTAAGCATTACCTTAAAGTTGAACACAATTTCAAAGCTCTACCACAATCCCCACATTGATTAAGCTTTCATTTTCTCTCATTTCTCTCTCAATGGTGTTTTTGGTATAGTGATCAAATGAAGAAGATGGGGTTTACCCCATAGTGGCCGGTTATGCTTGGTTTGGAGGACATGTGTATTGTCCACTAATTTAATTTGTTTCACCATGCAATAGTGAACTTCCATTTATATTCATTTTGGTCCTTTTTAATTTGATCAATCGGTTTAGAGAATAACTCAATTTAGTCACTATAGTTTTGAGTGTCTTCTTTTTAATAGTCACTATTAGCTCCCTACTTCAATTCGATTAGGGCATAGTTTGACTAGCTAATAAGTTTAATTAATGGTAACAATTTATAGGCTCGGTTTAGGGATATTACATGCATAGAAGAAGAAGTAGGTGGAAATCCTTGGTATTTCTATATCTTACAGTACATCAAATACCAAATTTACCCCGAGGAGGCAAATGATAATGACAAAAGAACCATTAAAAGGATGGCTTCAGGGTATGTGCTTGATGGAGAAATCTTATATAAGCGGGGCAAAGATCAAATTCTTTTAAGGTGCGTAAATGCTCGGGAAGCCAAAGAAATTTTAACAGAAATGATGATGGAATTTGCGGGATGCATGCCAATGGCTTCACAATGGCCAGGAAAATAATGAGATATGGCTACTATTGGACAACTATAGAGGGTGATTGCATTGAATATGCTAAGAAGTGCCACAAATGCAAGATATATGCTGACAGAATAAATGCTCTACCAGTACCTTTACATACAATGACCTCACCATGGCCGTTTACAGTCTGGGGCATGGATGTTATTGGGAAAATTCACCCTAAAGCTTCCAATGGACACCGTTTCATCCTTGTGGTCATCGATTATTTTACCAAGTGGGTAGAAGCAGCTTCATATGCCAATATCACTAGATCTACAGTTTGTAAATTCTTGAAGAAAGAATCATCTGTCGATGTGGATTACCATAAAGAATGATTATTGATAATGCCACCAACTTCAACAAGAAGGTAATAGTATAGGCATATGAGCAATTCAAAATCACTCATCACAATTCTGTGGCTTATCGCTCTAAGATGAATGGGGCATTGGAGGCAGCAAATAAGAACATCAAAAAAATCATATCACAGACGACATATACTTACAAGGATTGGCATGAGAAGCTGCCATTTGCTTTGTTTGTATACCAAAATTTAGTACGAACCTCTACTGGGGCAACACCTTATTCCTTAGTCTATGGGACAAAAGCAGTGCTCCCAATAGAGGTTGAAATTTCGTCTCTTCATGTTTTGACTGAAGTAAAGCTAGATGATGCAAAATGGGTGCAGGCTCGGTTTGACCAATTGAATCTTATTGAGGAAAAAAGGCTATGATAAGAATGGTGTGAGCCTATGGTAAGAAAGTTTAGCCCAGAGAGTTCTGAGAGGGCGATCTAGTGCTAAAAAAAATCTTGCCAATATATCGAGATTTCTATGGGAAATTGATGCCTAATTGGGAGGGGCCATATGTTGTCAAAAAGGCATTCTCTGGAGGAGCATTGATCTTAACTGAAATGGATGGTGAAGAGTTGCACAAGCTAGTGATCTCAGATTCAGTTAAGAAATATTATGCCTGAAGAATTTAAAAAGAAATAGAAAAAGAAAAGAAAAAGCGGAGTGAAAACCCAAAAAGGGCGCTTCGCAAAATGAAATATTTATGGTGAAAACCCAAAAGGGCGCCTTAGGTAATAAAAAAGATAGAAAGAAAAGAAAGAAAACGAAAAAGGGGTTCAAGATAAAAACCCACAAAGGGCGTCTTGAAACCAAAGGAAGATCTGGGTTGAAAACCCGTAAAGGGCGACTCAGAAATGTTCAATATAGGCATCCAGCAATTAGGACCTCTTAGACACCTAGTATTTTGGAAGGGATTTCACATCTGTATACATCTTGACAATGTTCAAAGTCTGTTGGACAAGGGTTCAAGCTCAAGATTACATCTGGTTGATGGGGTGGTTGTATCCTTCATGCTATGGATGCCCGAAGATCTGGTTTTGTTTCTTGACTTTGTTGTTTTAGTTTGTCGTGACTTCTTTTAAAACTCAATTGTATTCTTTTTACATAAGCTTCAATAAAATCATGAATTCTCTTCTGAGCTTTCTTAAATTCCAAAACATCATGAAATAGCTGATATAATGAATAAAAACAGATAATTTCTTGGTATTGCTATGTTTTGAAAGATGGAGGTAAAACTTTAACACTCTGGATATTGAAGAAGAGTGTATAAAGAGAAGATGATACTGAATCCCATACTAGCAAGAGTAGGGGATAGAAGGGTGATGGTGTCTCCATATACGGGACCATTGATGTTTGTCAGCTTCCTCAAATTGATTGAGAATGTTTGTAGCTTTTTGTTTTTTGTTAAGAAAAAGAAAGAAGAAAGAAGAAAAAAATAAGAATAAGAAAAGAAAAAGAAAAGAAAAAGAAAGGAAAAAGAAAAAAGAAAAAAAAGAAAGGGAAAAGAAAAAGAAAAACCAAAGTGGAAACCCGAAAGGGCCCTTTAAGAAAATCAAACTAAAGTGAAAACCCGAGAGGGCGCTTTAGAGCAAAGGGCCAAAAACGCATGAAGGAGGTTCCAAAAGCCGACCTGGAATGTGAAATGAAGTGGCAAGACTGAGAGCTGATGAAGGACCATTGCAAAGAAGAATAAAACTGGTTCCCCAGAGAACAGAAACTGTCTAACTAATCTCAATGAAATATGGTTCATGCATCATGTAGAAATTAGGATCCTATTAACCCTCGTTCAAACATTTTAGCTTATTTTAACAGAAAATTAAGAAGCAAAGAAGAGCTCCTAATGATAAGAGTTCGCCCAGCAAAGAAGAGCTCTTAATGAGAAGAGTTCACCCAGCAAAGAAGAGCTCCTAATGAGAAGAGTTCATCTCCTGCAACGAAGAGCTCCTAATGAGAAGAGTTCGCCCAGCAAAGATAGAGCCCCTAAAGAGAAGAGTTCGCATGGCAAAGTCAGAATTCTTAATGAGAAGAGTTCGTTGAATAATCCCTAGATGAGGAAGTTCATAATGAGAAGAACGTGCTTGTTTGATATCTTTACAGAGAGTGATTGACAAAAGAGAGAAGGTTGAGGAATTTCATAATTAGAATAACAGCCTCAAGCTTTGGTGGTCAAATGGTCTGGACAAAATTCGTGTCTTTTCAGTCTTTGCCCTATTCCTATTCCACAGAAATGAGCAAAGAGAGGCAGCTGTAATACCCTAATTTTGTCCAGGTGTTCATACATACATATATATATATGGTTTCTCTATAAATAAAGCCAAGATACTAAATACTAAGTAATAAATAAAATAAATAAATAATGCAATCATTGATCCATTAAACAAATAAATATTCAAATGTCCTTTAGTACAATTTGAGTATACATATGAGTCCATTTACATACAAAAAGAGTTGCAAGCCCAAAATACAAGTTGTCAAGCACAAATGTTCATTGTTCCCGCCCATTTATAACCAAATTATTCAAACAAACACAAATAAGCCTGGTGTACATTATAAGCCCACAAAAAGGTGTCTACGTGGCAGTACCGAATTGGCCTACTAGGCCTTCACATGGATTAAAAGCCTGCTGACGTCAGCACTGACACCGGCTATAAATAGCCACTTAGAGAGAGAAAAACGGTTAATAATGATTGGCAATTAATAGAACAATAATTGTGCAATAATAGGGGAAACAGAGAAAAAGAGTTGAAAAACCTTACCAGAACGCGAACCGACACTGGAGAAGACAATTGGAGCTACTGCATCACCGTTAAAGCTCACCGGAAGGTAGCTTCTTCATTCTTCTTTTCATTTCCTGCATCAAAACACTAAAATAGGTTACATTCGAATCTTAGATCTAAAAAAGACAGTAGCTACATAGTGATCTTAGCTAAACCCTAGATCTAAAAAATCAAGATTGCAACAAAGTTAGAAGCTTATCTGATGTTTGTTGGGAGTAGTTAAAGTCGACGGAGGGTTTAAAGGTTTCTGGTGGAGTCGAATAGGGTAGATTAGGTTCGGATTGGGTAGGTAAGTTAGGAAATGGGAGAAAAGTCGAAGAGGGTAAATTATTTGGGTGTTATCACATAAACCCTAAATTTGGTAATATTCATAGATTCTTTAATTAATTAAAATTGATTAGAGCCTTAATAGATTTGAACTTTAAATTAACAAGAAAAAAATTTATCATGCAAACTTTTTATGTTGAGGTATACTTTTTTAGTATGGACCGAAATGCCCTAAAGTAACTGAGTGTCTCTAATTCCATACTCGATAAAATATATTTTATTATAAAAGGATATCCCTATTCGAAATTTTAATTCAAATAATAATTATGGTTAAATAAATCTAAGATTGCTACTCGAAATGCCAAATTGCCACGTAAAATTAGAAGGTACCAATAGTGGGCGTTCGTGGGGGGTGCTAATCCTTCCCCACATGTAATCGACTCCCGAACCCGTTCTTTTTAAAAGAAATGAATCTCTAGTTTGCTTTTTGATGTCCGGTCTACCTCAAAATGATCGGTGGCGACTCCCAATGATTTTCAAAAGTCAAATTTTAAAAGGCAAAAACCAAATTTCAAAACCCTAATCACCAAGCTATTTTACACCTTCAGTTTAAAAACGGTCGTGACACTTTGATTGGATTAGGGTTGTCGTCTTGGAGAATTCAAATTAGATGGTCGGCCACTGAGTTCTCAATTCTCTTTTATCACGAATTTCTAGATCAAAATCTTGTAGGAGCAACACCCATCTCATTAGTCGGGGTTTTGAGTCTTCTTCATGAATAGGTACTTTAGAGCAGCGTGATCAGTGTATACAATGACTTTTACTCCTAAACGATAGGATCAAAATTTATCCAACGCAAAGATCACAGCTAATGGTTCTTTCTCAGTGGTCAAGTAGTTGGCTTGTGCGGCATCTAAGGTTTTGGACGCGTAATGTATCACATGTGAAGTTTTGTCAATATTTTTTCTTAGTACTACCCCTACCACATGGTTACTTGCATTGCACATTATCTCGAACGGATAGTTCCAATTTGGTGGCTTGACTATGGGTGTGGTGGTTAAGGCTTCCTTCAATATGTTGAATGCTTGTTTGCATGGTTCAGCAAAGTTGAATTCCACATCTTTTTGAATAAGCTTTCAATTTTGAAAAGTCTTTGATGAAACGCCTATAGAAACTTGCATGACCAAGGAAAGCACGAACTTCCCACACATTTGTGGGGTAGGGTAATGAAGAAATAATAGCTATCTTAGATTTATCTACTTCAATTCCTCTAGATTATACTATATGCCCTAAGATAATTCCTTGGTCAACCATAAAGTGACATTTTTCATAGTTAAGCACCAAGTTGGTTTCTATACACCTTTTCAAGATCTTTTCAAGATTAGCCAAACATGCATCAAAGGAATTTCCATAGACGGTAAAATCATCCATAAAAACTTTAATGATATTTTCAACATAATCAGGAAAAATTCTCACCATACATCTCTAAAAAGTAGCCGGAGCGTTATATAACCCAAATGGCATGCGTCGATATGCAAAGGTTCTGAATGGGCATGTGAACGTCATTTTTTCTTGGTCCTCGGGGGCTATAGGTATTTGGTGAAATCCTAAATATCATCTAAGCAACAATAATGGGACTTACCTGCTAAGCGCTCAAGCATTTGATTAATAAATGGGAGAGGAAAATTGTCTTTTCTAGTTGACTTGTTCAATTCTCGATAATCAATGCACACTCTCCATCCGTTTTGAACTCGAGTAGGTACCATGTCTCCATCTTGGTTTTCAACTACTTTAATGTTGGTTTTCTTTGGAACCACATAAATTGGACTTACCCATTTACTATCTGAAATAGGAAATATCACCCCTGCCTTAAGTAGTTTCACGATTTCTTCTTTTACTACTTTCATCATTAGTTGGTTCAATCTTCTTTGGGCTTGCTTTCACCTTCTAGTAATATGCGATGCATGCACAAAGAGGGGCGTAACCCGTGTATGCCTACAATTGTCCATCCTATGGTCGATTTGTGATCCCCAAGTATTTGTAGGAGTTTTGCCTCCTCGTCCTTGCTTAGTTTACTAGATATGATCACTGGTAGTGTTTCTTCTGGAAAAAGGTAGGTGTACTTCAAGTGGCTTGGCAAACTCTTTAGTTCAAGTTTTGGTGCCTGCAAAATTGAAGGTAAAATTTCGTCAGATTTAGTAATTAATATTTCCACAAATTCTTATTTTTGTTCCATTGATGCTTGTGTTTCCTCGCTCTCATCGTAAACTTCATCTTCAAGGTTTTGGAAGGTTTCATGTATCAAAGGTTCAGTGACATCTAAAACAAATAATGGAGATACATCTTCAGGGTGCTTCATGGCATCATAGATATTGAATTCCACAAATTCACCATCAAATTCCATAATAAGTTTTCCATGATGTACATTAATATTTGTTTTTGATGTTTTCATGAAAGGTTTTCCTAACAAAATTAGACTAGGTTTAGATGAAATGTTTTCCTCCATATCTAAAACATAAAAATCAACAGGAAATACAAGCCCATTAACTTACACCAAAACATTCTCCAAAACACCTTTCGAAAAAATATTCAACCTATCGGCAAGCTGTATGATCACACTTGTATCTTTAAGAGGACCCATATTGTTAGCACAATATATAAAATATGGCATAACATTAATAGATGCTCCTGAATCTAACATGGGTTTCTCAATTTTTATGCTTCCGATTTGACAAGGGATAGTGAACATACCTGGATCCTTGCGCTTTTCAGGCAGTTTACGTTTAAGTACGGCGGATACGTTCTCACCCATTCTTACCCTTTCATTTCCATTCAACTTCCTCTTGTTGGTGCATAATTTTTTGAGAAATTTTGCATATCAAGGTATTTGTTTTATAGCATCAATCAATGGAATATTTACCTCGACCTTAATGAATGTCTCAAGAATTTATTTTTCTTGCTCTCCTTTCTTGGTCTTTGAGAACCTTTGAGGAAAAGGTGGTTGAACAACGATGGGCTAAATTACCTTGCTTGTGTCGACATCTTCCTACCTGGTTCATCTTTGTGCGATTTTCCATCTTTTTCGGGAAAAGGGGTTTGCCAAAATTTTGTTGGTTTGCTAGCCTTTCCTTCTTTCTCTTCGTCATCCTCCTTGGGTGAATAATCAAACAACTTGGAAATAGGACTAGTCGAATTGCCTGTGCAATGGTAATTGCCTGGGCAACTGGGAATGTGCGATTGCCTGGGAAACAACACCAATTTTTGTTGGGTTAAAGAATCCAACAAATTCTTGCCACTTCTCAAAGTAATTGCATTCACGTTTTGATTCGGATTCACAATAGTTTGAGGATGTAACTTACCTCGAGTTTCGGATTGACTAAAAGATTAGGCAATTTAACTTACTTGGGTTTCAAAATTTTTAATGTTTGACCTTGTCTCTTGTTAGAATTGCTCGAGGTTGTGAGCAAGCTTGTATACGACATCCTCTAATGGTGGTTTTGTCGATGAAGATGGTTGCGCAAAATTCCCTTGTTGATTGTTCCTTTGCCCATAGCTCAAATTTGGATGTTCTTACCAGCCCGGATTGTATGTATTTGAGTACGGATTTTACTTCTTTTATCTGTAAAATCCTCCTATGGCGTTGTCTTCTTCGGTGTTCTCTTCTTGGAGTGTAGGGCACATATCAATTGCATGATCTTGCCTTATGCAAATCCCGCATGCCTTGACTTGATGCGCATTACCTAATAGCATTTTTTCAACAAGAGAAGTTAGATTTGAAATCTTACTTTCAAGGGAAGAAACATTTACCTCATTCACATGTCTAGAGATGGTGCCATGTGTCGAGCCGAATTGTTGAGAGCTCGCGGCCATAATGTTGATTAGGTCTTTGGCTTGGGTAGGTGTCTTGTTCACAATTGCACCTCCACTTGCGGCATCCATCATCCTTCTCTCCATGGGTAATAAACCCATATAGAAATATTGGATGAGTAATTGGTCGGACACTCCATGTTGTGGACAGCTTGAACAAAGTTGCTTGAATTGTTCCCAATAATCATGAAGCGTCTCGAAATATTTTTGTCGAACTCTAATGTTGGTTGCTCTTGATTCCGAAAAATATTTTTTGAGGAAGATCTTTGCCATGTCCGTCCATGTTTCAATCGATTCAGATGGTATGTAGTACAACCAATCTTTGGCATGGTCGGCTAGTGAGAATGGAAACGCCCTTAGCTTGACTTCATCAATAGTGACATTGTGGGGTTTCATGCTCGAGCACACCACATGGAATTCCTTCAAGTGTTTGTACGAATTCTCATTCTCGCGTCCCCTGAAAGTAGGAAGAAGATGTATTAGTCCAGATTTTAACTCGAAAGGTACTTCAGGTTCTTGGTAATTAATGCAAAGAGGTTGTGGGCGATCTCGGGGGCTGTAATTTGGCGAAGGGTTTGTTCAGCCATGTTGTTGGTTTGCTTGTTCTCCAAGCCAGCTTCCAAGTCTCCTTGTGTGGTCTCTTGTTTGCTTTGTTTCGCTTCCTTCCTTAGTCGCCTGTCGATTTTGTCGATATTAGGAACAAACAAAAGATTTTTGTCCACAAGAGAATAGCAAAGCATAAAAGTAGAAAAAGAAAAAAAGAAAGAAAAAAATGAAAAATAAAAAATAAAAATAATAAAAACAAAACAAACTAAATAAAAAGTGAAGTTAGCCTCTTGACAACATTCCCCGAAAACGACGCTAATTTTTTATGGGTGTCGAATTCGTCAAAAAATAATACCTACTTGTTCTTTGGATTTGTAGTAGCAACAAGTAGGTTTGATCCCATAGAGAATGGTTAAGAAATCAAGTTCACAAGCAATTAAAAGTAAAAATGGGGTTTTGTGTTTGATTTGAAGAAAGCAATTGAATTAAGGAAGAAATTTATATAAGATGAAACTCTAGTCAAGGTAGAACTTGGAATATTAAATCAAGAATTTAGATCATTGACCCACAAAAGATAAATCAACATCAACTTCAAATATCTTGGTTTTAGATTAGATGAATATAACCAAATAACCTAAATCTCTTCTAAGATAGATAATCAATTAAATACCATCAAAAGATTAACTCTTATTATCAAGATTAAATTCCTAGATACCACTAAAGAATTATAATCTATCAAATAGCATTAATGATCTTTAAGAGACCCAAAGCACATATTCTTCCTAAGCACGAACCTGTTAACTTATTAAGAACATGAATTCATACCTTTAAAAATCGAACCCGAATTTCTTTACCACTTGTATCAAATACCATTGAATTGGTTATAGAATATATTTAACCAAACATACATATGAAGATGAAGCACAAAAGATATGAAAATACTTGAATAAAGATGAAGATAATTTGGGAACAAGAAATCTCACTAAAAACTTGAAACAATATCCTTGTATCTACATTTGACTAGAAAAGAAGGGTTTAGCCACTCATGGTGGTCGACGGCTACAAGAGAAGAGGGGAGAGGGTTTCGACTAGACTAGGGTTTCTACTTGGTATTTTCTCTTCACCCTTTGATCTCTATTTATAGGGAATAAAGGGGAAACTTTACATTAAATACAACAACCCTAAACTACTTTAATTATGGTAAAAGTAGAAGTCCACTTTATAGTAGGATTGATTGCCCTCTAAGTAAAAATCGGCTTGTTCTCTAGGCCCAAATATGTCTTGCGCATGGTATTTTCGCGAAAACAATATTTCCGTGGCAAGTGCAACTTGCCGAGGCAATTAAGGCGGTTTATGAAGAGCTTGTCGTGGCAATTGGGACTTGCCTTGGCAATTAACAAGAAATCTGGAGGCAACACTTAAATGGTTCTAGAACTCGGCTTTCACGTATAAAATGTCATTAAGGCCCAAAAACACCTGCAAAACCAAATAGGAACCGAATCAAGGGCTTTAAGATAGATTAATATGCTAAAACATAGGATTTAATATGTGAAAAACATGCATATATATGACTTATCACTAGGGGACCTTGCAGTGTGCACACGGCGTTATGGGACCTCGCCATCTCCACATGGCGAGGTGCAGGGGAGACGGTCTTTAAAAATGATGACGTGCAGGGGAAATAGGCTACACCTCACCATGTGGAGATGGCGAGGTCTCACAACGCCATGTGCACATGGCGAGGTCCCCCGAGTACGGTAGATTTTAGCTTATTTCTCAAAATATTGGTTGAAGAACCCTATAAACCTAAATATAATTCTAAAATGGATTATCTCACCAATTTTTCTGAGATAGTCACCTCTCAAATTCTAGTGCTGAGAGAATTTAAAAAAATGTGGGATTTGTTCTCAGTTTAATTTTGATTTTGATTTATTGTTCTAATCAAACCTGACAATTTAATTAGTCAAACCCTCAAACTTAAATACTTAAGGTAATTATTCAATACACATATGTCAGACGATAAAAACTATTTTTTACAAGTGCCTTGGTTTTAGGGTTTAGGGTTAAAATTTATGGTTTAGAGGTTTATAATTGATGAGTTGTGGCTAGAACTTAGGATTTGAGGTTAGACTTTAGGGTATATAGGTTAAAACTTAAATCATTAACCATATTACCCTAAACCCTAAATTCCAACCACAAACCCCTAAATACTAAACATCTAACTTATAAACCCTAAACACTAAAACTAAGGCATTTGAGGGAACTTTTTTGTTTCCATTACATGTGTATTGAATATAAATCCAACATCTTATTTATAAAATAAAAGAAAAATTAGTTAAGTTTGTAATATAATATAATATAGGAAAATTATGTCACGCTAGACGAGCACCGATAAGCACCACTAACGACGAGCATCGATGAGCACCATTAATTTAATTTATAAAGATTAAAAATTTAAAGGATTCACCGTATAATTATAAATTATTTAAAAATCAAAAGGTAAATTAATTAAAATATATTATTTCATTTTTAATTTTCTTTTAAACATAGATCAAAATACCTATCTACCCCTGAATTTCAAAACCCTAATTTTTGTTCATTTGAAATTCAAGCCGTTGCTGCTGCCACTGCCTCCTGTCATGATGCCGTTAGTTCTCTATTTTGGTTGTGCTTTTTCTGGGGCATATCCAAAACAGTCATACCCTAAACTTTGGTCTAGGAGGATGTTACATTGGAACCTTGTTGGATTGTAACAAGGATCAAATCAAGTGAGACTATTAAAATCAATAGGATTAAAATTGAAGAAGTGAAACTTGAGTAGTTAGCTTTTAAATGGCCAAAAAGGAAATTTAAACGAATTATTAGAATGCATGCTAACAAAACTTAAGCCAAGGGACTTGTTGTGGTGTCACTCGGTTGGAAGAGACAAATGTGGGATAGGAAATGAAGGGGATGAATCACCAAAATTAAATTCATCACCTCCCTTCTTCTTCCTTAGACACCGAAGGCTTAGAGAGAGGGAGAGAGTGTGAGAGTAAATATCCATGAAACTTGAATTGGAAGCTTAAATTGGTGTTTTGTCTCTTGAAATTTATGCGTATGTTAAGAGGATGTAAGTATCTCCTTACAAACGTTAAATTGAAATTTGCTAGAGTTTAGATTGTGATTTTGTGAAATCTCTTGATGATCAAATGTTCATGCATGAGTTGAATTGCTATGCTTGGTGGCTCTATTATAGAATCATGTAGTTAGATTCTGTTGAGTAAGAAATTTTGGTGAATTGATTATGCTGGCTGGAGTGTTCAAAATGATATATGATGGTAGTATAAATTGTATTTGGAATTATGTTTTGTGAGTTGGTTTAAAGACTGTTATGTACATTGTAATGAATTAAAGAGGCTGTTTTAAGCAATTCATAAACAGAGGAAATGAATAGGATACAAACGAGAATTGTTTTGAATGTGAAACTTGGTGTTTAGGACTATTCTGCATCTAGGAAAAACATTAGGGGCTGTTTAAGTTCATGGGCTGTTTGGAGCATAATTGTTGTGTGGTTATGAATCTAAAAATTTGCCCTAACAGTAGTGAAGTTAATTGGATTGATGGAATATATGTGTACATATGCTGGAAAATAGTTTTGATGCATAACAGAATGGCAAATAGACAAATAGATAGCTTTAAAAAGAGTATATGGATAAACGATTGTTTTAAACAAATTGAAGCAAATAGTGGACTGTTTTTGAGATGTAAAAGTATGCACATGTAATCACTTTGCTTTTGTGAGGAAATGTATGATTCTAGACTGTTTTTCACAAATTGTTGTGAACATGTGTTTGGAGACTACCTTGTCATCTAAATTTTTGTTGTAAGCTGCCTTGAATTATATGTATACATATATGTGAAGTTTGGATTGATTTGCTATGTCAGAAAAATAGGAGGGCTGTCTTGGAGCTATATGTATATATGTTATGGTTCATGGGCTGTTTTGAGTAAAATAAAAAGGTATTGGACTGTTTTAATTAAAATTTGGGACTGTTTTTGGATAGCTTGAATAATTATGAACAGTTTTGAATATGTATATCTTGAATGCTGGGTTGTTTTGCTTAAATAAGAAGCTATAAGGATTGTTTTGATGTTAAATAAATGTGTAAACCTGAATGCTGCGCTGTTTTGCTTAAATAAGAATCTATAGGGACTATTTTGATGATGAACAAATATGTATACATGTTTAATTTGGACAGCTTTGTATGTACATGAAAACTTGTAGACTGATTTTGTTGTGTATACATGTAACTTGTAAAGATATGTATGTTATCTTCTTAGAATTGATTACATGTTGTGAGGTCCTTGATCATTTGAATGGTACATAAATATGATTAAACTGCCATGATATGGGATTTTGTAATTTAATTAAGATGTTAAATATGCTTGGTTATGTGATAGTGGCTTAATTAAATTGATACATGCTCATGAAAGTGTATATGAGTGTTTTGTGTTGTTTGATATATATATATATATATATATATTAAATAAGGATGAGGACTGATTTGAGTAATTAAATGTGTATAAGTGAAAGCTACCTTGTTTGGTAAACTTGTGTACTTAATTGGACAGAGTTGAGTAGATATGAAAGCATGTGAATTGTTTGAATATGTAATTGTATAAACACATATGTGAGACTGTTTTTGATCGAAAATGAGTCTTATAGGACTGTTTTGGCATGTTAAGAAAGCATGTGTATAGGTATATCTAATTTGGGTATGTTTGGTGTGGTTATAAAAGATAAGGGATTGTTTTTGAGGTGTTTAGATATAAACATAAATAACTAGATTATTTTGTTAATTATGAAAACATGTTGGATTTCTTGACATGTATATGTATATATGGAGAATTGAATTAGTCCTAATGACTTGTTAATCTATTTGAGGTACATGTCATGATAAGGAAGGGTAAGAGAAAAGAGTTAGTTGGAAGCTAGGGGTAATTGTGGATTCAGGTATCCCGTAACTTCGGGATAAGAGGTGAGTGTAGTTGTATTTGTTTTGGGTGACACGGAGTCACTCCGATCTTTACTTCTATTGAATTGTTGTCTTAAATGTTAAATTATGGACTACATATGATCATTTTGCATAAGGCTCACATAGAGCATCTGGGATCGAGTTACATACATGGCATTGAAGTCTCATGGTTAAGGTATGCATTACATATGCATCATGAATGCATTGTATGCTTTATTATGATGTATATTGATTAAAGAATTTAAGTATGTTATGTATGAGCTTTCCCTTGATTTGGTATCGACCCTCAATTCTTGAAAGTATAAAATACAAGAAACAACATCAAGCTTTAAAGTTAAGAATTCACACTCTAAGGAGCTGAGAGCTCATCTTTTTCTATAAGATACTAAGAAATGAAACAAGTAAGATACTTGCATCATAAGATACCCCCTAACTTTAAAGTATAAAATAAGTAAGTTGCCTATTCAATGGAAGCCCTTGGACACTTTGGCATAGTACATGGTATATTTTTCGGGACTACGGTCCATGAGCTACGGCTCAGGGGACGCCCCTTTATTATATGTGATATATTGGCGACAATAGGAGGAAATGGGGGAGATGTAAGGAGATTAGCGGCAGTTTGGTTGGATAGAGAAGAGAAGATAGGATTGTTATGATCGGACACAAGTCATTGCTTTGTGCTTTGAGCTTTGAGCTATGTGTAACATGGACCAATACGGTCGAACACGAACCAATGCCACTCATGTCCAAATGTGATCCAAGGCAAATGACTTAAAAGATTTGAATAAATTTGAACTTATGATAAGCTATGATAATGCCATGGTGGCAAAGTTAATAAAGATAAGGAGTAATGCTCACCTATGATAAGAAATTCACATGAGGTGAATATGTGCCTAATATGAGAGGTAATAAGCTTTGAAATGAAACTCTGATAAGTATTATGAGAAGATTTAACAAGGAATCCGAAAGTTTTAATAAGTACTCTGATAAGTCTCGAAAAGACTATAATAAGATAAAGTATGATCTTTGATAAGATCAACAAGTATTCAATGAAACTCAGTTAAGATCTGAAAGAATATGAACCCAAGAAAGCTTGTAAAAGTTAATATTAAGGCATAAAAACCAAATGCTAACATATGCTAACTTATGCATTCATTGTCATGCATTTTCAAAAATTATGAAGTCTGGTGTCCGATTGTGGTCAAGTGTTGCAAGTCATTTCTAAAGTTCTTAGTTGAATATAACTTTCCCTTGTTAAAATATTTAGATGGTGGCATAGCATATGTATAGAAGCATACTCATAACTTCGTTGTTGTAAATGGTCTCTAATGCCTCAAATTGTTGGTTTGTTAAGTTACGTTAAATACCGAGGAAGCAACTTACAAATTAAAGTTTGTGGATTGTATTGATAACTTATGAGGTAAGTAAGTTATATGCATGATATTTTTTGTTTAATATATTGTATGTCATGAAACCAATGATCGTGATATGCTGTGTTAAAAGGCTTACATGTTTATGTGTGTTATGAATGCCAAATGCATATGCTTGATAAGTACCTATGTATATATGTGGACATGCTATGTTCGAATATCCTAGTGTGTGTGTATATATATATATATAAGTGTTATGCTCGAATACCAAAAATGTTAAGCACCTAAATGATCCTTGTGTATCTTGTTAAGTCAATGAATTAGATTGTGTCCGAATGCTTAGAGTAGCAATGGACCTTATTGATAACTTATATAGCAAACAATAGTAGTGAGCAAGGTACAAGTGCATAGTTGGTTAAAGAAAATAATCTATGTTGGAAACCTTTTAAATACATTGCCCTGTTGTTCGAACTTATGTTTGGAATCCTATGAATACATTAATTGTTGTCCCAACCTATGCTGATATCTTAAGAACATAGTGACTTGCGATTGAACCTATGTTTAAGACCTTTTTAATTAAGTTGGCTTACTATTTGAGCTTATGTTTTTAAATGAGTTGATTAAAAAGGGAAAACTGTGTAAGTGGTACAATAAATGTAAGAATAATCTTAATCTTTGTGACCACCATTATAAGACTCTTCATGTATGATTGATCAATTGATCTTGATTTTTGATAGTACTACTTGTGTGAGAAGTGAATTACTTCATGAAATTTCAAGTGTAAAATAATTAAGTCGTATGATTAACACGTTAGACCTTTATGGTAATAATAGGTTTAAAGGAAAGTTTTCTTAACCTGCTGTAATTTATTCTGGAAGTTGGGGGTATGTAGCATGTTTCATGAATTCTCTTGTAGTGACATCCTCAATTTCGGTTTTTCTCCTAAATCGGGTTGAGGGTGTTACACAAACACCATTGGATATGATAATTCGACAAATATGCAGAGACAAAAATTAGGGTTTTGTAATTTAGCGATATATAGGTATTTTGATCTATGTTTAAAAGAAAATTAAAAATAAAATAATATATTTTAATTAATTTACTTTTTGATTTTTAAATAATTTATAATTATACGGTGAGTCTTTTAGATTTTTAATCTTTATAAATTAAATTAATGGTGCTCATCGATGCTCGTCGTTAATGTTTCTCATCGGTGCTCATCGAGCGTGGCAGACTCATCCTATAATATAATATAATATTAAATTTGCGTAGCCTTGAATTACAATCGAACTCATCGTCTTTGTTGTCCATGTGTCGTGAACAACTTGTTGCAAAAATATAAGATTATTTAGTATATTTCAAAGAATCCCCACATCTTTCTTTTATATTACTTCTTTTGGGTTTAAATATAAAGACTTGGTATTGGGCTTATAAGACAAAAAATATGATGGTGGTTTCGCGCACACAAGGTTTAGCCAAGAAGTCCAATTAAATGAAATCGACCGATTTTCTCATGTGCATGAACTAGAGGCCCGATCCATTTTTATTATTTATTATTATTTATTATTATTATTATTATTTAAAATTCATTTTGCACCATTCATTTTTTGATTAGTTTTAACCATTCATTTTGAATTAAAGTATCTTTATTCTTAACCACTTATTTTATTTTTGACTGATTTACCCTTAACTAATTGCTATTTTTAGATGCCTTTTTGGGCATGCATGATACTATAAATACTATGCACATATGCCTTCAAAGATCATCTCAAAGTAGAATAATCTACTTACTTTCTTCTTTCCTCTCTCATTTTAAAGCTGAGTATTCATTAGTTCTTTACTATTTTTGTTGCCTGCTTCGGCAGAAGTGCTTGTTGAATCCTAGAGGGTACGCTTCACTAAGAAATATCCTTAAGGACAGTGTCTAGTGCACGCCTCAAGCAAGTCTTATTTTCAACCTTTTTTCGGTTTACCAAACATTTTTACTACAATCTTAAGGATATTTTCTGTTTCATATTTTAAACCGAAAAACCTGCGACCTCTTAACAAAGATTTTCATTGGTGTTGATGTTGTTACTTTGTCCGTGCAATACTCTAGTGTGTCCCCTTACAGTTGCGATGATGTATGTACATCATAATTCGAACTCTACTGTTAAAATAGGTATGTATTGTTTATGAATTTTTGTTGATGCTTTTAAATAATAATTTTATTTATCTATGCTACAATATTGAATTACTATTCTTATGCCTAATATTTATGCTTACAAAATTTTGTAAGTTGAGCTTTAAGCATGATTGATTTTGGTTACAAACCCAAAATAATATTTTGAGAAAAAAGAAAAAATGAAATTATTTTATATGTGACAGACTCTATAATTGATTGTTGGGATAATGTGAAAATGCATGTTTAGGATTGGTCCTATTAAAGACTTGGTATTTAACAGTGCTTTGTACACCAACTCTCTTTCATAGGAACCTACCTGGTGCATTATTCATTGACTATACCCACAATTTTTATCTTCAATTATGATGACACATTGAGCCACCATATAATTTAGTGCAGAAATTTCAATGAGAAATAATTATCCTGTTAAGCCAAATATTAATTTGGGCGAAACAAATATCGTTGATCCTGTTAAGCCAGATATTAATTTGGTTGAAATAGACATTGTTAATTTTGTTAAGTCAAATTTTGATTTGGTTGAAACAGATGAAATAATAAAAAAAATCTTGTTAAGCCAAATTTTAATTTGGTCATTTCTCAAAGTTGATATTTTTACGAATACAAAAAAGTGGAAGATAGACAATGGTGCTACTAGGCACATATTTATTTCATACCCCCTTGCGGAGGAAGGAGAAGAAACTGTTTATTCTAGAGAACGTTCGAAACTGCACAAGTATTTGAAGAGGCAAGATATTATTCAAAGTTAAATCCAAAAAAATATTTTAGCCTAAGATTCCTTCAAATGTGACGAATCGATAATATATTTTGTGAAAAAGGGTTTTGTAAAATGTTTATTCGAAGTTGTTATACATGTTAATCATATTTCTTGTCTGATTAAGTTATCATGATGATCTATGTGACATGCTAGTGTGAGAATTTGTGCTATTATGGTTAATAATTTTAAAGTGTGGGGGTGTCATGTCAAACTTATGCTTCTAGTTCGTAAGGAAATATAATTGGCTCTAAAGTATTAGATAGCATGTTCGTAGTGTTGCACATATGCTTTATGCTTTGGATAATAACATATTTGATTGAAATAAAATTGTTGAACAAACAATGGCTATAATTTTTTTGTCAATTTTAGTGATATGTGTTTTTAAGATATACCATATTTTATTTCAGGAATAAAAGAATAAAAAAGATGGCTGAGATAAAGGATATTTTTATTTTGTTTAATGACTATAATGGAAAAGAAGTCATAATCTATTATCTATCTCCTCTTATGAGTTGGTGTAGTATAAAGAAAATAGATCATTAAATTACACGTTTGTTTATTCTAATTCATCTATGATTCAAGCTTGATTGTGAACATAATGATTTGAGAAGATTTAAACGACCTAGATCTGTAAATTTCTTTGGAAAATTTACTTATATGTGTACTTGGCTGAAAATGATTTAAATTTCTAGAACAATTTCTTGTTACAATGATTTTCTTTTGAGAAAAAATGATTATTGTTAAACGTAACTTTATTTTATAACATTTGTAAATTAGTTGTTTACTTCATTCAATAAAATTTATCGGTTGCAAACAAATTCTTTTTACAAGGAAATTTTAAGATTGATGATTTTATAAACATATATTGGAAAACGTTTTACTTTAAACAATATAAATTGTTTTGATATTATTATTCCAATTACAAAAATTTCTTCATTGATATTTTTTTGGTTCTAGTTTCAACACAAAATTTTCATCGGCCAAATGGATGTTAAAATCATATTTTCGGTTATTTAAAAGTATATACTAAACAACCCAAAGAATGCATTAAATCAGGTCATGAAATTAAAGTCTGTAAATTTCTCAAATCATTATATGTCTTGAAACAAACTTCCAAAGTTGTGGAATGAGAAATTCAATCAAGTAATAAAGTGAAAAACATGAGTGATTATTTATGTGTTGATAGCAAGTTTTTTATACCAAACTGATTGACGATGTTTATGTGATTATTATACGTTGATTACATGTTTATCTTAGTAATTATTAGTGAGATTGCGAGGTATTTTGCTTCAAAATTCGATATGAAAGACATGAATGAAGCAAATGTCATATTGAGTATTTAAATAATAAGGAAGTGTGGTAGCAAAATGCTATCATGAGAACATAATGTTGAATTTTTTTTAAGAAGTTTGGATATATTGATACCAAACATGTGAATACTCATTATGATGCTAATTTTCAAATGAGAAAAATATACATGTGATCATGTTGCTCAATCCAAGTATGCACAAATTTATTAAAATTTTGATGCACTTGATGAACTTTACTAGACCTGGGATGACACATGTTATTCTTCAATTGAGCTAATATACACAACTCAAATCATTATTGTTGAGTTGATGTAGCAAAGTTAATGAGATATCAAAAGGATATCATGAGTTATGATATTCTACTTAATGGATTATCTGTTGTATTATAATGATACAGTGATGATAATTAAATATTTTATTTATGTGAGATTAGATCTACTAGTGGTTATGTGTTCACCCTTAGGGGTAGAACAACATCTTAGAAATTAGCCAAATAGACATTTATAAAAAAACAATTACTATGAAGTCTGCATTTATTGCATTAGAGTTGACTAATAATGAATCTAAGTGGTAAAAAAACTTCTTAGTCTGATAATGAAGCTAAGTGGTAGGAAAACTTCTTAGCCTGTGTAACGAAGTTAAGTGGTAGATAAGCTTCTTAGCCTGAACAATAAAGCTAAGTGATAGAAAAATTTCTTAGCATGTATTTGAAGTTGAGTGGTTGAAAAAAAAACCCTTAGCCTGTATTTCATTAGGCACAAAATTGATAGATTCAGTGCCAATGCATTGTGATTGCCAAGTAGCAATAGACATTACAAAGAATAAAAACTTTCAATGGTTAAACTAGATATATTTGTCTAATGACATGAGGTAATAAAGCAACTGCAAAAAGTTGAAGTGATATCAATTGATTATGTGAAGTTAGAAATGGTTTTGGCCAAATCATTCAGCTAAACCCTTGGGAAGAAAATTAATATGTGAAACATCGAGGGGAAAGGGACTTATGCCAATATAAGAAATCAACAGTGATGGTAACCCAACCTTTGTGATTGGCGATCCCATGAAGAAGGTTCATATAAGTAATAACAAGTCATTAATTGATCTTGTAGGGAAGCACTACATTATTTTTCTTTTGTCCCTTCCTATGGTGTACATAGTGCTAAAAAAACTTCAAGGATGATGAGGGTGAGTAAAACTTTTAATCAAGTCTATAGCCTTTATAGGTGGTGTATTGACCTGCAAAATACACTTGATGGCTTGAACTATATAAGTGTGAAGTGCGGCCACTTCTATGAGATTTATGGCAAACTCTATAGAGCACTTATGAAAACAAGGCACGCACATGGCGAATTAGCGCACAACCGCAACAAAGAGCAAGAATAGATATAATGTGATTAACAAGAATGTTAGCTTACAATAATGAGTTATTGGTTCATAGAAACGTGTTTCACCAATTACTCAGTAGGTTATGTCTCATTTTTCTAAGTTCTGGCTCATAGTCCAAAAAGACACCAGAATGAATACGTTATGTCAGAATACTCAGCTAAACTTTTTTATCATTCTTTGAAATATGTGGGGGATTGTTGTAAAAATATAAGATTATTTAGTATATTTCAAAGAATCCTACATCTTTCTATTCTATTACTTCTTTTGGGTTTAAATATAAAGACTTGGTATTGGGCTTATAAGAGAAAAAAATATGATGGTGGTTTCGCGCACACGAGGTTTGGCCAAGAAGCCCAATTAAATTGAAATCGATCGATTTTCTCACGTGCATGAACTAGAGGCCCAATCCATTTTTATTATTTATTATTATTTTTTATTTTTATTATTATTTAAAATTCATTTTGGACCATTCATTTTTTGATTAGTTTTAATTATTCATTTTAAATTAAAGTATTTTTATTCTTAACCATTCATTTTATTTTTGACTGATTTGCCCTTAACTAATTGTTATTTTTAGATGTCTTTTTTGGGCATGCATGATACTATAAATACCATGCACATATGCCTTCAAAGATCATCTTAAAGTAGAATCATCTACTTAATTTCTTCTTTTCTCTCTTATTTTAAAACTGGGTATTCATTAGTTCTTTGCTCTTTTTGTTGTCTGCTTCGGCAGAAGTGCTTGTTAAATCCTAGAGGGTACGCTTCACTGCGAAATAACCTTAAGGACAATGTCTAATGCACGCCTCAAACAAGTCTTATTTTTAACTTTTTTTCGGTTTACCAAATATTTTTCCTGCACAACTAACCTGGGGAATAAATTAAATTAGAAAGTCAAATGCATATGCAATATTTCTTTCTCAAAGCAAATGAAAAATGGGGTAGCCTATTTAAAGGCAATTTCATGCATCAGCAAAAATGTTAACACTACTCTGCCACTTGCTGTCTCATGAGCTCATCTCATTATTGCTCAGTACTATACAGTTTTTGATGAAATAATTTGTAATAATTATCGGCACTATATATTTTGATTTGTTTTTCTTTTTTCTGTTGCTTTAGGGATAAAATCAGAATCAAATGCCTAGGAGATCAAGTATTTGTCTAGCATTTATACATGTGATCAATCGTTTAGTTGAGCATATTTTAATATTTATCTTTAAAAAAAACATTAATCGTAGTTGATAAAAGATATACATAATTTTATACTTATATTTAATAAATTAGTATGAGAAAAATATATAATGAATAATTAGAAATGTTTAATTATTTACAATATTAAGCCCCAAAATATAGGATAATGAAAATAATATTGAAGGCAAAAAAAAATCAGTCTTGTTATGTAATTCACATATGAAGCTCAACAACATTAATTCTTCTTTCGTGTCTGTTTAATATTTTTTAATTAAAATTCGCTAGTTTTATTGAATAAGGATATATCTAAAATTACAATGAAAGTTCACAACATAATAAACAAAAACACCTAATCCAGACATGTTCTTAGTAAATAAAATTAGGGTCTCGAGATCATAACATGACCATACAAGAAAAAGGTTAAAAATACAACCCAAAGACTCAAAAAAAAGATGGATAAAAACATCACCAAAGATTGACGATGAAAGGTAAAACCATCAACAAACAACATAAAAATGCATATTGCAATGAGACATGTTGATAACACGGTCATTACCACAACTCCATCACGAACAAGAAACGGAGATTGATCGTGTATTCAAATCCAATTCGAGAGTCCGAAACATGAAGACCAACATAAAAACTAAAAGAGTCACGTAAAATAAAGAAAACGACCGATAAAAAAATGCGCCAAAAAATAAAGAAAAACGTTTCAAAAAATAAAGTAAATCGTGCCATAAAAACATAATTATTTATTAAAAACTAAAAAATTAAAATATAAAAACAAAAAAAAACATAAGATCCCAACGATCAACGACTAGCACTAAAATTAGTGCCACCTGCAAGTAAAAAAAAAACGAAGGGAGGATACGATCACACTTTGCGGCTATTT
This sequence comes from Hibiscus mutabilis, assembly GCA_019671005.1. NCBI lineage: Eukaryota > Viridiplantae > Streptophyta > Magnoliopsida > Malvales > Malvaceae > Hibiscus > Hibiscus mutabilis. Next base: position 52,447,406 of record CM033715.1, read on the forward strand.
GAGAGCTTTATTTTAAATTATTTTCCTCATGTGATTTTGTTAAAAGTGGGTAATTAAAATTCTTTGCATATTGCTTCAAAGTTTAACTTACAAGTGGAAAACATTTATACAAGTAAGCTAACAACCTATAACAAAAAACTAACTGATTTATTTACATTGACCAACTGATTAGCAACTTTGAAACCAACTTCTAACTGCTATTTTCAACACTTCCCTCAAGTTGAAGGATGAAAAATATTTTTCATTTCCATTTTGGCTATGAGTTTCTCATGTTGCTGCGTACCTAAGGCCTTGGTCATTACATCCGCCAACTAATCTGCAGATGGTACAAACTCAGTCTTCACAAGTCCTTGAATCTTTTCTCGTATAAAATGACAATCAATCTCGATATGTTTGGTACGCTCATGATATACTAGATTCGCAGCTATCTGCAACGCTGCTTTATTGTCACAGCATAACAACACTGGTCCAGTTCCTTCAACTCCAAATTCTTCAACAAGTCCTCTCAACCAAACCAGTTTAGAAATTGTCATTGCTATACTTTTGTACTCGGCCTCTGCTGATGACCTAGCTATGGTGCTTTGCTTGTTTGATTTTCATGACATTAGAGATTCCTCAATCTTAATGCAAAAACCAGCGACTGACCTGCAACGCTGCTCATGGTATACTAGATTCGCAGCTATCTGTAATGCTGCTTTATTGTCACAGCATAACAACACTGGTCCAGTTCCTTCAACTCCAAATTCTTCAACAAGTCCTCTCAACCAAACCAGTTTAGAAACTGTCATTGCTATACTTTTGTACTCGGCCTCTGCTGATGACCTAGCTATGATGCTTTGCTTTTTTGATTTTCATGACACTAGAGATTCCTCAATCTTAATGCAAAAACCAGCGACTGACCTTCTTGACATTGGGTATGCTGCCCCATATGCATCACAAAAGGCTTTAATTCCATAATCACCTGCAGCCTTAAACAATAATCCTTTTCCTGAATCTTTCCTGATATATCTCACTGTTGGGAAACGATGGCACCCCATGACGCAGTAGAAAAATTATCCGGCGTATTCTACAAGTGATCCATGTCCGAAGAATGAATCTAGGGTGAAAAATGATGAAATGTTACCTTAATTAAATCTGAAAACCGCGGGGTTAGGAGAATCCAATTCTTCTAGCACGATATCTAATCCAAGTCATCACAATAGCGTTCCAACCTCTACGCAGTCCACCCGAACGAAACGAACAATATTTTTTCTTCTCTAACTGTTAGAGAGGTTTTTCGCAAAAGCATACTTTGACTGCTAGACCTTATGCTTTTACATAGCATTCAAAACCCTAATTCTAATTAAATTCGGATTCTTTAAATATACAATATATTTAACCGAATATAATTAAATATGTAGAATCTGATTCCACCTCAATCAGATTTCTTTAGGGATATATATATTTTAATAGTATCTGATAATTACATTAGTTATCTAGTATTAAAATATATATAAACGAAACTATATATAATTACAATAATCATAATAATTTCGATTTTTTACTTATTTTGTGCACAACAAGTTTGTACACGTGCTATCTAGTCGATATTTGTTCGTTTCAATCAGAGGGTGTGACCCTTGTAGGTTCATACAACGTTAGCGGTAATATTTAGAACAATTTTAATATTACAAGCAATGGGTGGCATCTAGCAATACAACATTGCTACCTAAGTTACAGGAAGTCGTAGTTCAACATAATCTAACGATGATGTGGAGGGATTTTAACGCCCCAGTGATATAATTGAAGCCTAAACTAAAGTTCTTTTTGGATAAATGTTATGTTTTTTTTATTTATCCAGAATCAGCAAGCTGCTACATCAAATCAGTGTAACTATAGGGTAATTAGAATGCAATCCCCCAATCCTGACACAACTACAAATTAATTGAATCATGAACATGTATACATTTTTCCTGTAACCTATCTAGCACTATACCCTATACAATATCAAAAATGCTAAAAAAATCCCTCAAGATTCTTCGAAATTGTCTCTCATTCCTTTCTTCCCAAATGCAGTAGAGAAAGACACTCCATGCTAACGTTAAAATGAAAACAACCAACGATTTACCTTTCCATTTCTCACATCCCCAACAGATCTCCTAGTTTCAATCTTGAATCTCTCTATCAATTTGCACAGCCGCAGAATCCTCATCCAAATGCCTTTTACGAAGGGGCATTCCAGGAATAGGTGATCTTGGCTTTCCCCAGTCACTGCACAGATAGCACTGCACATCCACCAGTATTCCCATCTTACTCAATCTATCTTTTGTAGGTAGCCTGTCGAGCAAGGCCATCCAAAAAGTAATAGCATGCTTCGAGATATAGAAATAAAACCAAACTAATCTATGTCAGGCAATTTTGTTCTTTTTCTCTCTTTTTTTCCTCATGAACATTCTTTGTCTTTATCAGGAGAGGACCATTTTCATTACAAAATAAATCCTCCACTTCCCCTCGAAGCTATAATTTCTTAATAATTAGAGATGTCAATGGGGCGTGTTTTGCGGGAATTCGCCTCACTTCACATTTAATTGGACAAAGATGGTTACAAATTTCTCGGGTTGTGGGGCGGGGATGAAGATAAAAATTAGATTCGTCGTGGGTGATGGGAAAGGCGTGAATATGTTTTTGTACCCACCCCATCCCCACTCGCCTCGCATCATCCCCACCCACCTCGCATCATCCCCACCCGCCCCAACAGATCTTATAAAATGTTATTAAAAATACAATACCGGTTTAGATCATAGTCAAATTTAAGATAATTTATATTGACTTTTTCTTGGGATATTAATGAAAAATTCAATATATATATGTGTATATAATTGAGTTTGAAATTGATCGTATCAAATTATAAATATTTTTTAATTTATTAATTTGAATCAGAGTCAAATTTAAAATAATTTACATTGATTTATCTTGAAATATTTATGAAAATTTATATATATATATAATATCATTTATTATGTTTATTGGTTTATTATTTATTGTTGTTTGTCGTTATACCTTTTCTTGAAGGTTTTTTTTCTCTTCAGTCATCACCATATATATATTATTCTTTTACTTTTATAATTTTATTTTTCTAATATTTTATGTTATTTAGATTCTATCGGTATTTGTTCTTATTTTTTAAGGTTGTTTTTAATTGTTGTGTTTTTTATTTCTTTCTGTAATGTTTATTTGTTAAGCAATTGAAATATTATTTTACATGTTATTTGTGCTATTCCTGATCCTTTACAATAGATTTTAGTATCTTTTTAGTCCAAACTTTTTTGTTGTACAATTTTAATTTCGTATATTATTATTTTTTAAAAAATTGTGACAATTAGAATTATTTCACTGTGTGGTGGGAGTCCGAATGACGGATATTTTAGATTTTTTTATAACAAATTTGATTTATATTTTTAACTAATAGTTATAAAAATATTATATGAAAGGGTTACGGGGCGGGTAAAGAGGGGATTAGGTGGGTCTCAGGACCCACGTGGGTAATGGGGCGGGGATGGTTTTAGTCTTACCGGTTGTGAGGCAGAGGTGATTTTAGATTTTGTATTCGCAGCGGGTCCTGAGGCGGGGATAGAGATGAAAATTCTTGACGGGGATGGATGTGGGAAGAGTACCTTTCACACCTTCCCCGCCCAATTGACATCCCTATAATAATAATCCAACTTGATCTGTCTCTTAATTGTCTAAACTATAGTTCAGTGCTAAAATAGTATTGTTTTTTAGTTTAGTAGTATAATAAATACACACCTAAAATTTTAGTAGTGTTTATGTAGTTTACCCATATAATTTTTACTAAAATTCACCTCAACCTTCTCTAGTTAAATTGTTTTAACTTCAACAAAAAGTGATGATTAAACTATTACGTTATTGCTAACGTAACAATATCACGTCAATAAATAATTTTAAATTTTAAAAACAATTTAATACAAAATAGTGTAATGTGACAAAGATTGTCATGTCAATAAAACACATGGACTATTATTTTGTGTTATTATACTCTTTTTAAAAGACATGTTTAATAGAATATACAATGGCATTACTTTTATATTTCAAGACTTCAGTTTTTTCTATGTGAGATAAATATCCTTACATCTCTTTAAGGCGGGACATTCACCCTTGTCTACCTAACTCATTTGGGGCGTTCGATGTTAAATTATACCGTTAAGAGGTTGCTTTGATATTATTTGTCATGAGCTCATTATTCACTTCTTAAAAGACATGTATGATATGATGTATAGCAACACTGCTTTTATATTCAAGTACTCATTTTTCTTTTCGACGTGAAATTAATATCTTCAGCTCTTTTTAAGACATAATATTATTTATAATGTGAGAATGTCACATCAAAAAATAATTTTAAATTTATTAAAAATATTTTAAATTTTAGTTTAATAAAAAATAAGGTAAACTATATCAGATGCCACTAACTCAAAAATGTCACCGAACTTCAAAAATGTTCAAATCTAACATTGAATTTTACTTTCTGACTCATTTATGTCATTCTGTTGTTAACTATTAACATAACCGCTAATTCAAAATGGTGTCATTTTGGTCTAAGATGTTTTGAAGTCTAATAGCTCAAAACGGCATCATTTTGTTGGAGGAAAAATAATAAAATAAATAATGCTATAAATAATATTAATCTATAAATAATATAAAATATATTATTTATATATATATATATATCTATATATAAATAAAAAATATTTTTATCTTTATATATTATTTTTAAAAAACTCCCAAAAAAGTCACGACAATAATATATTTATATTATAAATAATACATAAAAACCATAAATCTTAAACTCCAAACCTCAAATCCTAAATCTCAAGATTTAGGTTTGGAGTTTATATTTTTATATATATTATTTATAATATAAATATACTGTTTTTAAAGTGATAATAATTTAGTGACATCTGATGTAGTTTACCCTAAAAATAATAATTTTGTGTCATCTAATATAGTTTACCGTAAATATAATAATGTAAAATGACAATAACATCTATAAAATAATATTATATCAATAATAAAAATACACGTGAATTATCACATTAACATTACACAAGACTTGATCATTATTTCTGTTAAAATTTGAACAATTTAACTACAAATATATTGAGGGTCACATTTATCTAATAAAAATAAATGTCGTTGTCAAATTAAAATGACGAAATGCTCGTATTATTATTTAGTATTTTAAAGCTAAAAAAATTTAAACTTCTAAAAAACGCCGCATGTCATATTTTTTATACTATATTCTACAATCACATGTGGGAAATTTACCTAAATATTGTGGTTAATTTTTTTTCAACAATATGGTCTCCGGCAGATTATTTTCAACAAAATGGTGATTTACTGTACAAATCAAAAATCGGATGGATTTCCATCCGTTTTTGAACAGTAATTGACCAAAAATATTAAAAAAATCAAAAGACACTATTCAAAGTCAGATTCTTCTCCCTGCGTCTTCAAATAGTGATTGTTTATCCACCTGCTGCCACGTGGCAGTGACCCAGGGCAGCGTACTCTGTTCAAAGTCGGAATGCCCTCCATTCGACTTCAAACAATGTTCGAATGGAGGTGCAGGGGTGGCAGTGATGCAGCTTTGGTGCAGGGGTAGGGTGGCATACATGGCAGCTGAATGCATACATGCCTCGGGTCAGGTAAGTTTTTTGTTTTTTAATTGTTATAATAATTTTAAATTATATAGGGGCAGTGTAAATTTTTTGATTTGAAACTTATTAGTGCTGATAAAATTCGTGTAGGGTATGTAAGGGGAAAATTATAGCTTTTTTAAAATAGGTTATGTTGAAGGTAATTTGTTACAGAAAAAAATGAGTAAAAATTAGAGTAAAGAAGGAGAAGAAGAAGCAGAAGAAGAAGGTTATGAGAAAAAATATTGTAAGTCGGTTTAAAATTTTGATTTTATTTATCTGTATACATTTTATGTTGTTTGAAATTTAATTTTTTTTGTTAGAACGATGAATGTTTTATTTTTGTTTAGGATTATAGTAGTGGGAAAATCATAATTGGTATGTATTGTTATTTATAGTTTAAAATTAGGTTTGGTAACATTGTAGTTGTTCATTTTGATTTGTGTATTAATTAGAAATATTTTTTCCCGAACATGCAGAGAAAATGAGCAACAACATATTTGTGGCGATTGTTCATTACAATTGACAAATTGTAAAAACTGATGTCAGTATTGTATTTGAATCTGAAAGCCCTATGAAGATATTTAAAAAAGAAATTCGCTTTGAGTAATGAAAGAGAAGATATCCGAGAAAATTGGAGCTCAGATTCATGGTTTGCGGTATTGGTGGCTGACATGTCATAATCCAATCAAATATTCTACAATAGCTCTCGAAGATAATACAGATGTGGGAATAATAATTGCAGAGCATGAATCTATGGATATTCGAAATGCTGGGTTGTTTGCTGAGGTGTGTGATATTCCCGGCCCATCTAGAAATGTAGTTGGGGAATCTAGTCAAATGGGCTTCGGTAACGAGTTTGATATGTTCGGAGGCAGTTTTGTCACAATGTTGGCAAGTGGAACATCTAATGTTTTTCATCAATGTGGGTCGTCGACATATGCAGCATCACACGGGCCGGCTGTTGATCCAAATATTGATGCTAATGTTGAGAACTTACGAGGTCGATGGGGAGAATCACTTGAAGATTCTAGCGAAGATGAAGATATTGGGGATCCCGATTTGTTCCCTGATGACATTGGTGATGCCCTGGAATTCAATGTTGGAGAATTCGTTCCGACCGGGGGCGACATTACATTCTATGAACCTCATGCTCACATGAACTCGGTGAATTTTGATGCGATGAGGGCGTCGCAATTCCCAGATATGCCCCAATTAACTTCGAGTCAGCGTGGTGAATTATTTGATAGGCTTCAATTTAATAAAAAGAATGAAGCTATATTGGTAATTAAAGAGTGTAGCATCATGCAGCATGTGGACTACGTGGTTGTAGAATCTACCTCGAGGACTTTCTTTGCGAAGTGTGTGAAATATGGAGAAGGGTGAACTGGAGGATTCAAGTGTCGAAGCTTAAGAAGATAGATCGTTGGGAGGTCACAAAGTACAACGGTGATCACACATGTTTACGAACATTTATCGACCAAGACCACACTAAATTGGACTCGAGTGTAATAAGCCATCACGTGATGAAATTGGTCGAAGCAAATCCAAGGGTTCTCTTTTCAGCGATTCAGGCAACAATTGCGTAACAATTTGAATATCAAATAAAATACAAGAACGAGTGGTGTGCAAGGGATAAGGCATTACATTCGGTGTACGGTGATTACTATAAATCGTATAATGAGCTATCGGCTTTATTGATAGCAATGACACATTTCATCCCAGACACCATAGTAAGGTATCAAACAAATGATGCATACACCGACAAGGCCAACTGCTTCAAGGGTATTAATTTTTCCATCGACTATTTTGGGCATTCAAGCCATGCATTGAAGGCTTTCCATTTTGTAAACGTATGATCCAAGTCGGTGGAACGTGGTTGTACGGGAGATACTCTCATATACTGTTGGTTGCCATTGCGCAAGATGGTGAAAGCAATGTCATTCTGATTGCATTCACAATTGTTGAGGGGGAGACGACAGAAGCTTGGAATTTCTTTTTGACCAATTTACATGACCATGTTGTCCGAGAAGATGTGGTCTGCATTATATCTGATCGAGGGACAAGTATCAAAGTAGCAATTAATCGAGAGGGAAGTCGTTGGACACCTCCGCACGCATACCCTACATATTGTGTTCGTCACATCGGTAAGAACAACTATGAGCAGTTCAAAAATCAATACCTTCGCAGTGAGATTTTAAGCATGGGTAAGTATCATTTTTTTCAAACTTCGTTATATATGCTCATGCAGCTATGTGCTTTGATTTTTCTAGATGCTAACAACATATATTATGGCACATGGTATCAACTACTACTGCCAGAATTTGAGATGAAGATGGCAAATTTACACAAATACGACGAGCGTGTTTAGAGTTGGGCCAATAGTATCGAAAGAGAAAGATGGGCTAATCATATGACGAAGGTGGTAGACGTTATAGGCAAATGACAACCAACCTTGTGGAGTGCATAAATGGAGTACTAAAAGGATCACGTCATCTCTTAATAACAAGCTTGGTGACAGATGTACTACCGTTTGGCTAAGGTTTGGCCCGTTAAAGGGAAGCAGATCCAGTCCTTAATAAACAGGGGGAAACGTTGGGCTCCTAATACTGTGACAAAATAGAGAATAATGTGTAGACTGCAACGTCCCCGGTCGATCAACCGAATTATATTTATCGAGTTTAAATTCACTTTGCAACCAACTTATTTTCACACGGTATCCTTTTAAATTTGATTTATCTAGAACCTTCCCAAGGTAAAATGAGCAAATTGCTTCAAGTGTAGCTTCCGTCTAGTCGATCAACGATTCCCCGGTCAATGGTGCCCCGTTTACTGAGACCCCGATAAGCATGAACACGTCTTCAAGTGTGATCGTGCATTCCCCACACGGCATATGGAACATATGGGTTTCCGACCTCCAACGCTCAATTAGAGTGGCAATCAACCCGGGCACCAACTTGTACCCCCGAATAAATGTCTCATGATAAAATCCAAAAATTTGCAACCATTCAATGATTCGATCGTCTGGATGATTTTTGGCCATAGTTAGTTGATGCTTAAATGTATCCCTCAACATCATGTAATTAAATATTAATAAATAAATATTATTAACATAATTGAATTTCTAATAAATAAATTATTAACAAAATTGTACCATCTCATCAACCTTCAGACTAGTAATGTGTCGATCTTGTAATCACAATAGAGGAGCTTGTTCATCCATCCTACAGGACAAGTAAGAATATATTACGACACGTGACTAAATCTGCTACATTAAAAAATAATTTGCCAATAAACATAATCAACTAAAGTTTACAAACAAAATTTATAATATCTTTAGTTTAGTTTTTTAATTTGCTAAAATTATATGAAATTTAAATTTTAACTCTAATACATTTATTATAATAACTAAATGCATTAGAGTTAGAATTTAAATTTTGTAGAATTTTAGCAAATTAAAAAAATAAACTCTAAAGATATTATAAATTTTGTTTAAATTTTTAAATTCTACTACACTACTAAATTAAAAGACTTATTCAAACATCCATATTTTTTACTACATGCAATTTAGAAAACTAGTACATCATATTTTAAATTACATAACTAACAAAATCAACTTATTACATTAAATTTAAATCAACCAATCATCATTAATTAATTAAAATTTCACTTTGCCACTCTAAAATTTGTGTCATTTTGCCTAAATAATGCAACTTACTACTAAATTAAAATACTAATTCAAACATTCATATTTTTTTAACTAATTGTCAACTCCTAAATTAAAAATAGGTTTTTTTCTTAAAAATTTAAAATTTAAAATTAAAAAATGTTTTTTACTACTACTAATAATAATATAACTGTTATCCTTAGTCCCTATATCATTCGATAATTTGTCTTTAAAACCTTTCAATTATGATTTTTATAAACTAGTCACTAATTTACTAATTTGATCATTCAAGTCCTATTTTCCCTTAACAAAATCCATTCCATTCAATAACTAACAAATCCAATCACATTCTACCAATATTCTATAAAATCCTCTAAAAATTAATATTTCACTCATTAACTCAAATTTCCCAATATACTCATTTTAGTCCCAATATACTCATTTTTTTCAAAAATCATTATAAATAAATCTAATAAATCATAAATTAAACAATAAAAATATTCAAACATAAAAAATTCAAACATCAACTTCAAAAATTAAAAAAATATGAACTTAAAAGTAAACAATAATAAACATCTATATTTGCCATACTTACTATATTTTCTTCAAATCTTCCTTTCCTTACTCAATCTCTTCAAAAAAATCTTCTCTTCAACCACCTATTTAACACAAAAAATTGAAATATCAAAATTTCAACTTCAATATTTTAAAAATATAAACGATATAAAATTCAAAAATTTAACTAAAAAATAAAAAAATAGTAATAACTACAAAAACATACATACATTAAAAATAAATATATTGAATTGAAATAATATTACAAAAATAAACTACATATCTTATATCTACTTACAATTCCTTCAAATCTTCTTCTTCTTTACTCTATCTTCTCAAAATTTTCATCACAAAAAATATCTATCTTCAACCCTTATTTAACCTCAACCACTTTAAATTTCAATCACCCAATCCAACTACCAACCATCCAATCAATATTACAAACTTAAATTAAAAAATAAATTACTTACCTTCCCCCATGCATGCCACCCTGCCCTGCACCAAAGATGCATCACTACCACCCCTGCACCCCATCTGAACACTATTTGAAGTCGGATGAAAGGCTCTCCGACTTTGAACATAGTACGCTACCCTGGGTCGCTGCCAAGTGGCAGCAGGTGGATAACCGGTCACTATTTGAAGACGAAGGGAGAAAAATCCGACTTTGAACAATGTCCTTCGATTTTTTAAATATTTTTTGGTCAATTATTGTTTAAAAACGGATGAAATCCATCCGACTTCTGATTTGTACAGTAAATTACCATATTATTGGAAAAAATCTACTGGAACTATATTGTTGGGAAAAAAATTAACCACAATATTTAAGTAAATTTTCCATCACATGTACGTGGAGTTTTTCAAACAAAAAAAACATGTACGTGGAGTTTAAACGGGACGAAGCTACTTTAACAGTGAAAGGGGTGCTGGTCCTCCCTAAATTTATTGGGTTAAATTACTTTTTAAGTACCTCATATTTTGGCTTTCTTTTTGGGTCCAATTACTTTTAAGATCCCTCTTATTTTTGAAACTAGAAAATTTGTTATGGTTCCATTTTTTCGGTTTAAATATTTTTTTAGGTCCCTATTTATTTTGAAATTAGGCGAATTTAATTTTTATTTTTTAAAAATACTTTTTAGATTATTGTCAATTTCAAAACTAGACAAATTAATTCACGACCCTCGAATTTCTTAATTAATGACTTCATACTTAGACATTAAATCCTACTTTATTACCATTTATATTTAACCCATGAAGCTTCGTCACGGCTCCCTCTGAGTAAAAAATAAAACTCCTATAATTGAACACATTCCTTATTATAACAAAACTGAAATTGAAATATAAATGTTATTTGAATAATAGTTTATTCTTTCAAGAAAAATGTACATTTCTCAATGAAAGAAAAGGAAAGGGAAAAAAACTAAAATGCCACATAGTTAATGCACACGAAGCTATGCTTTGTCCTGGGTTACTGTCCCATTTTTATCGCTAAAAATAATGTTTGAATATTCATCTACATAGATTTCTTCGCTTTAGTTTTTTTTTTCGATTCTCCAAGGTTTTATCCTGAATAATTTAGATCAATCTGCGTCGCACATCTAGCTTTGGTAGATGAGTCTCCCTACGAGAATATTTTACCTACACATATCTCAAATTTAAGATTTGCTTAAGCAATGCTAAGCTACTTACAACATGTGAGTCTATTTTTATTGCTAATTACACTTTAATTCTTTTTTTTTGCTCGGTAAAAATAATTTTATTAAGATTATTAAACAAACTTCTCCCGTATTATGTGCCTCATTAAAAATCTCTCTAATCTTATATAAAAAAATGCAAACAACAGGGACATAAAAACACATCACAAAACTCCCAAATACATTGAATTAAGAAAAAACTCGAAAAAGTGCAGCGATTACTTGCACATAAACTCAAAGATACTCGAAGAGAAACTACACAACCAGATTTAACCATGTCAGTGCCAAAACTGCCTTCAAATAACCGAACCCAAGAAAGTTGACCCTAATGTTACTGCCAACAAATGATCAATTCCAATTTTTTTTTAAAGAAATTAGTCCTCATTAAAAATTCCCTTTATAGTCGACATTAGAAGATTCAATACCAACCTTTAAGGAGGAAAAGAGTACCCACTAAAATTATCAATTTATAGCATCATCAATTACAATTTGTTCAATATAACTTGAGCAATCAAAATAAAAATAATTACATTGTTGATCACTAAACGCCCAATGTACTAAAGTATGGGCTGCCTTATTTGCTGAACGATGAATATAGGCAACCGATATATAATGATGTCGTTGAAGAAGATCCTTCGCCTCGGTCATGCTTTGGGCCAACACTGATTTACCTTGAGCTCTTGATTGAAAAAGATTCACAACATTTGCAGCGTCTCCCTCAATAACAACTCTCGACCATCCTTGATCCTATGCAAAGAGAATAGCCGCATAGAAGGCGTGGCTTTCTACAGTCTCTGCTGATGTCGCCCTTGGTAATGTGCTTGCACATCCTGCTAGTACTAGGCCATGATGATCTCTCGCCAGTAGTCCCATTGCTCCAAGACCTGTATGAGATTGATACATACTATCAACCATTAGTTTAATCGTACCTAGAGCAGGCTTAGTCCACACATTTGTTGCTCGTGATTGTGGAAAACCATAAGGTAATGGTGCTATTGCGGTACCACTAAATTCTTTGTGTAAATGTTGAGCGTTCTCCACAATAAGAAAAGCTGGTTGCAACTTTTTGTCATGCACCAACGTGTTGCGTCTGTTCCAAATATTCCAAAGAAGCACAACAGATCCAGCAAACATATCTTCAGTAAGAATAGCCGCACAATGCTCTAACCATTCAAAACAAGATTGTGATTGATCGCATAGAGCACGGCCCGGTAACTTGAAGATTCTATGGACATCTTTTGTACAAGAACAATCACGCAAAGCGTGCACTACCGTCTCTAATTTCGTTTGGCATAAAGGACATATACCATCTGAAGAGCTAAGAACACCAATCCGAGCATTCACTAGTAGAGCTTCATGAGCAATTCGCTAAATAAAGACCCTGATCTTCGAAAGGACCTTGAGCTTAAATAATGTATACCAAAACTTCGGAGGTGGTGTTGAATCATGATATTGCCGCATAAGCCATCAATTCCAATTAAACTAGCCATAATGGGATCTCTTCTAACTATAGCTAAAAAAGACACAAGATTGCCCAAGTACCCACAGACAGAGATACACCTTAAAGTAACATCATACGAGTGGCCTCATGAAACCATAAACTGGTTCGGCCTTTGTATTCACGACTTCTTACACTTTAATTCTGAACTGATATTCTGGCTCCCCTGCACGGTTGCACACCCTTTGTATTCACGACTTCCCAGTTCAACATTTCAGCTGAATCTCTCATACGTAGATATATTTTCATAAAGAATATATTTTTTCATAATTAAAAAATCTTTGTGCCAACATTGTCACTATATGGAAAACAATAGATAATGTATATTTTTTTGGTATAAACTACATATTCTATTTATTTATTTATTTATCCGTTGGTGATTCATGTTTCATTTGTTTTTGTCGTACATTTTGTTGTGCTTTCCTCTACCTCCGTGGCACATTTTCTTTGCCTTTATAACACGTCTATGTCTTAGAATAGGCACGCTTCTATGGTTACTTTTGCAAGTTTTTGGTGTTCATACGGTGACCCTCACATCGCTTGTCTCTGACTCTTGTTTGTCGGTGGTCACGTAAAGTTTGATCCCTTTTGGGTTGTTTTTTGATGTAATCTATAGCGAATCGTCTTTTTTAGAATAGACGTGAAAGGTTGTTGTTCATTTTGTTCATTTTGATGTTCTAAAACCTCTATTATGTTAATGTTCTAGTTTTATTTTATTTATCAATAAAGTTGCATGGTTAATGTGTCAAAATAAAATAACATGTATTCCGTCGAATCACATAGGACAATAAAGACAGCAAAATGGTTATATTAAATATTTATTAATACTATTATATTTTTAAGAGCCCTATTTGCAATTAGCAGATAGCTAATAGCGAACTACATTAGCTAATAACTGATTGTATTAGCTTATTTGACAAGCGGATTGTATTAGCTGATTGTATAAAAACGTTTGATAAAATTAACTGATAGCTGATAGTTGAATGATTATTTAAACAAACAAAATGACATATAAGGACATGATTATATTCGATGCTTGATTGAATAGCTTATTAGTTATCAATATTTTGAATCTATTAATATTAATTAGATTATGAAAAATAATTTTTTAATATAACAATAGTAAGCATATTTGAAGAATCTATATATTAATTTATTATTTATATAATTTTTAGTATAATTTAATTTATTATTAAATTTAAATAAAAATATAAATGTGTGAAAATAAAAAGAAAAAAAAGTATTATTTTACAAATGTCACAATATAAATACGTGAGAGTGAAAACTTAAAATAAAAATGTTAAATTTAGGTTATTTGGAGATTTTTTATAATTGTTAAGGGTAAAAAGGTCTGTATAATTGTAAGTTCAAAATTGAGTTAGTAAATTGGGTCTCAGATTGAGTATTGGATCTTTAATTTGGTAATTAAAGTAAAGAGAATTTAAAATGGGATAAAGTTCACTAATATAACTAAACTTTGGTAAATTATTCAATTTGGTAATCAAATTTTCAATTGCTTCAATGTTACCATTAAACTTTTAGTTTTGCTTCAATATTACCACTGACATGTTAGCAACAGTTAACAATAGTTAAAATGTTTTGTATCATAATACATTTAGTCCTCCACGTTTGCAAATTCAAATAATTTAGTCCTAATTCAAAAAAATAATATATTTAACCCTCATTATTTACACAATATTTCAATTTAGCCCTACTTTTATTTTAAAAATAATTTAACCCTAAACTCAAAACTTGAAACTTGAAAGCCTAAAACACCTAAACCATCTAAAAAAAGAACCAGAAAAAAGAAATGACAAAAAAATCGTAATTTAATTCAATTGATTTATATAATTAAAGAGAAAGAAGATCAATGAAAGCTTGGGAATGTATTTCACTAGGGAAATGAACTAACCCCATCGAATATCTCCTTTGAGATTTGATTAATTCGCTGAGAAATGGAGCGAAATTGAAGTTTGGGTTGATTTGCAAATAGTGTTTCATTCTCAAGAAGATTCCAGGATGAGATTGGTGGTTTCTGCAACAGCTAGAGAATGGTTATGGTCGCTTCATATGTAACTATTAGCATCGATGGATCATCTAAAGCTCTTTCCACATGTTTCAAGGCTGGACATCCTCTTACACTGCTGCACTTATAGTAACCCCTGGTTCAATCATAATTCGAAACCAGACAAGAAAACAACATGTTAGAAAAACTGAAATTTGGAACTATGTGTTTTTTTTATTTGCCTTGGTTTCTCGAACTTGATTTGCCGGGCCTCTCCTGAAACGAGCGTGTCCGGTCCTGGTTCGACCCAGAAGCGAGATGACCCTCTTGAACTTGGAAACGACAACCTCTGCTACAGCTTTGCAGTCCATTGATAAATCAAGGTTATCGCTGCCATTGTTTTGTTGTTGCTGTTGTTGAGTTTGGGGAAGTAATTTGATGAGTTTCTCGATGCTTTCAAGCCCGGAAGCCGCTTCTTGTTGAATTAAACTATGAATTCTTTTTGCCATTTTTTTCTTCTGGTTCTTGTTTTAGATGGGGTAGGATTTATGGTTTTGAGTTTAGTGTTTCAAGTTTAGAATTAAATTATTTTTTAATTAAAAGTAGAGCTAAATTGAAATAATGCGTAAATAATGAGGGTTAAATATATTTTTTTTCAAATTGAGACCAAATTGTTTAAATGTGCAAACGCGGAGGACTAAATGTGTTATTATACAAAATATTTTAACAGTTGTTAACAGTTATTAACGGGTCAATGGTAACATTAAAGCAAAACTAAAAGTTTAATGGTAACATTAAAGCAACTGAAAGTTATGATTATTAAATTGAATAATTTACCAAAGTTCAGTTACCATTTATGAACTTTACCCTTAAAAATATGAAGCTCGAATTAAGGAATTCGTGGACTAAAAACTATGAGAGATAAAGTTGGGAGCCTAAAGTGGAATCAAGAGCGAGATAAATGCTCAATTAATGGGTTTACCCATTTTGTTAGGGAATAATGTATTTGAAATAACATGGGCTGAATAGTGGATAAAAGATGGAGGGGAAGATGTTTTTGGGGAGAAAAAGTGAATAGTGAAAGAAAAAATAGAAAAGTGGGAGAGAACATGAAGGGGATTTATCTCCAATCTATCATTGTTCAAGCCATCGTTCGTGACATCGTCGGCGCCGTTCGAGTGAGCTTGCTAAGACGAATCGGTCGGTGGTCATTGTGCCACCGTCGCGTAGGTGGGAGAAGAGAAGTTTCGAGATGTTGAAAAAGGGTAGTTTCGACAGCTAAATGGGAATTCGATGTCACCAGCGTGCTCTCTGACGTCGAGACAGTGAGATTGGAGCTTGCCGTTGTCGTTCGACCATAAAAAGGCACCCCACGTGCCTTCGCCGAGAGTGGGCGTGCGCAGCAGTAGGTAGGTGTGCACTACTACAGTGCACGACGCCACATTAGAATATCGTCTGTAAGTGCACCGAAGCTCCTGTGCACCTGCGCCGCACCAGATCACTAGACCCTTGACCAGCCATTGTGTAACACCCTAAATAAAAAATAAGGAAAAGAATAAAATGGAGAATTGCTTCCAGGGGGAGTTGAGCTAATGCTCCTTAGCATAATGGGCCAAAGCTTTATCCATTGGGGTTAATGCTACTTCTGGTTAGAACCTACACCAACTCAATTTTAAACAATATTTAAATTGCCTGAACCAATTTTAAATATAGCCCAACAACCCCCTAGTAGATTGAATACCCATATATCTTATCTGGAAAAAAGTATCTGGTATTATAGAAATTTTCCGAACCTTTTAACTTCCCAAAATTCCATCTAGCCTTGATCTCCGACACCGTTCACTCGTGGCCGTCATTGTCATCACCGTTGGGAGCGTCATCATACCCCAATCACAACCTCCTCAACCACCGTGGTCATTCCATGTTGTTCGCCATGGAAAATGGATTAAAAGTCGACAAAAATCATGGGGATTTTCATCGTTTCCCGGTGATTCTACCGTCGTCCGTGTATCTCATCGCCCATATCAGAATGTTCCTCGTCACCTTGCGACCTCGGTCCAGTCCCCGACATGTCGAGTTTCTGCGACGATCATCGTGGAGTTTGTTTGATAGCTTCACGAGGAGAAGTTTTACTTTTTCAGTTTGGATTCGAACGGTTCTCAACCATTCGAAGCCACGGTAAGTACATGTAAACCCTTCATTTTATTTTGTTGCATCGTTCGCTACCATTTTGGTGAGTTTTCTGGAAATCTGGGATGCATGTGGCGAGTACGCACTACCTAAGGGCAATTTTCAGCTGCCATTTTGGTTACCCTCCGATTTGGACCGGTCCGACCAGTTATGGACCGGTTTGGCTCAAACCTGGTCTGCCCTATCTGAACCGGCCTATTAGGCCCAAACTTGAACCATTCTGTTTAAGGCTTATTAGAAATCTTGTTTGAACCCGACCTAAAACGTTTCTATCCAAACCCAACCCGAATCCGAATCACCCAAGTCAACCCATTGACCATTGACCTGATAGTCGACCTTTGACTTTGACCAAAAGTTGACTTTTCTAAAAAGTCATATTTTGGGTTTTTTAACGTTTTGAGTCCAATTTTGAAGTTTATTTCACAAAATTCTAACCCGAAAACCTTCGAATCTGACCTTAAATATGAGTGTGTATATGTATATAATTATTTAGATAAGAGCAATGTAATTGAGTTAAAGATTGATTATGTATTATGTTTAATTGAAGGTATTCGTATTTCTTCATATTTGAGATTTTGAGGGACATGGATTTTGAATTCGAGAGTGATTGAAAGGAGTTTCATGTGTTGACTGATGTAGATTGGAGTAGAGGTAATACTTTACTACCTATTGCATGCTTTACGAAACACGTTGGTAAGTGGTTAATGCATGAATGAATATGATTGATCATGTGTTCATCATTGATTATTTTAAAGATGAGTTGGTTATTAGTGCTATAGTTATTAGCTTATACTGTGGCCCGCCCATTTTTTTGCCCCGTATTTTTTCTAGAGAATCTCCTAATTGTTCTAGAGCAACTAGAAAGAGATTCTCGTTGTTCCTCAGTAGCTCAGCGGTAGAGCGGTCAGTTGTTAACTAACTAGTCGTAGGTTTTTAATGGTTCAATTAGTGAAACTTTCCAGCCTACTTGGGGCCTTAGACAGTGGGATTCGTTGAGCCCATATCTCTTCCTTATATGTGCTGAGGGTCTATCTTCTTTGTTAAATTCGACTATGCAAAATGGTTGTATCCATGGTGCAAAAGCCAGTCGTTATGGCATCCCTATTTCTCATCTACTATTTGCTGACGATAGCATCTTATTCGGGGAATGCACTGAATCTGAAGCTAGAGCTATAAAGGACCTAATTTCAAAATATGAGGTTGCCTCTGGTCAACAAGTCAATTTCTCTAAGTTATTGATTTATTTTAGTGGTTATGTCTCTAATCAGTTGGCTACTACAATCGGTAATTTATTCGGTGTATGCATTTCCACAAATCCAGAGAAATATTTGGGTCTTCCTACAATGATCGGCAGAGGCAAAAAGACAACTTTCGCTAACCTTAGAGACAAGATGGTAGACAATTGGAATAACAAGCATTTATCTTTGGGAGGGAAGAAAGTTTTCATTAATTCAGTATTACAAGACATCCTCATCCATGCCATGCAATGCTTCTTATTTTCGAAATCTTTATGTGATGATATCAAATCAATCCTATGTAGATTCTAATGGCGTAACAACAGTTCAAAGAGGGGTATACACTGGTCAAGCTGGAGCAATCTGTCTCCCTAAAAATTTGGGAGGTATGGGGTTCAAAGATCTATCTAAATTTAATATAGTCTTGCCGGCTAAACAAGGCTGGCAAATTATCAATAATTCTAACAATTTATTATCCAAAGTTCTAAAAGGCAGATGTTTTCTTATTGGGAATTTTTTAAATACAGGACTCGGGTCTTACGCATATTATATATGGAAAAGCATTTGGTGTGCTAGAGGCCTGCTCGAGCAAGGATTGGGTTGGAGAATTGGAAATGGTGAATCTGTCAACATATGGCATGATGCCCGGATCCTAGGACTTGGAAATGGTAGAGTCAATTCAGGTACTATCAACGATCAATATAACTGTAACGACCCAATTCTTGGGTAAGTAAATTGGGTCTTAGGCCTAGGTTATGGGGCTTTATCTTGGAAGGCTAAGTAAAAGGCTTTTATATTGGGCCCATTATTTTAGAGAAGAGGGTTCGAATTTGAAATAGGTGTTGTTGGTGGAAAAAGTGGAAGAAGATAAGGTGAGGAAAGAAAGAAAATGGTGAAAAGTGGATAATGGGACAGGAAGAAGAAAAATGAGAGAAAAGTTGAAGGAAGAGTTTTTAAACTCTGATTTACGAAGATTCGAGCATATGTTCGTCGATAGGAGTCTGTCGGTGGTCACCAAGTCACCGTCACTAACTTCATTTGTCGGGGTGAGAGGAAGCAAGTTTTGGGTTGTGAGGACTCCATACATCCCTCATCCGGACTTCCTGCCTCTTATGCCCTTGCTCTCCTCCATATCACTTGTGACGCTCTTTACATATTTCATCCGAACCTCTGTGCGTCAGTGAAATTATTATGCATGCTGGCCGGTCGGCTAGTTTTGACTCGAAGGGGGAAGGTTTTCTTCTCCCCCTTTCTATTTCTCCCACATTCTTTCCTATCTCCATCTATTCCTCCATTTATGCTCTTGCTGGGGATCGTTCTTTTGTCATTTTCTGAGGATCAGACCAAAAAGTTGAAGGTCGCGTCCCGAGTCCACGCTCACCGCACCAATGGTTGTTCTGGTTGTGATGTTCAGAATGGAGGATGATCCCCCTCTCTCCCACTGCATGTCCAGCTTTATACTACTTGGACAGGCGTCGTGATAGGCTATCGTGGCGTATTGATTGGATGGACTACGACTTGACGTCCTACGCCTCTCTCGGTATCCGCAGTGAGTACGTGTGTAGTCATGTGGTTTCTGGTGAGGTTCGATATTGCGGGCGATCTTGTTCGCCCGCCACAGATTACGAAGGGGGCTGCATAGTATACATGTGATTCTGCATATAGCGGTCTGTATGCGTTGTTACACTTGTTATTGGTTATCCCTTATGTTACGTTGTTCGCGGCATTTGGTTTTGACAAATGGCGGTATGTGCTTATAGGTACTAACAAAACCATTAGACCAACATTATGTTGTGGAAAGAGTGGCCTATCACCATTGAACCAACAATTAGGACCAAATTGATATAATGTATAATTATACAGATTTATACATATTGATATAATGTGTAAGTAACATGGATCAAATGTGTGATTATACAGATTTATGTTAACTGTCACGTCATAAATTTCGTTTGGTTTTAACGACATGTGGCTTAATTAATACCACTTAAACAGTTATGTTGTCAAACTGACACAATTAAAAGTATAATGGTCATATCGGAACTATCTCATAGTTAGGTGGTCATTTAAGTAGTTTACCTTTTCTTATTAAAATCCTAAAAAGAATTGTACGAGCTTGAGTGTTCTCTCAATTCATTGCCCGCGACTCAAAATCCCAAACTAATAGCCATAACCATTCTTCATCTCATATCTATAAATATATTTCAATGAACATTATATCAAACATGTTTATGTTATTTATATTTGTATTGCATCTAAAATCAAATGATTTTAAAAAATAATAATTTATATCCTAAACAAATTCTCAGTCTTTAATTTGCAATTAAATAAGTTATCGACCTTTACTTTATTTTTCAAAACAAACACTTAATTTTTTGATAAGAAAGGGAAAAGCTTACATAGGCCTCGTTAAACCCCCCCTAAACCTAGGTGGGGGAAAATAGTACCCATGATAGCCTGTACAGTATCAACCATAAGAAACCCAGCCAATAAACTCGTACCAACATCTAACTATACACATCGGCCTGTAGCAGATTTACTACCTCTATAGGTGGTGATAGATAAACTCGCGTCTCATAACTATCCATAGAAAACAAATGGGACATTGCATCCGCTACACAATTACCTTCTCTAAAAACATGTCGAAAAACAACATCCCTATAACCAGCCATCAACGTGTGGATTGAAGCAAGTAGCGATGAAGCAACGGTCCTCTTCCCTCTCTTCATGACAACATCAATAACATCTCGACTATCAAACTCCACAATAACACTTGGCACATTCGATCTCCTCGCACATTGAAGACCTTCAATGATCGCCCATAATTCAGCTTTCAAAATTGAGCAACGACCAATAAATTTGGTAAAACCCCAAAGCCAAGTACCCGTCGAGTCACGAACGACGCCCCCACACGAAGCAATACCATCAAGAACCCGCCTACCACCATCGACATTCACCTTAATGAACCCATCCAGAGGTGGTATGGCACCGTGGATCGGGCTACAATCGCTGGTCTGGTGTCGTGCAAATCCCTACTAAAGAAGCAACAAGTTTCGTCACACAACCTCCGACTAGCGCCAAGGACATCATCAATATGTTCTCCATCGGCATCAAATACTCTCTTGTTACGGGTGAGCCATAAATTCCATATAATCGTACCAAAAAACACATCCCAATCATTTTCCGAAACACAAAAATACTGTGGATTAGCAATATTTAACCTTACCCAATCGGGAATTGGAAGCGCAAAGAACTCATTTTGTCGATCCTGTCGCACAAGTGAACTCTAAAGCCCTTGTGCAATCGGACACCCACGTAACAAATGGTCAAGACTCTCCATTGTCGCGCCACAAGTGATACAGCCAGCATAATCCGTAAAATGTCGCGCACGCTCACCATTCGTCAACACACATCCCTTACACACAAGCCATAAGAAGGATTTCACCCGAAGGAGACCCCAGAACTTCTTAAGCACTTGCCAAACGGGATGAACCAAAGCTGTGTCCTGTGGACATCGCACAACATAAATCGAGCTCACCGAAAAACCCAGTTTACCATCATGCGACCAACCCGGGCAGTCCGGCAAACCTGCAAGAACCGGTGGCTTAATGCCCACAATGGAATGCAACACAAATGAAGGAAAACAGATTGGAACCGAGGCCAATCCCAACTACCGTTGACGTTAACCATATTGGAAATTGAGGTGAACAAACACTTAATTTTTAATTCGTATCTAAATAAACTCTTAGAATAAAACTTTGATTCAATTTTGAAAGAAAAAAAATCAAATACAATAAAGTATAAAATTTCACCTTAAAAAAGTAAATAGTTTTGCATTTTTTAAATATTATTTAACCTTTAATAAATAAGAATATACAGGGGCAAAGCAAGTTGCTAACGAATGATTTTGTCCGCTTTTTTTGTTGCTCATAATTGAAAATTGCGAGGCACAAAACCACCTATCATCAATAAAGGGTTTGATCAATTAAAGAAAGGCTGCTATCATTATCTTCCTCCCAAATAAAACCATATATTATAAAAATTATTTTAATAAATGACCACATACATAGTAATGAAGCATTTGCATACGATATTTTAAAAAAAAATTGTATATGAATCTATTAGTTTCGGGAACGATGATTACTCTCATCTCTAAGGTTAAAATCTAAAAAAAATTTCTTAAAAAGTATAATGTCCCATCTCATACGTCTGATATTTGTTGATAGTAATAATTTTTTTAATAAACTACACTACATACTACTTAATTATGGCACGTGACTCAAAAATGCTACTGAACTTTAAAAAAGTTTAAAACTAACATTGAACTTTAATGTGTGACTCGAAAATACCACTCTACCGTTAACGCCCATGTTAAGTTAAAACGATGTTGTTTTAGTGCAGCTGTTTTAAAGCCTAATTTAGCCCAAAATGACGTTATTTTGTTAGAGAAAAAATATTAAAATTATACGCTTAAAAGATTTTAAATCCCAAACCTTCAAATACAAGGGCTAAATCTTAACCACTAAACCAACATCACAATATATTTTTTTTACCACAAATATTACATATCTCAAACTAGCTGAGATTAATTCAAATTATTTTACGAAATAAATAATACTATAAATAATATTAATATATAAAATATAAATATTTATTATTTGCATATACATATATCAATATATATAAATAAAAATATATTATTTTTATATATTATTAATGATACAAATATGTTATTTAAAAAAATCCCAAAATATTCATAAAAATAAAATATAAAAATCTTAAACCCTAAATTGTTAACCCAAAAATCCCAACCCTCAAACTTAAACCCTAGATTTTAGAGTTTAGAATTTAGGGTTTAAGGGTTTTATATATTAATTTTATGAATATTTTGTTTTTTAAATAATATATTTATATTATAAATAATATATAAAAATAAAATATTTTTATTTAAATTATATAAACTTATCCATTTGATTCAATTAAATTATTTTATAAAAAAGTAATACTAAAAATAATTTTAATATATAAATAATATTTTATATTATTTACATATATATCAATAAAAATATATTGTTTTTATATATTATTTTAAAAAAAATCCAAAAATATTTATAAAAATAATATATTTATATTATAAATAATATATAAAAAACCATACACCCCAAACCTCAAATCATAAGGTTTAGGGTTTAAGGTTTGGGTTTTGTAGTTTAAGTTTTAAGATTTAGGATTTAGAGTTTTTATATAATATTTATAATATAAATATATTATTTTTTGAATATTTTGGTTTTTTTTAAAATAATATATTTATAATATAAATATTATATAAAAATAAAAAATACACTTTTATTTATATATATTGTTATATATACAAATAATATATTTTATATTATTTATATACTAATGTTATTTATATTTTATTTATTTCATAAAATAACTTAAATTAATCTCAAGTAGATTGAGATATATAATATTTGTGGTAAAATCTTATATAATATTATATTGCTTCAGTGGTTAAGACATAACTCTTTTTTTCTAAAGGTCTTGGGTTTAAAACCCCATGCGTATGGTTTTAATATTTTTTCTCTAGCAAAACAACGTCATTTTGTGCTTAATCAGACTTCAAAACAATCGCACCAAAATAAGTTAACAGCAGATTGGTATTTTCGAGTCACATATTAAAGTTTAGTGTTAGTTTTGAACTTTTTTAAAGTTTAGTAGCATTTTTGAGTCAGCGATCATAATTAAATGGTATGTGGTGTAGTTTACCCTAATTTTTTTAACAAATCATATCATAATTTAAGTTTTTTCTATACATTTGAAGATCATATTTATATTTATAATTAATTATGTCACGATCCAACTTAATT
The DNA here is from genome assembly GCA_019671005.1 of Hibiscus mutabilis. Taxonomy (NCBI): domain Eukaryota; kingdom Viridiplantae; phylum Streptophyta; class Magnoliopsida; order Malvales; family Malvaceae; genus Hibiscus; species Hibiscus mutabilis. Next base: position 52,471,810 of record CM033715.1, read on the forward strand.
TATTTCATCAGGTTGTGAGAATATAATATAAAATTATTTTCTTTGAATAGTCACATGTCCCAAACTTTTGTTATCTCAGTGTTCCTCATAGATTTGAATTTACATTTTTTTACTAATTTGAATTTACATTTTTTGACTAACTTGAATTTACATTTTTCAAATATATGAGCGCGTTCCTTTGTATTAAGGACATAAATCCGTATCTATAAATGTGCACCTGAAAATTGACAAAATCTTGAGAAGCTTATAAATATTTAAAGAAAATGATTATCGATTATAATTTCTTACGGTCCACCGAGTTGCATTGGGACAGATTATGTGTTAATTTTATATAGGGTAAAATTTTGATATACGGTTTGTGCTAAAATTTATTTTATACAGGTCTGTATTTTTGTATTACAAAATATAAATTTTAAATTCCTAACACTAATACCCTAACACCCTAAACTCTAAACCTTAAATTCTAAACATTAATCTTAAATTTTAAACCCTAAACCCCAAACATTTAAACCCTAAACTACAATGCTAACCCCTAAAATTAAAAGGACCATGTAAACTAAAGTTTATACGGTCTGTGTATTGAAGTTTTTCCTTTATATATATGGCTTAAATGTTAAATAAGTGTTCAAATTATATTTTTTGTTTTAGATATGTGTCCAAAGTATTTTTTAGGCCAACTAAGTGCCTAATGTTTTCTATGTTATAATTTTAAGTGACTGGCCGTTAACAACCGTTTAAAATAATTCCGTTAGCCAATCAAAACATGACACGTGACTTTAATTTTAATTTCTTTTTTATTTTCTTTAACTCACTTTTTTAAAAATCTCTAAATTTCCCAAAATTCACAAAATAATCCCAAAATCTCTAGATCCCCAAATATGGCCATTATAGTCGTCGTTCATCATATTGTTGATGACGTAATGAAGCCTACTTTTGTTGCCACAAGACCCACACGTCGTTCTTCGTTTGATCGGCTGCTATTTGTGGCCCATTATTTTTTTTCTCTTATCATTGTTTGATTTTATTTTGATGTTAGGCACGTCGGCCGTCGAGTTTAACCGACAAAAGGATGGGGAAGTTATCTTGGGAGTTCAGTGACGGAAATGGTGGTCATGTCGTTGGCGATTGGCGGCGGCAACGGCTGCAATATGGATTTGGGACTTAGGGGTTTGGAAATTTAGGGATTTGAAAATTATTTTGGGAATTTTAAGATATTTTTTAAAATTTTGATTTTTTTAAATAAAAGAAAATAAAATAAAGCATGTCACATGTCATGTTTTGATTGGCTAACGAAAATTTTTAAACAGTCGTTAACGGCCAGACACCTAAAAAGGTAACTATGAAAGCGTTATAAGCCCCTAGTTGACCCGAAAAATACTTTAGTCACATATTTGAAATAAAATATATAGTTTAGGTATTTATTTGACAATTAAGCCTATATGTATTGATAAAAAAAATGTCGAGTAATATAAGCATAAAGAGCACTTGAACTGCAAAATTTTCTTCAAATTGAATTTCAAGTTCGAAACCCTGCTATATTAAAACCTTGATGATCAGAGGCAAAGACGAGGACCAACAAGGTCCTGGCCTCCCTTAGTTAAATAGCATCAAAGACAGAATCAGAATTTTAACTCAAGGAAGATAAAATACAACTCTTTTGAAATTAAGGGACAGCTTATAATTATCCATTAAAATTTTAAATTTATTATATATAAATTAAAGGTAAACAAATTTGGGGTCGGGGACTAGGGATGTAAAAAGCTAACCCGACCTGAAAACCCGACTGAAACCTGCTCGAGTCAGAACCTGATTTGACCTGAGGATTCGGTGACCTGAACCCGATCTGTAACCGACTATTGTTGACCCGAACCCGAATTAGACCTGTTACTGTAGTAATCGAACCCGACATGCATCCGACCGAGAACGACCCGAACCCAAATTGGACATGTTACTGTGGACCTGAAGCCCAACCTACACCCGACTGAAACGAACCTGAACTCGAGACTGACCTGGCAGATAACCAATATTACCTGACTGAATCGACCCGAGATCCGATTTTACCCGACTTGTTTTGAACCCGACCTGTTAATTGACCCGACATGTTGTTGACATGAACTGATATTAACCTGGTTTGATATTTACCTGACATGTAATTGAGGAAGTCTATAATTTGATGATTTTCAACAGAAAAATAAAGTATTTGAGAAATTATAAATTTATTATATTCTAATATGATAAACTAATTTTCACCTTTTAAATTATTAATTTTTGTATTTAAAATCTCTTTGTTAAATAATTCAATTATTGACTATTAATTTATTAAATTATATATAAGAATATATATATATATATATAATCAATTTAAAGTGTAAATAGAGGTAAACTATTAATTTTTTAAATCAATTTAAAGTATATTGAAATTATTAGACTAAATTATAAAATTTTGAAATAAATAGGGTTCAATTTCATATAAAAGTAAATTTTTAAGGACTAAATATCACCATGGGGATATGATTGCTATATCAGAAGTCCAAACTGTGGAGATACTTGTGACTAAATTGAATTAAATTAAAACTTAAAAGTGAATATTAAGACTAAAATGCAACATTTTAAACACAACAAGACTTAAAATGTAATTAATCTCTAACCCAAAAATAGCCCCACATTCCCCTCCAAAATTCTCTCATTCCCCCCTTTTTTAAACCAATTTTTTCTCTTTTTTAAGGAAAAACTACCCCAGTGACCACCCACCTATTGGTTGCGACCTGGTTTGACCACTCAACTAAACAAATTCAAAATTCAACCACTCAACTATTTAAATATGCCTATTTTGACCACCGGCCGTTAAAATTTAACAGAATGATAACGTGGCCGTTAAATTTAAATTTGTATAATTACACATTTAGTCCTTGTTAGTTCCTTATTATATCAATTTAGTCTTAATTTTAATTTAAATAAATAAAATTAATCAACCAATCGAGTGACGACTTGTCACGATGCCATTACCTTCTTCCCAAAAGACATGTCTGATAGGATGTGCAGCGCTACCGTATTTATATCTCAAGACCTCCCTTTTCCTTTCCGATGTGGGATTAATGACCCCTCCTCTTCTCAGGCGTGACATTCTTCCCCACTCATGGGTGTTCGGCGTGAAATCGGGCAGTCAAAGGGTCGCTCCGATACCACTTGTCACGAGGCCATTACCTTCTCCCCAAAAGACATCTGGTTGGTTGATTAATTTTATTTATTTAATATTTACTATATTTATTTTTCTCCGATCAGATGGCACCATCACCATCACCATCTGGTGGAAGGAAAATTCAAGAATAAGAAAAGTGCTTAGCATGGGATTTAAACCCACAACCTTTTGGGAAAAATCTCAAGACTTTACCACTCCACCAACCCGTTTTTTGTGAAATGAATTGCACAGTCTTATATATATCTTATAATGTAGTAAATGCTAGGTAATAAAGAAATAAAATGGTTACAAAGGGGTTCAAACCTAAATCGCTTGAGACATGTAAAACTATACAAACCACTTAACCAATTCAAATATTTAACTTAGATGTGAATATATTTTAAATATCTTTAATGTATAGTTAAAGCAAGATTTAAAATTAAATTAAATTTATAATTTTTATATTTTTAAACTAAATTGAATATTTTTTCTTTTTCACATTTATTTTAATAATTTTATTTTTTAATTAAATTAGATTTATAATTTTATTTTTAATGTAATTAATATATATTATATTAATAATGAATTACGATATTTAATAAAAAATAAAATTATTAATTAAATAATATATATTAAATTAATAATAAATTAAGACATTTAATAAAAAATAAAATTATTAATTAAATTAAAGAACTCGATTCAATATTATATATATGAAATTATTAAAAGAAATGTGAAAAAGAAAAAATATTCAATTTAGTTTAAAAATATAAAAATTATAAATTTCATTTCATTTTAAATCTTGCTTTAACTATACCTTAAAGATATTTAAAATATATTCACATTTAAATTAAATGTTTGAATTGGTTAAGTGGTTTGTATAATTTTACACTTCTCAAGTGATTTAGGTTCGAATCCCCTTGTAACCATTTCTATTTCTTTATTCCTTAGTATTTACTGCATTATAAGATATATATAAGACTATACAATCCATTTCACAAAAATGGGTTGGTGTAGTGGTAAAGTTTTGGGGTTTTTCTCAAGAGGTTGTGGGTTTAAACCCCATGTCAAGCACTTTCCTTATTCTTGAATTTTCCTTCCACCATCTGATTGGAGGAAAATAAATATGGTAAATATTAAATAAATAAAATTAAAATCATCCAATCGGGTGATGATACGTGTCGTCACTCGATTGGTTGATTAATTTTATTTATTTAAATTAAAATTAGAACTAAATTGATATGATAAGAAACTAACAAGGACCAAATGTGTAATTATATAAATTTAAATTTAACGGCCATGTCATCGTTCTGTTAGATTTTAACGATCGGTGGTCAAAACAGGTCTATTTAAATAGTTGAGAGGTCGAATTTTGAATTTTTTTAGTTAGTGGTCAAAACAGGTCGGGACCAATAGTTGGGTGGTCACTGGAGTAGTTTTTCCTTTTTTAATTACAATTAATGGCGGGAGGGAGGGAAAGAACCCGCCCAAATTTATGGGTTGGGAAAATTACTTTTTTAGCCCTTCTAACTTTAGATATTTTTCATTTAAGCCCTTAATGTTCACTTTTAGGTTTTAGTTTAATTCAATTGAGTCTCAATTTAGGTTAATTTAATTGAGATTCAGCATTTAATGTTAGAGTTATTTTAATTAGGTATGTAATTTATGCTTACGGTTTTAATTTAGATCAATTAGATAAATTTTAACCGAATTGACCCCTATTTATTTTAAATTTTTGTAATCTAGTCCAATATTTTTAATATGATGATATTTTTGTTCATTCTAGTCCCTAAAACTTTATTTTTAGTCGAAATTGACTCATATACATTTAGTCCAATGTATATGTATATGTATATGTATATGTATATGTATATGTATATGTATATGTATATGTATATGTATATGTATATGTGTATATGTATATGTATGTATGTATATGTACATATATGTATTAATATATATATATATATGTATATATATATGTATTAATGTATATATATATATGTATAATTGTATATGAATTTAGTCAAATGTATATATGTATTAATGTATATGTATATATATGTATATGTATATATATGTATAGATATATGTGTATGTATTAATGTATTAAAGTATATATATGTATACGTATTAAAGTATATATAACATACTTACCTATATTTATTTCTCTATATATATGTATTAATGTATATATATACATATATGTATATATATACATACATATGTATATATATATATACATATACATACTAAAACTTACATATATACTTATATATATATATATACATATACATATGTATATGTATGTATATATACATACATACATATATAATTATATATATACACACATTATACATTTACATATAGTAAAACTTACATACATACATATACTTTATTTTTAGTCTAATTTGACCCCTATTCATTTTTTTGTAATTTAGTCCAATGTTTATAATTTTAATGTAATATTTTTGTTCATTATAGTCCCTAAAAGGCTAAAACTATATTCTTATTCCAAATTAACCCCTATTCATTTTTTTTGTAATTTAGTCAGTATTTTTAATATGATGATATTTTTATTCATGTTAGTCCCTAAAATTTTATTTTTCACCAAAATTGACCCTTATTAATTTATAATTTTTGTAATTTACCCTAATATTTTATATATGAATCATTTGATGATATTTTTATTCATTCTAGTGCCTAATATTTATTTTTAATATGATTCTTGTTCGTGAAAGGCGTTCAATAATTAACTCAAAATGAATGACCAACCCAAAGTCTATCGACTATTTGTTGTAAACTCAAACTTAATACGAATTCGAAACCCGAATTAACCCGACCTGAAATGAAACCAACTTGAAATTACTCGACCTGAAATGAACCCAACCTAAAATGAACCCGAAATGAACCCGACCTAAAATGAACTCGACCTGAAGTCTACCCGAACCGAATTAACCCGCCAATTATCTGATTCGGACCCGACCTGAAATGAACCCGACCTGAAACTGACCCGCACCCGACCCAAATCGAGTCAAAACATCAATTTGACCTAAAATGACATATATCTGATTTGACCCGACCTAACAGAACCCAACCTAAAACCCATCCGATTACCTATTTTTACATTGCTACGGGTGACAGTACCCGTCTCAATACAAAGGTAGTTCCGTCCTTGAATAGTATAATTATAGGAAAAAAATCTACTCTACTAAGATTTATTACTTCTAATTCTAACATGAGTCGTATCAAAATAATTTTTGAGCATTTTTAATATGATCTTATTGTACTAGTATTTTTTGTATTTTTAATCCTCGATGAAACTCACATACAACTTATAAATAAAATTGTTTGAATTTTGAACTCGGGTCTCCTAAGAAGAATATTATCCCATTCACCAAATGAGTCGTACGGAGAACTATTCGAACAAGATCAAAATGAGATTTGAGTCACAATCTCTAACCTAAAGTTTATAGTATTCGATTCAAGTTATATTAGTACAAAATTTCAATACGGCATTCTTGAATTCACCGGTTCGATCAGTCACTTTTAAACCAATGCAGAATTCCTTGCACCCACAAATAAATTGCTACTACTTTTTATCACTATGAACATCAAGAGTAGAGATGGCAAATGGGTCATTCGGTTCGGGTCATTTCGGTTCGAGTCATTTCGGTTCGAGTCATTTCGGTTCGGGTCATTTCGGTTCTAACTGCATTCGGTTTAAATTCGGTTCGGGTCTGGTTCGGTTTTAGTTCGGGTCTATGGTGATTTCAGTTCGGGTATCGGGTCAGGATGTCGAGTCAGTTGATTTCGGGTCGGTTATTTTCGGATCGGTTGATTTCGGGTCGGGTCAATATCGGGTTAATAGGAGATCGATCGGTTTTAGTCAGGTTTTTAGGCCGAGTTAGGTTTTTCTGCCCTATATATGACTTTATATAGCATGTATATTTGACTTTTTGGTAAGTTGTACGACAGTTCACATCTCATCTTTATTTATTTATTTTAATATATTTTCTTAATTTCGGGTTGCCTTCGGTTCGGTTGCTTTCGGTTCGGGTGAAATCGGTTTGGCTCCATTCGGTTCGGTTGAAAATCGGTTCGGGTCTATTCGGTTCAGTTGAAAATCGCTTTGGGTTAATTTTCGGTTCAACTGAACTTTGATTCGGTTTCGGTTCGGTTCAGTTTATTTCGAGTTTCGGATCAAATTTGGGCCATCGTGTTCAAGTCAATTTCGGGTCTCGGTTCGGGTAAATCGGTTCGGTTCTCGGGTCTCGAGTCAAGTTTGCCGGGTCTAATCAAGACCAGTACTGTTTCCTAAAGACAAGTCAAAATCCAGTTCCATCTTCCACTAGACTCTCACATATCTTTCACAAACCAATCAACCACTAAGTCGAATCATACAAATGATGTTTGAATTCCACAAGTAAAGTACATGTTATGATTGATCCTATCAACCAACTGTGAAACAACAGCTTGCCTTGGACGCCAATTATTTGTTCTTAACATGATTAAACAAGAGCATTAATCAAGCCTTCCAAAAGCTCTCCAGCTTCATTTGTGGCGTAGAATATCGGCCTGATAAAACAGCGGTCAAAACCACTCGGTTCGAAGCTTCGCTGAAATGAACTCTGTCCCAAACTATCGATCGTGACACATTGTTGCAGATGGTTGAACCAGGCTGGCCGCACGTTCCTTTTTGGTTGTAATTATTTGGAGGCCCCCCGTAGCCACAACAAGCCATGAATGGATCCTCAAAGCCTACATCATTATGTAACAGATATAAAATATGCAAATGAGAAACACCAAGGGAAAAAGAAAAGGAGGAAGCTTTACCATATTTTTTGTACTTGCTGAAGAGTTTGTACTTTATGGAGTATACATCAACGTAGACAATGGTTGCATCTTTTAGAACAGTTCTCATCTCTTTACAGATATCACGCAATCCTTGATTGAATGCTTTCACGAGATCATTATGGACCTGGAAGCATCCGATTCTATCAAGATCAGCCTTTGTGTGGGGATGTAACGCGAGTTCTTTCGGCGCACATCCTAATGGACCGGTGTTGTGTATCCAAAATTTTCTGCCACCGTACGAGTTTATGTTCTGCAGGTGTAAACAAGGAAGATTTTGTTAGAAACCATTAATTTGACACTAACCCTAATTTATTATGATGAAATGAGATGGACTCACTTGGATGGCTAATTTGATTTCTGCAAGAAAAGAAGGGATTTGTTTAGCCACCGGTTCATATGTCAAGTTCGATGCATACAATGCCATTAACAGATCATTTTGTCCAATGTCGATCATGTATAAAGCGCTGCGAAACCCTGTTTTGTCTATGTAACTTCCGGAACCTGCAACAATGATTGGATTTGAGGCAAAATTCATTGGTTCCACAATCTAATCGAATCAAATGAGTTCCAAGCAAATCAACATAATTGTCGCTTGGAGTTCGAGTGATCTGTTTTTAAAGCGAACGAATTGGCGAACTTGGACATCAAGAGCAAAGGGGACAAACTGTGGCAGAGTCATTGCACCAGTTACAGCAAAGTTCACTCCACAAGGGAAGTTTGGAGCCAATGAGTCCAAATGGGCTCAAATAACTCAAGCTCAGGTGTTCACCTACCATACACAAGAAAGTGAGTTTTTTATAGTTGAAATAAAATGAATTGTATTTTTAGTTGTTTTATTAATTCTTTTTTGATTTGCTTCATTATTGTGAATGAATTTCTCAATCATCTTTTTTGTTGATTCAAGAAAAAGTTGTGTATTGGTTCTTGGAATATTAATGATATATAGAAGAATATCTATGTATATCTTTTCAATGAAAAATTTTATAAAAAAAATAGAATTTATGGATTAATCGAATAGTTCTTCTTTTAAATATTTGCCATTTTTTTATAATTCTAATATTTTATCCCGATAACTTATTTTGTTAGAACTAATATTTATTTCTTGAGTTATAAATTCGTTTTTCTTGTCTTTTATAATTCTAATATTTTCTATTTGATTTTTTATTGTGTTTGTTCTCGTAGTCAGATCCTTTATTTTTTTCTGTTAATGAATAAGTTATCCGCTCCATAGATTGAATTTGAAGGGATGATTTGCGAATCGTCTTATTACTGATTAGCGAATCCTTTTTAGTTTCGCCCAATTCATATATTTCTCTTAACCCAAAAAATAGAATTAGATTTTTTTTAAAGTTCTTTTATTATTCCCTTTAGAAATAGAATGCATGCAACACATAGCTTATTGGCTTGAACTAAAGCATTATGGAGAAATTGTACTTACAGAAGAAGTCAAATAATAAGGCGTCCAGTGCCTCTATGGAAAAATGTGATGCCATGAGAAAGGCCAATAGGGAGGCCGGTGCCGGCTAATACTCCTCCAGTATCGGAATTAGAATCCCGAAATTGATAATAAGGGGTCTGCCGGGGCTGCAATCTGAAATACCAACAAGAAAAAGGGAGACAGAAATCCAGAGAATCGATATCAAATTCTTAGAGAATCCTCCATTATCCATTTCTTAGGGTTCTTGATAGTTGATACTGAGAGCAGATGGAAATTGGTATTGACTTTCTGTCTGGATTTTGTAGATCTATCCATCAGTTCAGAAAATCAAATAAATTTGCAAATGGAAAATGTTTAATTAAGAAATGCTTCCTTCAAACAGTTTCCCATGTGATTGAGTATACATTAGACATCTCAGCACATGGCTGAAGGCAGCCCATGCTCATCAATCTCAGTAGCATTTACAATATTTTGAGGCAATGAGAACACTACTGTTAGGCCATTGACAAAACCTGAATTTCCTCGAAACATGACTAAATCTTGGGCCGTTTGTTTTATTTTGTGGACTCGATTCAAAAACGTGGGCTAAACACATTCCTTTTAAGGCATATCTTTTCTTGACGTAGATCTGCAGACCCATTTACATAAAATGCTTATCAAGTCTTCAACTTCAAGGGCTAGGTAGGGTTAGAAATGTTGGTGGAAAAAATTCGAAACGTTTTTTACTTTGCAGATTTCAGATGATAGTTATGTGATTTAAATCACTCATTTACTGCATATTTAATATTACAGTTACATGATTTAATCACTCATTTAATGTATTATTAAGATAATAGTTACGCGAATTAAATAAGATTTAATACGACAGTTACAAACAAATTAATCTCGGCCATTATTGTTGCGAGTGATTTGTCGATTCTACCCTAGCTTTCAGTCTATAAATAGGCTTCTGATTCACTTTTAGTATATCTCAAACACTCTCATGCATGTTTCATGTTTATGTTAGGAGAGGAACATTATCACTTTATCTAACTTAAAAATTCGAGTGTATGAATTTTGAAGGCGATATGTTAATATTTGGGGCATTGTCCAATACAACGATACACTAATCGGGACAAATTTGCTTCTAAAGCAGTAGTCATACTATGACACAACAAACACTCCTTTCTAATTTTCTTTATTTCAAACAATCACTACTAACAGTTTTATTTTAGAGTAGTATTTCCAACAGGTTGTTCCAAATAGGGATGTAAAAACACGAAATCGGATGGATTTTAGGTCGGGTCCTGTTAGGTCGAGTCAAATCGGATACTGATCATTTCAGGTAGATTTGATGTTTCGACTCGATTCAGGTTAGGTGCGAGTCAGTTTCAGGTCGGGTTCATTTTAGGTCGGGTCAAAACAGTTCAAGTCTGAATCAATTAATTGATGGGTTATTTGGGCTCGGGTAGACTTCAGGTCGAGTTCATTTCAAGTCGGGTCAAAACAGTTCGGGTCTGAATCAGTTAATTGATGGGTTAATTCGGGCTCAGGTAGACTTTAGGTCGAGTTCATTTTAGGTCGGTTTAATTTTAGGTTGGGTTTATTTCAAGTCGGGTTCATTTCAGGTCGGATAATTTCAAGTTAGTTTCATTTCAGATCGGGTTAATTCGGGTTTCAAATTTGTATTAAGTTTGAGTTTTATACAAATAGTCGATAGACTTTGGGTTGGGTAATTTCGAGTGAATTATTTAACGCCTTTCACGAACATGAATCACATTAAAATAGATATTATGCACAAAAATGAACAAAAATATCATCTTTATTTAAAATATTGGAGTATATTACAAAAATTAAAAAAATAAGGGTCAATTTTGGTGAAAAATAAAATTTTAGGGACTAACATGAACAAAAATATCATCATATTAAAAATATTAGACTAAATTACAAAATATAAAATAATAGGGGTTAATTTTGGTTAAAATAAAATTTTAACATGGACAAAAATATCACCATATTAAAAATATTGGACTAAATTACAAAAAAATGAATAGGGGTCAATTTTGACTAAAGATTAAATTTTAGATTCTAGAATAAATAAAAATATTATTGGACTAAATTGCCAAAAATATAAATAAATACGGGGCAATTTTGACTAAAAATTAAATTGTAGGGACTAGAATAAACAAAAATATTATTCGACTAAATTACCAAAAATATCATCATATTAAATACATTGGACTAGATTACAAAAATTTAAAATAAATAGGGGTTATTTTAGTTAAAAATATCTAATTGATCTAAATTAAAACCTAGAAGCATAAATTACATATCTAATTAAAATAACTCTAACATTAAATGCCGAATCTCAATTAAATTAACCTAATTTGGAACTCAATTGAATTAAACTAAAACCTAAAAGTGAACATTAAAGTCTTAAATGAAAAACATCTAAAGTCGGAAGGGCTAAAAAAATAATTGCTCCAACCTAAAAATATGGGCGAGTTATTTCCATCCCTCCCAAACATTTATTTTAATTAAAAAAGGAAAAAAAACAATTGGTAAAAAAAAGGGGGGAAATGACAAAATTTTGGAGGGGAATAAGGCAGCTATTTTTAGGTTAAAGATTAATAACCTTTTAGGCCCTGCTACGTTTAAAATATTGCATTTTAGTCCCAATATTCACTTTTAAGTTTTAATTTAATTTAATTTAGTCACAAGTCCCCACAGTTTGGACTTCGGATTTAGCAATCCCCTCCTCATGGTGATATTTAGTCCTTAAAAATTTACTTTTATATGAAATTGAACCCTATTTATTTCGATTTTTTGTAATTTAGTCTAATAATTTCAATATGTTGATGTTTTTGTTCATTTTAGTTCTTAAGATTTAATTTTTAGCCAAAATTGACCCTATTTAGTTCTATGGTAAAATTATGAAATTGGTCACTGGACTCTCAAATTTCTCCACTTTCAAATTGTCAAATTGGTCCCTGATTTTGGTTTATGGACTAAAAATTAAATTTCTCCACTTTCAAAAATGAATAGGGGTCAATTTGGACTAAAAATTAAATTTTAGCTACTAGAATATACAAAAATATTATTGGACTAAATTGCCAAAAATATAAATAATTTTGGGGCAATTTTGACTAAAAATTAAATAGTAGGGACTAGAATAAATAAAAATATTATTCAACTAAATTATTAAAATAGATATATATATATATAGGTCAATTTCGGCTAAAAATAAAGTTTTAGGTACTAATATGAACAAAAATATCATCATATTAAAAACATTGGACTAGATTAGAAAATTTTGAAATAAATAGTGGTCAATTCAGTTAAAAATTAGGGACTAATATGAACAAAAATAAACCACAAATCCCTAAACTAATCTCATTACCTCAAACATTCCACTTAAAACATTTACCCCTAAACCCCAAACATGAACCCCTAAATCTTACAATCAATATTCACTAATAATTAAAAGTGCAAGCCTAATCTCCTAATCCCTAAACTAATCCCATAACTCCAAACACTCAACTTAACATGTTTACCCCTAAACCTCAAACCTCAACCTCTAAATCAATCACTAATAATTAAAGTACAAGTCTAATCCCCTAATCCTTAAACTAATCTCATAACCCCAATTCTAAACACTCAACTTGAAACATGTATTGTTTATACCCCTAAACCTCAAACTTCAACCCTTAAATCTTACCATCACTAATAATTGCTACTCGGAAGCCTATTCCCCTAATCTCTAAATTAATCACATACCTCCAAACACTCAACTTGACACATTTACCCCTAAACATCAAACCTCAACACCTAAATCTTACAATCACCAATAATTTACATTTATCAACACTTTGAATTGATTATATATATTCTTATATATAATTTAATAAATTAATAATCAATAATTGAATTATTTAACAAAAAGATTTTAAATACAAAAATTAATAATTTAAATGGTGAAAATTAGTTTATCATATTATAATAAATTCATTAAATCATAGACTTCCTCAATTATATATCAGGTAAATATCAAGTTAGGTCAATATCAGTTTAGGTCAACAACAGATCGGGTTCAATATCAGGTAAAATCGGATCTCGGGTCGATTCAGTCGAGTAATATCGGTTATCTGCCATGTTAGTCTCGGGTTTGAATTCATTTTAGTCAGGTGTATGTCTTGTTCTGGATCCACAGTAACAGGTTCAATTCGTGTTCAGGTCATTCTCGGTCGGATGCAGGTCGGGTTCGATTACTACAGTAATAGGTCTGTTAGATATTTGTTTTGATATAATAATTGAAAAATAGTTTTGGACTAAATTGAAGAGATTTCAAAAATAATTTTAAGTCCAAACAACTTGAAAATATGTTTGATAAGCTTTATAAGGCTTTGAAAAGATTTAAAATCTTTTTATAATAGCAAAACTTGAATTTTCTACAAGCCCATACCGATACGGTATACCTCGTATCGATACACTTTAGGATTTGTGCTACAGATATTTTCCAGTAGCCAAAACACGTACCGGTACAAGCTCAGCCATACCGATACGGTGTGAAGCGTTTCGATATGCCTTAATGCGTTTTGATACGACTATTTTCCAAAGCCCTCAACGGCTAGTATCCCGTACCGATACGGATATATTGTGTACAGATACGCCTAACCGTCTACAACGGCTATTTTCCCAACGATATTTTAAATTGCAGGTTGTACCTATACACTCCTAAGTGTCTCGATACTCAAAAGCTAGAAAGAGCTCAACGGTTAGTTTCTAAAGAATACGTACCGATACAGCTACCCGTGTATCCATACCGTCAGCTTCAGAACTGCATTTATTGCGGGAAATAAAAGCCACAATGGCTCCAATTCAATCCTAATTGTCACCAACGGCTAGAAACTCATTTGGGAGTATAAAAAGGACCTCCAAGCATATATGGAAGACTAATGATCCTCAAGTCAACAATCATATGATCAAAAAATGTCTTAGTGCTCAAATTATCATATTTCTTGTATAGAAAACACTTGTGAGCTTACTTGTAAATGTATGCTCAAGTGTCTTGGGATTGGATGAGTGCTTAAAGAGTGCAAACATCAACCTTGTAAGAGGGATTTTCAGTTTGCTTTTGTTTTTCTCTTGTAAAGAGGGTCTACTCAAGCTTTAGGGTAGAAAGCTTTGAGTGTGTAAGGGTTGCCTCCTAAGCCTAAAAAATGGGAAGAAATTCAAGATTGAATTTAGTGAAATCATTGGTGAGGAGCTAAGGTAGTGGATGTAGGCTTTGGTTAGAAAGATGTACAACTCTAAATCTCATGTCAAATTTTTACAATTTTTGCTTCTACCACAAACACTCAGAAATCAATCTTCTCCGCCACTTAGCAAGCAATTCGCTTGAGGAATCGGGCTCCACAATTGGTATCAGAGCGAGACTCAATTGAGTGGATTAACATCCTATTACTTGATCAACCAAAGAATCAACCGGTTTCAATGGCGCAATCAATCTGATAGGCCATTATTCTTTGACGGGACCAATACTCCTATTGGAAGAATAGGATGATGTACTTCATCAAGGCCAAAGACTACTTTTGGGATCTTGTTGAAGATGGATCGTTCGTGCCACAACAAAAAAGGCAAGATTGGAGTGCGGATGACAAGAAGAAAATGGAACTAAACGCGAAGGCATTGCATATTCTTCTTTGTACACTTTGTCCAGAAGAATATGCCAAGCTCTCTTCTTGTGAACATGCCAAGGAAGTATGGGACAAGCTTGAAGTCACATACGAAGGAACAAACGAAGTAAATGAGACTAAGATTGGTCTTCTCAACCTTGAGTATGAGAACTTCAAGATGGAACCGGATAAAGACATCACAAAGATTTTCGATATATTCTCTACCATCATCAATAGACTCAAAGGATATGGAGAAATCATTTAGGGAGACAAGCTTGTCTGAAAGCTTATTTATTCTTTTCCTGAGTCATGAGACTCAAAGAAGACTTCCATCTTCGAAGCCAAGAATCTCAAGACTCTAAAGCTAATTCTCATGGGGTCTCTTCTCATGAAATCATGAAGAAAGGAAAAGAAGAAGAAGGAAGAGATAAAGAAAATAAGGAAGAAAAAGATCATGGAGCTAGGCATTAACATGAATACCATTGCTCTTAATTCCTCCATAAGCCATCAAGAAGATTCAAGTGGGGAGGAAAGTGAGAATGAAGAGATGACTCATCTCTTCAAAAAGTTCACCCGGTTCATGAAAAACGAAATGGAAAAATCCAAGCATAAGTCGAAGAAGAAGATGAAGGATCCCCAAAAGAACCAAAAATGTAAAGAGACGAGGCAAACCAAATACAATTGCCCTCATTCAAACATAAAGGGATCATCTTCAAAGAAAGCATATGTAGCAACATGGAGTGATGAAGACTCCACCGATGAACTTGAAGTTGCTCATCTATGCTTTATTACCCTCCAAGAAGGTGAGGTAACTTCTAACTCATCTTGTTCAAATTCATATACTTTTGATGAGTTACAAAAAGCCTATGATGAATTGGTTTTTGAATTCAATGCTTCATTTTCAAAAGATAAAAAATGATTTCAAAGTTGAAAACTGAAAATGAAAGATTTTGAACTTAAAGTCTCAAGTTTACAAAATTTGCTTCAAAGTTTAAAAAAGATCATCAAAAAGAGATGAATGATCTTAAGAAAGAAAAAGATTTGATTTCCAAAGAACTTGAAAAGAAAAACAATTTGGGAAAATCAATTTTTATCAAAGACAATCCAGTGCCCCTAGATTTATTAAAGGAAAATGTTTTAGAAGTATTTGGGTCTTAAAAGGACTAACTACTTCAACTAAAAAGGATGAAATTGAAAAATGGATTACTAAGGGGACTAAACTTTGTGCCACTAATGCCTATGGATCCAAAGCAATTTGGATACCAAAAATTACTTGATTGTCATGTTTTAGGTGTAATGGAGAATGATCAACAAAGTACAACATTAAGGGGGGTTCCATACACACAAGGAAGAACACTTGAAGAATGAGGCTTCACATCTTACCTTTGATTCAAGTGTGGTAAAAATTAGTTGAATTTGGCTTACTTTAATTTATTTTATTTATTTTAATTCAACTAGTTAATCATGAATTGTTGGACTAACTATTTGTTTAATGCTTGAGTAAGGGGGGCCATTTTTAAAACAAAACTCTTATTTTGTCAATTTTTTTTAAACTCTCCATTGTTATGGACTTAAAAAGTTTTCAAACTTTGGTTTGGGCCATTTTTTATATAACAAAAAGGGGGAGAATGGTTTGAAATTTTGAATTTTCAAATGAATAAGGGGAGCTTTAACTACATTTAAAATTTAAACTCTTACTCAAAACTTATTTTTACTAAGGGGGAGAATCTCAAACACAATTTTTCAAGTTGGTTTTATTATATCAAAAAGGGAGAGATTGTTAGTATACTTGTTTTGATATAATAATTGAAAATAGTTTTGGACTAAATTGAAGAGATTTCAAAAATGATTTTAAGTCCAAACAACTTGAAAATATGTTTGATGGGTTTTTATAAGGCTTTAGAAAGATTTAAAACGTTTTTATAGTAGCAAAACTTGAGTTTTCTACAAGCACGTACCGATACGGTATACCCCGTATCGATACATTTTAGGGTTTATGCTACAAATATTTTCCAGTAGCCAAAACACGCACCGGTATAGGCTCAGCCGTAGCAATACGGTGTGAAGTGTTTCGATACGGTTGTTTTCCAAACCCCCCAACGGCTAGTATCATGTATCGATACGCCTAACCGTCTTTCAACGACTATTTTCCCAACAGTTTTTTAAATTGCAGGCCTTATCGATACACTTAGGAGTGTATCGATACGCAAAAGCTGGAAAGAGCTCAACGGCTAGTTTTTGAAGAACGCGTACTGATACGGCTACTCGCGTATCGATACGGTCAACTCCAGAACTGTATTTCTTGCGAGAAATAAAAGCCCCAACGGCTCCAGTTCAATCCCAATGGTCACCAACAGCTGGGAACTCATTTGGGAGTATAAAAGGGACCTCCAAATATCTATGGAAGACTAATGATCCTCAAGTCAACAATCATATGTTCAAGAAATGTCTTAGTGCCCAAATTGTCATATTTCTTGTATAGACAACACTTGTGAGCTTCATTGTAAATGTATGCTCAAGTTTCTTAGGATTGGGTGAGTGCTTAAAGAGTGCAAACATCAACCTTGTAAGAGGGATTTTCAGTTTGCTTTTGTTTTTCTCTTATAAAGATGGTTTACTCAAGCTTTGGGATAGAAAACTTTGAGTGTGTATGGGTTACCTCATAAGCCGAGAAAATGGGAAGAAATTCAAGAGTGAATTTGGTGAAATCATTGGTGAGGAGCTAAGGTAGTGGATGTAGGCTTTGGTTATAAAGGCGAACCACTCTAAATCTCGTGTAAATTTTTTCCAATTTTTGTTTTCACCACAAACACCCAAAAATCAATCTTCTCCACCACTTGGCAAGCAATTCGGTTGAGGATAATGGTTTGAAAAATTGAACTTTCAAATGAATAAGGGGGCTTTAACTAGATTTAAATTTTAAACTCTTATTCAAAACTTATTTTTACTAAAGGGGAGAATCACAAACACAATTTTTCAAGTTGGTTTTATTATATCAAAAAATGGTAGATTGTTAGAATATTTGTTTTGATATAATAATTGAAAACTAGTTTTGAACTAAATTGAAGAGATTTCAAAAATGATTTTAAGTCCAAACAACTTGAAAATATATTTGATGAGTTTTATAAGGCTTTGGAAAGATTTAAAACGTTTTTATAGTAGCAAAACTTGAGTTTTTTGTAAGCCCATACCGATACGGTATACCCCGTATTGATATACTTTAGGGTTTATGCTATATAGATTTTCCAGTAGCCAAAACATGTACAAGTGCAGGCTCAGCCGTACCGATACGGTGTGAAGAGTTTCGATACGCCTTAGTGCGTTTTGATACAGCTGTTTTCTAAACCCCCAGCGGCTAGTATCCCATACCGATACGGATGTATCATGTACCGATACGCTTACCCATCTTTCAACGGCTATTTTCCCAACGGTCTTTTAAATTGCAGGTCGTACCGATTACTCCTAAGTGTATCGATATGAAAAAGCCGGAAAGATCTCAGCGGCTAGTTTCTGAAGAACACGTACCGATACGGCTACTCGCGTATCGATACGGTCAGCTCCAGAACTGCATTTATTGCGAGAAATAATAGCCCAAAGGCTCTAATTCAATCTCAATGGTCACCAACGGCTAGGAACTCATTTGGGAGTATAAAAGGGACCTCCAAGCATCTATGAAAGACTAATGATCCTCAAGTCAACAATCATATGATCAAGAAATGTCTTAGTGCTCAAATTGTCATATTTCTTGTATAGATAACACTTGTGAGCTTAATTGTAAATGTATGCTCAAGTGTCTTAGGATTAGGTGAGTGCTTAAAGAGTGCAAACATCAACTTTATAAGAGGGATTTTCATTTTGCTTTTGTTTTTCTTTTGTAAAGAGGGTTTACTCAAGCTTTGGGATAGAAAGTTTTGAGTGTGTAAGGGTTGCCTCCTAAGCCTAGAAAAAGGGGAAGAATTCAAGAATGAATTTGGTGAAATCCTTGGTGAGGAGCTAAGGTAGTAAATGTAGGTTTTGGTTAGAAAGCAGAACCAGTCTAAATCTTGTGTCAAATTTTTCCAATTTTTGCTTCCACCACAAACACCCAAAAATCAATCTTCTCCACCATTTGACAAGCAATCCGGTTGAAGATATCGGACTCCACAAGATCCAACTCGGGTTCGTATCAACAATAATCGGTTACAGATCGCTTTTGAGTCATCGCTTCCTCGGGTCAAACTAAGTTTTGACTCGAGCAGGCTTCAGTCGAGTTTTCAGTTCGAGTCAGCTTTTACATCCCTAGTTCCAAAGCCTCAACTGACTGGCAACAATGCCCAAACTAAGTTCTGACTCGAGCATGTTTCAGTCGAATTTTCAGGTCGAGTCAACTTTTTATATCCCTAGTTCCAAAGCTTCAACTGACTGGCAACAATGCCCAAAAGCCATTGTTTTTTTTTTTTTGTAAACTACACAAGATGCCAATTTTGTTTCATTTGTATTGTTTATTAGGAGACTGATTAGGTTCAATGGCGATGGTTGAGGGATTAGAAAATGATGCAGATAAAGTCAGTCTAAACTATAAGGTAGACTTATAACTTACTGGAACTCTAACAAAAATAAATAAAATACTCAACAGTTAATCGACATTTATCTAAATCATTAACATAATTGAAAAGCAACAATCGAATCATACACTTACCAATGTCTCATCTTTTGAAATTTTAAACTAACGTCTATAGAATCCATTTCACAGTTTGTCAAAGTCTTTTGTTTAGGATTAGGCATGTACTGCTTATGGTGGTATACACATCATAGCATACATTAAACTCCAATTGCATTTGCATATGGATCTTTTGTACGTATCATCCTTAGGAGATAATTGAATACTAAATTTCAAATGAGGAGCAAATTGAATACTTGTAAAAGCCTACTTGTATCCAAAAGAATCACACTCCTACATCTAAAGGAGAGTGATTCCCAAAGGAAAGGTACTTGATTATTTAAACATATCAAACATTACAATCATTCTAGTCTCTCATTGTGATAGATCATCTAAATATCTTCTAAAATTAATCATTGTTTTATAACTCTTGATAATGAGAGATTTTAGGGAGAGATTTTTTTTATACCTAACTTACTGTGGGAATGACTCTCTCAATCCAATTTATTTTATTTATAACGTTATGACTAAAATTTTTGACCTTATTAAAAGATCTAAATCTTATTTTGCTTGACCAACTGTTGATAGTTGGTTTTTGGGAGAGAAATTTAGGGAAAGATAATGAAAAGGAAAAACATGTTGATCAGGTTACCCAGTAAGCTAGGAAAAGTTAAAGATTTATAAGTATTTTAAGTGATTAAGATTTGAATAGGTAATCTATACGATATGCGTGGGTTTTAAAATTTACTACATTAAAAATTACTGAGAAATCTAATCAAGTGTGCCACGTTGACGGAAAACGCATTCCACGGTAGCTCAGCTACTGAGAACGCGCTTTCATAAGAAAATGTTATTTTAATAAAGAATTTTAAAGATGTGTCGTTTCTTTAAATAATGAGGTATATTGGAGTAATAATTTTGAAATTAGTTTTTTCCTTCCCTCCGTACCCTGATCTAACGGTTCTTTTTCTTCTTTTTTTTTTAACTTCCATTATTTTCTTTACATATATATACAGTTTTTTCCTTCATAATATTGGGTTCCTTCATGATATTGGGCAAATGAGAATTTTACAAATTATTGGGTGAGAAATGGTAGAGTTTACCATCAATAGAAGTAAAAAAAAAAAAACAAGACGGCGTTCCGTCAAACTACGATAGTATTTAGTTCGGCTTCATATATAAGAAATTGCCTAAATTTGATCCTTTGTTAGGTTTAAGTAGGGATGTTAATTGGGCGGGTTTTGTGGGGATTCACCCCACTTTGCATTTAATTGAGTAGGGATGGTTATAAATTTTGCGGGGTGTGAGGCTGAGATGAAGATAAAAATTAGATTCATCGTGGGCGGTAAGAAATGCGTGAATATGTCTTTGTACCCGTCACATCCCCACTCGCCCCGCATCGTCCCCACCCGCCCTAACAGATCTTATAAAATGTTATTAAAAAAACAAAACCGGTTTAGATCATAGTCAAATTTAAGATAATTTATATTGACATTTTCTTAGGATATTAATAAAAAATTTAATATATATATATATGTATATAACTGAATTTGAAATTGATCATATCAAATTTATAGATATTTTTTAATATATCAATTTGAATCAGAGTCAAATTTAAAATAATTTATATTGACTTATTTTGAAATATATATATATATAACATTTATTATATTTATTAGTTTATTCTTTATTGTTGTCTGTCATTATGCATTCGTTTTAAGGTTTTTTTTTCTCTTCAGTCCTCACTATATATATGTTATTCTTCTACTTTTTTAATTTTATTTTCCTAATATTGTATGTTATTTAGATTCTATCGGTATTTGTTCTTATTTTTTAAAGTTATTTTTTAATTGTTATGTTTTTTAGTTCTTTCTGTAATGTTTATTTGTTAAGCAATTGAAATATTATTTTATATGTTATTTGTGCTATTTTCGATCATTTACAATAGACTTTAGTATCTTTTTAGTCCAAACTTTTTTGTTGTAAAATTTTAATTTCGTATATGATTATTTTTAAAAAATTGTGACAATTAGAATAATTTTACTATGTGGTGGGAGCTCGAATGACAGGTATTTTATACTTTTTCATAACAAATTTGATTTATATTTTTAACTAATAGTTATAAAATATTATATGAAAGGGTTACAAGACAGGTAAAGAGGGGATTAGGTGGGTCTCAGGACCCACATAGGTAATGGGACGGAGATCATTTTAGTCTTGCGGGTTGTGGGGCAGAGAAGGTTTTAGATTTTGTATTCGCAACGGGTCGTGGGACGATGATAGAGATGAAAATTCTTGACGGGGATGGATGTGAGAAGAGTACCCTTCGCACCCTACCCGTCCAATTTACATCCATAAGTTTAAGTGTCTAAATTAATTTTTGATAAAAATAGATGTTTGATGTTTCATTTTGTTAATTTTAGGTGATTGGTCATTAACTGTCGTTATTTTTTAAAATAAATTTTTAATATTTTTAATATTTTTAATATTTTTATTTTTAATTTAATTTTTAAAAAATCTTATAATTTTCAAAATTCATAAAATAACTCCAAGTTCAAAAATCCTAACACCCAATCCCAAATCTAATCGTTGCCACCACCCCTCACTCTCGTCGAAATATCCACATGACAGTTTATCTCATTTTTTCGTCGTTGAAAGTCGACTGCCGCTGTAAGAAATGTCGAACGAAGATCAAAAGGTTTATTTTCAAACGATTTGCGACAAATGACGACCAAATATAAGACGAACGATGTGAGTCTTTAGGCAGGTGATGACACTTTATTTCGTCGTCCGAAAGCATAGCCAAAGACGACGAAATGAGCCAGATTGGATGATTTAGATTTTTTTGAGTTTTGAGATTTTTGGGGTTTTTTTTTAAATTTTGAGTTTTTTTTTAAAATAAATTGAAAAAAAATTAAAAATTAAAACATGTCATGCGTCACTTTTTGATTAGTTAACAAATATTTTTAACGGTAATTAACAGCCAGACATCAAAACGAAATAAAATATTAGACACATATTATTATCAACAATAGTTTGGACACCTAAAATTGAAAAGATGTAAGACTTATTTTATAATAGGCATAAAGCTAAAATAATACTCCTAACGTTTGGCTGATTAGTCATTTTAGTCTTTATTTTTTTTGAACCAATTTAATCCCAACGTTTCATTTTGAGTCAAAATGACCCCGCTGTGGTAAAAATTGTTAGTCAACTAAAGATAAACAACTTGAAATAATTTAAAAGAATAACGCGTTAGAAGAAAAAATATTTTATATTTTATATAATTTATAAAAATATATTTTTTGATTTATGTGCTATTCTGTAAAGTTATCATATTTGTCTGTATAACATTATTATCACGGTATGCACCGGCATGTATGTTTGTCACGTCATTTTAAATTGTTTATCATCAGTTGATTAACAAATTTTATCCGCAAAGAGGTTAATTTGATCCGAAATAAAATATTAAGTTAAATTGGTTAAAAAATAAGACTAAAATCACTATTGAGTTAAAATTGTTGACATTTTTTAACATTATGTCTATATATATATATATATATATATATATATATATATATATATATATATATATATATGAAGCCTTCACGAACTCTGTTTAAAAACTATGAAGGACAGCGCCTTTGATTTTGAGAGAGAGGTGTAGATCTTCGCCTCTCTCCTTCGTTCGACTCCGCTTGTTTTTCGCTCGCATTTCTCTCCGGTAACTCTCTCTCCTCTCAAAACCATTGAAGATTTTCTTTTCGAACTTTATTATCTTCTAATTTTGCTTATCTCTCCCGATCTGCTTTTTCTTTTCAATTTGACTTCCATTTTGTTTATAAATTTTCTTTAATCTGCAATTCATTGCATAGTTTTATCTGATATGTGTCTTGGAAGCCTCGTAAGTTCGTTAATTTGTTCCGATCTGCATTTTTCGAATTGAATTTATGTCGTAATTGATTGTATTTAGATTGTGTTGATCTGGATCTATTCAAGCAAACGATTTGGATCCTATTTGATTTTGAATAATGCTGTTTATTTTTCTTTCAAGTTAAATTGTTGATTCTGGAAATTGATTTGTTGATTTTGTTGTTTGCTGATTGGTAGACGTGAAAATGGGGCTGTCTTTCGCAAAGCTATTTAGCCGGCTTTTCGCCAAGAAGGAGATGCGTATACTGATGGTTGGACTTGATGCCGCTGGTAAAACTACCATTCTTTACAAGCTTAAGTTGGGAGAGATTGTCACTACCATTCCCACCATTGGTGAGTCGCGTTTTGCTTAATAATGTTTGATATTTGTTATTAAAATAAGTTTTGTTTCGAGGAGGATATGACTAATTATGATATAATAAAATTTTGTAGGTTTCAATGTTGAGACCGTCGAATACAAGAACATCAGCTTTACCGTTTGGGATGTCGGTGGTCAGGACAAGGTAACTAACTTTAGTTTTATACGGATATAGTTACCATCAACTGTAAAGATTGCAGGAAAGGAAAATCTATGGTATCTTTTAATATGTTCTTTTGGCAAATTCTTAGCTCTTGCTTGTAAAACTGGAAAGATTAAGGATGGGACTGTTCTGATTTCATATACTGTCAGATATTAAGCATCATGATATCCTGGATGTTATATTATCCAAACACTTTATTTTTCCTAAAGTACTTATGCCGACACCTATGACTTTAGATATGATTATAAGGGTATAATCCTCCAAATATATGGGGGGACGAGTCTATAGAATAGAGCAGATACCATATGTTAATTAGGTCTATGCAAAAGTTGATTCTTAGTGGTCAAAATTGGACCTTGTGTTTTGAGTATATATTTGATCTTGTTAGATCTTTTAGAATAATGAAAAAGTCTTTATGGATTTTGTTTATCTCAACTATTCAACTGGCTTATTGGCTTTGATTTTCTATATAGATCCGACCATTGTGGAGACATTACTTCCAAAACACACAAGGACTTATTTTTGTGGTTGATAGCAACGATCGTGATCGAGTCAATAAAGTTTCTTTTACTGGCTCAATGTTTCCCATGAGCATGTTTTGTGAAATGATTGGAGTTACTCTATGGACAGGGTTTCGTGCTGTAATCTAACATATTATTTTATGTGCATTGGCAGGATGAGCTGAGAGATGCTGTGCTTCTAGTATTTGCAAACAAGCAAGATCTTCCAAATGCTATGAATGCTGCCGAGATTACTGACAAGCTTGGTCTTCATTCTCTCCACCAGCGCCATTGGTCTGTTTGTGTGCCCTCTCTATATGTGGATCTACACGTCACCTTCTATATTAAAAATTTTGCAGGTATATCCAGAGCACATGCGCTACTTCTGGGGAAGGACTGTACGAGGGGCTTGACTGGCTCTCAAACAACATTGCAAACAAGGTAAGCTGACACCGACGACCGAGTATTGTTAAACCTGAAGTTGCAGATTGTACCCTTTTAGCTTTCTTCAGTATCTCGTAGCTTCTAACTTCGTGATGCTGATGCATATGCACAAATTGCAGGCATAGATGACGTGATTGAGTTGGCGTTCTCACAACGCTTTCGGAGTTATGGACATTCCCATTCAAGTGCTTTTTTTGGTTTTCCATGTTTGTTGCAAAACTGCCATTTGTTACTTATAGTTCAAGAATAATTGATACATTTCCTGGTTTCCTTGCCAAGAAAGAGAGAAAATTCCTTAGTTTGGGACTTTTCTTTCCCTAGTGGAAATTAATGGTTAGCGTATTCAATTACTGTAATGTTAAATATTCAGTTTATACACACATATATATTTACCTTAAATTCTTGAATGCTTGTTTTAGCATGTGCATGTGCAATGATTGGACCCACCCTTTTTTTTAATTGTAAAGTGACCAGCAAAACAAAAAGAGTTTCAACGGCATAAATGAACTGTTGCGTAAAAAGATTAATCAACTGCGCAGGTATATAGCATTCAATTTATTGGTCAGGTAATATGAATCGAGTATTGTAGATCTTCGTCATGACAATGATCTTTTTAATCCAATTTGTTTCATTTAAAACATCAATATTAGAATCTTGAATATTGTTTAAAAGATCTAATAACTTGTTTTATTAGACCAACAGGTCTACTTGAACACATCAAATAAACTATGGATTTCTCCTGAATGGAGAAGAATATTAGTTTAAGCGAAAGAAAATGTCTTATATATGCATTTCTCATGTATTTGCTCAACATTATGAGAACAAAATTGCTGGCTGGAAGTCTATTCAAGTTCCAATTTGGACCTCTCTCGTGCCCATGCTTCAAGTTTCTAAATCTCAAGAGACAAGTGACTGATTGGAAATTTATAACCAACACACTTTCACTGGTACAAGACCAACCATGCCATAAGTGACAAGTCCTTAAGCTTGTTGTCCTGGTTACATGTTTTTCTTTCAATTCCATTGATATTGGGAGCACGGATGAAGTTATTATGTAGTTCGAGGCAACTGTGTCCCCTTTAAAATTTTATGTTAAAATATATATAGGGATAATTAATAATTTAGACTTTAAATTTTAATTTATTTAGACTTTATCCCTTCATTTTATGATAATTTATACTTTGTCCCCTTAAGTTTGATTTGTGGCTCCGTCCATAATTGTGAGGGATAGAAAGCTTACATATATTTCTTCCGTTGGCCATATACTATTGAACCCAAACTATCCATGAAAATCTTGCATTGATGAGCGTAGCCCATAAATTTCTCATTATGCATGTCAAATTAGAAACTACTATTTTTGATTCAGGCATACATGTTTTAGACCAACTAAATCGTATGTTAGATAATTTAATGCATGGCTTATCCTTGGCCTAAAAGCAAATCCCCCAAGCCCCAAGAAGGTCCATTTTGTTGAAAATACAAGCAACGTTTCGTGCGAGAACGAGGCAGATTTTATTGGAGCGAGAAGACCCTAACCCCTCCTACAAACTTGTTCCATCAAAATCCCTGATTCCTCTATAATCCATGAAAGGTTCATAGCGAAAAGACTGTTACAATTTCCATTGAAAATTCATCTCAGTTATGGATCTAAGCCAGGTAAAAATTCCCCCCTTAACCCATGTAGCGACCTTTTCCGATTTTCCTTTAAAAATTTTTAAAATCTTGGTTTAAAGGGATTTCTTTTTGAAGATTCATATTTTTTTTGAAAAACGATGAAAGCTTGGAGTCGTCATCGGCCACTTGGATAAAGTAGGTTGGAAACCACAAAACCAGAAATTTGTTTTGAAAGAATTCGAGAGTTGGTTACGTGTAGAGAAGGATTAGCACCCACATCGCGTCTGGAAATCGGTACCAAAATATTTGTTGCTTTTAATCGAAGGATTTGTCGGAATTTGAAAGGAATTTAATTTGGTTACCTTAATTGAAAATTAACCTTAATTGAACGGGCTTTATCAAATTTGTGGATTCAAGTTAATTGGACATTTAATTAATAAGATTGACGATACATCGGACCATAGATTAAACCGACATCATATAAGCCTGACTGTCGTGTTAATATATAGTTCAAATCTCGTACGTCACCTTTATGCATAGTGCAAGCAGTTAAATATGGTGTCATGATCTATCAAGCTTTTATTCATTACCGTTTACCTTCGGATGGTAAGGATTAATTCAAATATTCGGACAACATCCATTAAGATAAGACTGTTACGACACGAATATCGAAATTAATAACTACCTCTTTTTTAGTGTTTAAGATTAGTTAACATGCGATTAAAATAAAGGGTCACATGAATGTCAATTAGAAGCACGACAGAAGCAACATCACATATAACAACGCCTACTAAAATTTCCCACGATAGCATCCACAAAAGGTAGCATACAAACTTTACATTCAAACCAAGTACACATAAATATGAATACATATTATGTATTAAAATCATGTATTTGTATTATATATAAAACTATGTTATATACCTAAAAACAAAATGTATAAAAGGCTATATATTATATATCAAAATTTAAAATATATATTATATCACATATAAAACAAATATTATATACATTATAGAACTTTATGTAAAAATCTTGTATTATATATTATAAAAATCTTATACTATATATATCATAAACCACGTAATATAAAAACCTTATATTATAAAAACTATACACTATATTTTATTATACAACCTATATATATGACATATATTATATATATTATGTAAAAACATATATTACATATTATATACTAAACTATATGCTATATACCATGCACTACATATATATATATATATCAGGGTCACATTAAATAATAACCAACATAATAAAGCATGAACAATAAACAATAAGTTACGCTAAAAATTAAATATGCATGCAAGGGGCAAAAGGGGGTTTAATCTCTGGATTAGGGACCAAAATCAAACAAAAACTGAGGGCCAAATTAAAAGAAAAACATACTTAATTAAGAAAGGGAACTAGATTGAAAATCGTTCGAAAGTCTCAGGGACCAGGGTTGTTATTTAAAAACACGGAATGGCTGAGATTGAGATTAAGGGAGGCGGAGGGTTTTAAAATTGTAAATATCTCATTATAATTATAAAACCGAGTATATATATATTTAAAAAGAAAAAATTTTCTTTTTCAGCTTTCAAAAACAAAAAAAACGTGAACGCTCTCCTTTTTCTCTAAGATAAGGATGAGCTTAGCCTTGTCGGCCGCCGCCATTTCCAGAACTCGGTCAACCTCTACCGTGTCAGCCGTCACTTGTCGGTGGCCGACGAACTCTCAGAACCCTAAAAGCACCTTGCTTCTTGATTTGAAACTAGATCCGTCGTCGATTTTTTTTACTCGGCCTCCTTTCCTCTTTTACAACCCATAAACAGACTTAAAAACTCCTCCTTTTTGAGAACCGAAACCGAAAACCAAATCATTCCAACTCTTTTTTTTTTGGCTCACCATGCAAAGCCTTGGGAAAGCCAAAAGGTTTATCGTTGGAGAAGGAGACGAACGGACACGAAAAAAGGCGAAAAACCCGAAAGGTAACAAACCCTAACCCCCTTTTATGAAATATGCTTGATATTGAAAAGAAAGAGGAATATACCTCTAGAAACTCGATGATGCTTTTTTTTCTATTGCCTGAAAATCCCCGCTTCGTAAGCTAGTTTTTACAATTGTTTTCTTTCCCCTTTTATAATACCGGAATATTACATGATTTAAAGAAAAACCAAAAAGACCCTAAAATATCCTATTGGTTGCTCTGAATTTGTTGTTGATATTCATATTTGCCTCTGATTTTGTCGGTTTGTCTCTGAAATGCCTCTATTATTCTGAATTTCTTTTTCGTATTTCTGACATTGTTAGTTTGTTCCTTGCATGTGTGGTTGCTGGAGGAGATAGGAGACCAGAGAGAACCAACTTGGGGAGCAAGGCTCTCTACCGGCCGTTGTTCTTCTGTCAGCGAGGAGAAGCTGGACAGCTGTGATGAAACGCGTGGGAGATGATCCGTCAGGTGCATGGGAGGCGAAGAGTCACGCGCGTGGGAAGGCCAGTAGTCATCTCGCCCAAATATGAGACGCACGATCATCTTTGGTCCAACGCTCCATATTCGACTGCGCAAAGTATGAAGATCCAATAGATTAGGATTTTTTTGTTTAATCAGATTAGGGCTTATTTAGTTGGGCCTATCGGGCCATGTAAATAGATATGTAATAATAATAAATTTGTTGGGGTTTTTAAGTTTGTAAATGGACTCTCATATATTTAACAAACTTTGGGGTTTTTATTTATATAAGATATATATATGGGTCGGTGAATATATATATATATGTAATGTTTTGGGTTTTTTAATATAACAACTTATAATTTCAAA
Organism: Hibiscus mutabilis; assembly: GCA_019671005.1. Taxonomy (NCBI): domain Eukaryota; kingdom Viridiplantae; phylum Streptophyta; class Magnoliopsida; order Malvales; family Malvaceae; genus Hibiscus; species Hibiscus mutabilis. The sequence continues at coordinate 52,501,403 of CM033715.1, forward strand.
TAGATCATAACTATAATCATAATGATAATAATAAGATGGTGATAAAGTAAAATAATGGCAGAGGAAAATAACAAAATAATATTTATACTATTTTTTAAAGCTTTGATGATAATTACATATATAACTAAAGGGGCCCTTTATTTAATTATTAGTAGTAATCTTTTTGTTCTTTTGGGTGTTGATAAAATTAAAAGCCTTTTATTAAAAGAAAAGTAAAATGAGTCACTCCGAATAAAATTAGTGATTAGAATTCAAACTTAAGATTTTGATGCCATCTAATCTCTCGGATCATGGCATTACCAATAACTATGATCAATCATCATCGTTAGATTCTGTTCTTGGTATTTTCGTATTTCTTTTCTCCACGACAGCCCGTAGAAGAAAACTATGCCAACCCCAAAACATGCTTCTTCCACGTGCTCTTCAAGGTGATCACTCTTATGTTTTTTGCTGTTCCAAGAATTGTCTGATTTCCCACCAGTATAACTGCTTTCTGTCTTGTTTTATAACAGGCTTCAGCTTTGGCATTTTACATTCTTTCAACACTCTTTGCCGATAATTTTGTCATCGTCTTTGTGGTCACTGTTGTGCTTGCCGCACTCGATTTTTGGGTCGTCAAGAACGTTAGCGGCTGTATCTTGGTCGGGCTTAGGTGGTGGAATGAAATAAATGAGCTAGGAGAGAGCATATGGAGATTCGAGTGCCTCGACCTAGAGGTTGGTTATTTACATTCATGTCACATTTGGTTATCCTGTCTCTTGATCTGCAATCCCCTTGTTCGACATCTTTCTCGCCCTCTGCGCAGTCGTTAGCTCGTATTAACCAAAAGGATTCCTGGCTATTTTGGTGGACATTGTACCTTAATGTAAGTAAACATTAGGAAAATGCACTCTGATATGCTTGAAGTTAAACATTTCTTACCCTTTTTTGTTCTATTTCAGGCTGTTGTTTGGGCCATCTTTGGAATATTTTCAATGGTAAGACTTGAAGTTGATTATCTCCTAGTTGTGGGAGTTTGTTTTAGCCTTGCCATTGCCAACATCATCGGATTTTCCAAATGCCGTAAAGGTACAAGATTCCGCCATTCCCGATATATAATAGTTTCGATGCTGTTATAGGACGATAAAATCGTGTCGGAGATTGAGCTAGTACTAGATTACACATTGTGGCAGCCATAGTTCCTATGATCTTACAAGCTGTTTTTTTTTTCTTTTTCTGTTCTAAATTCAGATGCCAGGAACAAGATTCAAGCGTTTGCCTCCAGGACCATTGCTTCTAGTTTTTCATCTACCTTACATTCAGCATTTAGCTTGGTGTGAATTTTCCCAGACTACAAAATATTTTATCAAACCTTATTGCCCAGATTTCTTAAACTTCTAGGCAGTTGAAAAAAGAATGATTCCATTATGTATTTTTCTTTTAATTCATAGAATGAAAAAAAGAAATTACAAATATGTATTCTCCCCGAATTACTGTAATTTTTTATAATGTAATAAATTTCACGTCATCAATCAGTATAACAGATACATTTGGTCCAAAGAGAAATTTCATCGACTTGGGGGATTATATCTGTTTTAATCCCACCAAACTTCTGAATTGGGTGTCTTCACATATTTTGATCAGGCTGTGCATTTGATTGAATCGAGTTAAAATATTTTGAGTTAGTCAAGTTAAAGAGTCTTATTTTATAACTCAAACTTTATTTAAAATTTTTTCAATTCGAGTCGACTTTTGAGCTTCTATTTAAATTTAATTGTAAACATTTATAATGTTATGGTACTAATTAGTTCTAATTTAAATAGTTTTCTATAATCATATACAATGCATACACACACATATATAACATAAGCTTGTGTAAACTATACTCTTTCGATTTTAGGGTTTAAAGGTTTAATTATCAAATCATGAGTGATAAACAGGATACTGTAGCGACGTCCTTTTTTTTTAAATCGCTAAATAAAAACGAGGATTTTTCGAAGGATTTTTGAAAGGTGTTTGGATATAAAAATATTTAATCCGTGAGGTTTTAAAAGAAACCGTATTAAAAAATGGAGTCGCCACCGGCCACTTAGGTAGGCCGGACACCATAAAACCAGAGATTCAAAAAGATCGGGTTCGAGAGTCGGTTACGGATGGGGAAGGATTAGCACCCCCACACCGCCCAAAATTGGTACTTTAATAATTACCGCTTTATTAATATTGGATTTTCCGGATTAGAGTGACAATTATTTTAAAATTCGGTCATAATTGCGAATAAATTTTAAGGGCCCCGTTATCCGAGAATAAACGCCCAACCACTATCACTACGCTTGATACTGGCCCCGTTTACGCTCGGATAAAAGGGCACCGCATTAACAAGTTATAAATCACATGCAATCTTAGTGGCAAAAATATAAAACATGGCAAAATATTTAAATGCAATAAATATTCACATAACAGAATATTAATCTAACGTAAAATGATATACTAGACTAAAACATGCATATATACATATTATTCTAAATAATAGATAACAACAACTTTAACAAGTCAGAATAAAAATGAAGGAAAAATTACGTATATAAATAAACAAATATTTCAAAAGGACATACATGCTAGTAATAAAACATATTTCAACATATATGGAACAATATATTATGCATAAAAGAAGACACACTAATACGTAACCTAAAAGTCAAGGAAACATACAATACGTACAAAAATTCAAAAACATGCTGTTTTACGAGTCAAATGGAACATAACATGTTTTAATACGAATAACTGGATAAAAATGACTATCATAAGCTTAACACATATATACATATAAACATAAAATACGAGTCATATACGAGGGACATAAAATAAAATAACAGAATATCAATATATACGATTATAATACGAACATGGATATTTACAAAGAATACAGGACTAAAATGAAAGAAAAACAAAAGTCAGTGGCAGAAATTAAAGAACAATAATATGTAATTCAGGGATGAAATTGCGAAACAAATAAAACCTAAAAGGACCAGAACTGTAATTAGACCAAGGGGCAGACCCAAAATGAAAAGTTCAAAAACGCGGGATGGTTAAGGGGGTAATTTTACCATTTAAAATCTGAATCAGTGTAATTTAGGGACTGGATTATAAGATTTTGAAATATCAGGGGGACTGGATTGTAATTATACCATGCGGCAAGACAAAAACGAAAATATTGAAAACGCGGGATGGTTAAGTGTGTGATTTACCCATTTAGCAAAATAATAATAACAACTATAAAAGCCCCCCTTTTAGGCCGAAATCAGATTTTTGGTCATTCGTCTCATTTTTTTTGATTTTGTAAGAACCATGTTCTTATTTTTCTCTCCATTGTTCTTCTGAAACCCAGAATCCGGCGGCCGGCTGCCGTGTTCTCCGCCGCCGGCCGCCGCTAAACGGCGCCGGCAGGCTTCCAAAACACACCAAAATAACCCTCTCTTCGTCCTCAACATGAATCCGTGGTTGGATTCAGAGGATACACCCTTATTTGCCCTAGATCTAGAAAATACGAAGCGAAATTTTTTTTTAAAACCAAAACGAAACCACAAGGGGTCTTCCCCTCCCTTTAGTTCACCATATCTGGCTTGTAGAAGCCGAAAGGCTTATCACTGAGGAAGGGAAGACCCACAAACGACGCCGGTAAGACTACTCTCCCTTTTTTGTTTCTGTTTTTGTTCTTTCGTATATGCATGTAAAGAAAACAAGTAAGAAAAAGATACAAGTGTTTACCACTGGACTGTCTTTTGATTATCACTTGATTGGTTACAATTTTTGGTTTTTACAAGATCTCTGTTCTCTTTTTTTTTGTTACTACTCTCCTTGTTATCTCCCCGTTACAAAAGTTCCCGTTTCATATATATCATTGTTTTTGTTTTGGTGCAAGTTGCAACTTGCTTTTTTCAGATCTGAACTGACAATTTTGCTTGTTGTCTTGGGCATGTTCTGAACACGGGGACTGAATATCGGCGCGGTGGCGGTATAGACATTCTGCCAGCGGCCAGACGCGTTCTCGGCCGTTAGATCAGATATGATCTAACGGTCGAGATGGCTTGAAGAACGATCGGTCTGGATGAAGCCTCGATTTGATGAGACGGCTTCAGATCTCGTCACGTGGAGCTCCGCAGTCGAGGAGTCAGAACGCGTGGATCTTACGCGCGCGTGGGATGTTAAAGCGACCGCACGTGGACAACACGCGCGCGTGGCACTCGAACGGTCCATACGTGTGGAACACGCTCCTGGCAGATATTTTTGACCTCTTGGTTGTAACGTGGCCGTTGGATCAGATCTTGATCCAACGGCCCACAGTCACCTGCACACACAGTAATTGCAATTAGATAAGATTTAGATTTGGGCCAACCGGGCCTTGTAATGTATTTGGACTTGGACTGTAATTTTATATGGGTTTAATATATTTAATTTTTTCATTTTGTCAGCCCAATAATAATAATAATATAATTATAACAGCAATACATATACATACGAAAATGTATACAATCATTAATTAATATAATATTCTAGTATACGTACGTATAATCATACATATAATTAACATAACATCTATATATTAATCAAATACGCTCATACTCTAGATACATACACGACATACATACACCCCTAATACGTATACATAGCTTATACATGCACACACCACCTTATATTAGTGACATTCATATAATATAATAAATATACATGCAATATTAATATATTTACAAGTGAAAATGAGTGATTACAGTTGCCCCTCTTTGCTTGTTCTCATGGAATGGGAAACAAAGCAAAGATTCATAAGCACTCATTTTTATCAGACTTCCCTGTTTGTAGCTTTGGAAAAACGAATTCTTTTGGACATCTCCGCTCTTCCTTGGCTGAATCTTCAGGCTCGTAAGTTCTTCCTATATAGAGCTTCGTCACCTTCCGATCTTGGAGCTACAGGCTCTTCCTATATAGAACCCTTCGCTCTGAAATCCTGAATTATGAGTTCTTCCTTTGAGACAGTAAAGCTTGGAGTCTTTCCTATATAGAACTCTTCGCCTTCAACGCTGGTTTCTCCTATATAAAACCTTTTGCGCCGCTGATGGATTCTTCCGACTGGGAGTTCCTCCTATATAGAACTGCTAGTCTTCAATCTTAGAGTATAGGTTCTTCCTATATAGAACCTTTCACTCTAAGACAAGGAAGCTCGGAGCCTTTCCTATATAAGACTCTTCGCTTTCGACACAACAGGTTTCCTATATAACCCTGTGTCATAAGTGAATTGCTTTGACTGGGAGTTCTTTCTATATAGAACTGCGAGTCTTCACCTTGGAGCCATCAGTCCTTCCTATATTGAAACTTTTGGCGTCTGGAATCTCAGAGCTACAGGTTCTTCCTATATAGAACCTTTTACTCTAAGACAATAAAGCTCAGAGCCCTTCCTATATAGAACTCTTCGCTTTCGACACAGCAGGATTTCCTATATAATCTTGCGTGTCATGGGTGAATTGCTTTGACTGGGAGTCCTTCCTATATAGAACTGCGAGTCTTCACCCTGGAGCTGTCAGTCCTTCCTATATAGAACTTTCAGCTTCTGAAACCTCGGAGAGAAGGATTCTTCCTATATAGAACCTCTCTCTGGAGCTTGAAAACATGTGCCTTTTGTATGTAAAAACATTGTCTTCTCGTTCGGGATTAACACCACGATGGTCATCGATGTCTCTTTGAATCTGCAGATACCTGTCTGAGATGAAAACAAGATGCTATGACAAATGAATTGACATGCTCCTAATCCTAGTGATGTCTGACTATTCATGATGCATGAGTGTCAATATCTTGGTGGGCTTGTTTTGATCCTTATTTGATCTTGATGTTCGCTTTCTCCTTTTTTACAGGCATCGATACTCCGCCTCACTGTCAGGTTCAACCATCTCAACCTTTCTTTTTCTCCAATTACGATTTGGAATTCTAAAGTGCCCTTTCAGGTTTTCACTTTAGAGAGAGTTTTTTTTGTGCCCTTCTGGTTTTCACCCAAGAGATCTCTTTTGTTATCTCGTGTGCCTCCCTTGAATAGATAGGACATGTGCCATTGGTCATCCTACCTGGTTGTTTGAAGCTTCTCACCTTCCCTAGCCATTATGTAGGGAACTGGAGGACGGAGTTAACATCGTTTTCTTTGATCACCTACATTTTCAAGGTTAAATCATAGTAATGCTCTGAAATCTCTTGTTTCATTATAAGCCTATATTATCTTATTTGATTGAAATTGACAATAAGGCCAGGAATGGATGCTCAAAAACACGGTTTTATTACGATTAAGGGCTTTGGGGATATCTTAAGAAGAAAGGTATGACACACATGAATTAAGTATGAAAATACAAGATCTCTCATTATCTTCGATATGAATGATACATGATCCTGTCAGCCGGTGGAGAATTCTTTTTTTACCTAAAGCCTCCTCTTCATGATGTTCAGGTGGATACCCGTCTTTTCAACTTCTCAATTTACCCGAGCCGCCCTTTGCGGGTTTTCAACTCGAGTCCTTCCTTCGCTTCAAGACGCCCGGTTTTGGGTTTTCGTCCTGAGCTCTCCAAATTTTTTTTAGAGATAGTATTTCTTAACGGCATCAGAATTTACGGGATTTTTCAGCTCGTCCCCATCCATTTCTGTTAGGATCAGGGCTCCTCCTGAGAAGGCATTTTTTACAATGTACGGTCCTTCCCAGTTGGGCATCCATTTTCCCCGAGAATCTTTCTGGATAGGGAGGATTTTCTTGAGTACCAGATCCCCCTCTTTGAATTCCCTTGGGCGCACATTTTTGTTATATGCCTGCACCATCCGCTTTTGGTACATCTGACCATGACAAATGGCCTTTAGTCTTTTTTCGTCAATGAGATTTAGCTGGTCGAGTCTGGCCTGCACCCATTCAGCTTCTTCCAATTTTACTTCGTTTAAGACCCGGAGAGACGGGATCTCTACCTCAATTGGGAGTACTGCTTCGGTACCATACACCAAGGAGTAAGGTGTTGCCCCTATTGATGTGCGAATGGACGTCCTATAGGCAAAAAGGGCAAAAGGCAACTTCTCATGCCAATCCCTGTAGGTATCCGTAGTCTTCGCTATGATCTTTTTTATGTTCTTGTTTGCCGCTTCCACTGCTCCATTCATTTTAGGACGATAGGCTGTGGAATTATGGTGTGTTATCTTGAATTGAATGCACATGTCCGTCATCATTTTGTTATTCAGATTAGAAGCGTTGTCAGTGATGATCCTTTCTGGCATTCCGTATCGACAAATAATTTCTTTTTTTAAGAACTTACAAACTGTAGTCTTGGTGATATTGGCGTAAGACGCTGCCTCTACCCATTTAGTGAAGTAGTCTATGGCGACCAAAATGAAACGGTGTCCATTGGAAGCTTTCGGATGGATCTGCCCGATGACGTCCAAGCCTCATGCTGCGAAAGGCCACGGAGAATTCATGGTGTGTAAAGGCGATGAGGGTGCGTGAATCTTGTCGGCGTAGATTTGGCATTTGTGGCATTTTTTGGCGTAATCGATGCAATCTCCCTCCATGGTCAGCCAGAAATAACCATATCTCATAATTTTCCGGGCTATAGACAGCCCGTTGGCGTTCGTTCCACAGATCCCGTCATGTACTTCGGCTAAGATTTCCTTCGCCTCCCGGGCATCTACACATCTCAACAATGTTTGATCATGACTTCTCCTATATAGGATTTCCCCATCTAGGACATATTTTGTTGCCATTTTCCTGAGCGTTTTTCTGTCATTGTCGTTTGCCCCTTCTGGATACTTTCGAAGCTTGACATATTGCAGGATATCATAGTACCACGGATTTCCGTCAATCTCTTCCTGTATATTACAACAATAAGCAGGCTTTTCAAACGTCTGCATCTCAATGAGCTTCATTTTTGCCCCGGTGTTTGTTTTAAACATGGATGCCAAGGTTGCCAATGCATCTGCCATCTGATTTTCTTCTCGGGGCAGGTAATTGAAGCTGACCTTTTCGAACTCTTTAGTGAGCTCCTGGATCAATTCGTGATATTTGACCAACTTTGGGTCTCTGGTTTCCCATTCCCCTCGCAATTGGTAAATGACTAAGGACGAATCTCCGAACACTCGAAGTTCCTTAACCTTTCTCTCGATGGCTGAGTTCAGTCCCATGATGCAAGCTTCGTATTCAGCTATATTGTTTGTGCAGAAGAATTCCAATCTGCTGGTGAAAGGATAATAAATGTCCTCAGGTGAAATTAGCACTGCCCCTATCCCATGTCCGAGGGCGTTGGAGGCTCCATCGAAGTAGAGTTTCCATGACTTATCATCTGAAATCTCTTCTTCGGTTGTAATGCACATCAAGTCTTCGTCTGGGAAACTAAAGTTCAATGTCTCATAGTCATCCGAAGCACGACTAGCTAGGAAATCTGCTACGGCACTCCCCTTTACGGCTTTCTGATTAACATATACGATGTCGAATTCGGATAAGAGCATCTGCCATCGAGCCATCCTTCCCGTTAGTGCTGGCGCTTCCATTAAGAACTTCAATGGGTCTAGCTTGGATATCAACCAGGTAGTATGGTACAACATGTACTGCCTGAGCCGCTTGGTAGCCCAAACTAGAGCACAACATACGATTTCTGACCTTTGGCGGGTACCGCGTTTACAATCATTAAATTTCTGCTTAGGTAATAGATGGCTTGCTCTTTTTTTCTTGACTCATCGTGTTGCCCCAGTACGCATCCCATTGAATTCTCAAAGACTGTTAAGTAGAGGATTAATGGTCGACCAGGTACTGGTGCTACTAAAATTGGAGCATTTGTCAGGTACTTTTTGATCTTTTCTAGGGCTCTTTGACATTCTTCATCCCACACGCCAGGATTATTTTTTCTAAGAAGTCTGAAGACCGGGTCGCATTGGTTGGTTAATTGGGAAATGAAACGAGAGATATAATTCAGCCTCCCCAGGAAACCGCGGACTTCCTTCTGCGTGCGGGGTGGTGAAAGGTCCTGGATGGCTTTCACTTTATCCGGATCAATCTCAATCCCTCTTCTGCTTACTACGAAACCTAGGAGTTTTCCAGAAGTAACGGCGAAGGTACACTTGGCAGGATTGAGCCTCAATTGGTACTTCCGTAGTCTTTGGAATAGTTTTCTCAAGTTTTGTAGGTGCTCCTCCTCTGTTCGGGATTTGGCAATCATATCATCCACGTATACTTCTATTTCTTTGTGCATCATGTCATGGAAAAGAGTCACCATTGCTCTTTGGTATGTTGCCCCTGCGTTCTTTAGTCCAAACGGCATCACTTGACAACAAAAAGTGCCCCACATGGTTATGAATGTGGTTTTCTCCATGTCGTTAGGATCCATCTTTATCCGTTTGTACCTGAGAAGCCGTCCATGAATGAAAACCATGAATGTCTGCGGTGTTGTCAACCAAATGTCAATATGTGGTAAAGGAAGTTGTCTTTAGGGCTGGCTCGGTTCGGATCCCTATAATCTACACACATACGAACTTTCCGTCTTTCTTTTGGTACTGGTACAATGTTTGCAACCCATTCGGGTATTTGGCTACCTCCAAGAATCCAAAGATCAAATTGCTTTTTCACTTCTTCTCGGATCTTTAACAACATATCTGGTCTCATTCTCCGAAGTTTTTGTTTGTCTTGGTTTGCAATCCGATTTTGTTGGCAATTTGTGCACCACTATGTCGGTATTCAACCTGGCATATCTTGATAAGTCCAGCGAAGACATCCTTGAATTCTGAAGTATGGCTATTAGTTCATGCTTGGTTTTTGAGGAAATCGTCGTTCCTATTTTTATTTCTTTTCTCGCTTTCTTGATCCCCAAGTTGACAATTTCTTTTCTTCTTGGTGGGGCATGATCCGCCTTTCTTCGTTGTCCACCATTCTCTTCAACTCTTCCGGGATCTCAATTTCTATCTCATCATATCCTTCCTCAATTCCCTCTGAGACCTCGGGGCATTCGAATTCACTCGAGATTGGATCCGGTATCATTCATAACGTCAATCATGAGTGACCTGCATTAAATGAGAATGAATTGTATTGGGAAAGAGACAGCTTTATATGAAGGGAATGAATATGGAGAATGCACGAATGGAATAAATGAGACTTTGGTAATTTTTAAGAAAGTGGGGATATTTTCATTTCAATTAAAAAGTTAACATAGGTGCCCCATACAAGAGATCCCCATTGTTTATGGGCAAAAACAAAAGGTTGATTCGGAGCATTATTCTGATCTATTCCTAAAAACTACAGGTAGATCAATGCAGCTCCAGTTATCGAGTGTTTCCCCGGGATGGCAAGGGCGGATGTTGGTCAACATTTTGCTGCCTCGGTCCTTTTCAGCTATCATGTTGATGTACATCCCTTCAAATGATTCACTGAGTACTTCCTCCTGGTTAAGTTCATCATTTTTCTTTATTGCCTCTCCAATATCTTGACCTGGCTGGTAGAACCCTCCGGAGACAAAAGTGGCTTTCAAACTAGGAAAGGACATCGGTCTCCATGGAATGTCTTCTCCTTTAGTTTTGGCTTTTCTTTGCTCCTCCTTCCTCTTATATTCCTCTTTCTTCTGTTGGACACTTGGTTGGTAACCCATCCCGAAACGATCCTTCTTGGTTATCATATTCTTGGGTCTCGTGTTTCCTTGTAATTTCTTCCCCCACCCTTTTTTTCCTATTTTGGCTCCTCGGCCCGAGTTTCTCTGCGACGGTCATCTTGGTACAATTAGATAACCTGGGGTAGGGGATCCGACTTCCCTCTGAAACGAATGTGGCATTTACTAGTTCCAATGCTCGGAACGAGCATTCCGCAGCATCTTCATCATTTTGAATGTAGGGGGTGTCTGATGTCACTGAACCGACAAATTCATGCTCTGCCTCTACTGTGACCAATTTGCCTTCAACTACAAATTTTAATTTTTGATGCAATGATGATGGGACAACTCTGCGAGTGGATCCACGGTCTTCCCAACAAACAGTGTAAGATGGTTTTATGTCCATCACCACAAAATCGATCACATATTCAGTTGGTCCGATCAATAGGGGCACCTTAATTTTCCCCATTGTTCCTTTTTGCGTACCATCAAAAGCTCTTACCGAGTTGTGGCAGGGCTTTAGGTGCGAACAATCTATTGGAAATTTTTGCAGGGTTACCATAGGCAAGACATTCAATGCTGACCCGTTGTCGATCAAGACTCTGGTAATACATACCCTTTGCGGTGGGTAGTGATGATGTTAGGGCTTTGGTAGACCCCATTCCTCCCTCGGGATCTCATCATCACTGAATGTGATATGATTATAAAGCGTAATATGCCCCACTATCATGTCCAGTTTGTTCTGAAATGTTCCGGGATACAAAAGTTTGATTCAAAGACTTTCAATAACGTCTCCCGATGCTTCTCTGAACTCAAGAGTAATTCCAGCACTGTGATCCTGGCCGGTTGTTTTCGTAGTTTTTCCACTACGCTGTACTCGCTATGTCTCAAGAACTTTAGAAATTCTTTGGCCTGGGCCTCAGTTACCGGCTCATTTATATTTGGGGAAGGTTCTTCTCCAAATATCTCGTAAGGGCTAATCTTTGTACTCTTCCCCTTATCTTCTTCAGCCGCTTTCAAAGCCTCGGAGGAGTAACATCGGCCGCTCCTTGTGAAATGGCCTACCTCACCAACGTTCACATCGTTCTGGCTTTGTTGGTCTTCCAGCGTAGGCTCTTATACCTGTTCGTGTTCTGATTTTTCTGGCATGGTCACATTTACAGCATAATTCCAGGGAATTTGTCGCATATCTTTGAATGGGAATGGAGATGGTGCTGAAATGATGATCTTGGGACTTATTTTGCTGCTCTCTCCTTGGGAGACACCTGCATTCCCTGTCCTGGGAGAGATGATAAAAGGTCTATCCTTCTCGTATCTAGTTTTGGGGCTATCTGTCATGTGTACGTCTGATCCCTTCTTCCCCATGGGCTCCTCAAAGAATTCAATTTGTTTTTCATTCATCAACTTCTGCACCAATTTCTTGAACTCGTCACATTCTTGGATATCATGCCCTTCAGTCTGATGGAATTCGCAATACTTTCCACATTCCTTCTGCCTTATTATCATGCCTTTGTTGATCACACGAGCCATGCATAATTGTTGAAACACCCACCGTAAAGGAGACTTGATTTCTGACACGTCATCCTTTATCCTCCTGGTAAAGCATTCTTCTATGACATTTACCCCTCTGCTCCCATGATTGGGCAGCGGGTTGTTGGCTACGCTCGGCTCTTCAAACTTCAATATCCCGGAATCAATTAAGTTCTGCACAAGCTTTTTGAAGGCAAGACAGTTCTCAGTGGGATGTCCAAGGGTACCGCCGTGATAGTCGCAATGCGCGCTTGGATTATACCAAGGCGGGAAGGGCGGATTGACAGGAGTAACGATGTATGGTCGGACCAGGTCTGCTTCATACAATTGGGAATAAAGTTCTGAGTACGAAACAGGTAGGGGAGTGAAAGTTCTCATCTCTTTCTCTTTTCTGGTGACTCTCTCATCTCTTTGATTTTGTTTTTGTGTTTTTCCCACAGGTGCTTGTGGCTGTGAGACTGTGAAGTTCTTCGGGGCGGTATAGGTGCTGGTGGTGTTTACTTCATTTCTCTTGTTATACTTTCGAGACCCTTCCCCACCATCAATTCTGCCGCTCTTAATTGCCAGTTTGAGAGACTCCCCAGTCCTGATCAAGTCGGCAAAACACTGTGTTGTGTTATTAATGAGGCGATCAAAGAGTGCCCCTTTCAGAGTATTGACAAATAATGGCGTGATTTCATGCTCCGGGATAGGTGGCTGGATTTGGGCGGCCACTTCTCTCCACCTTTGGGCATATTGTCTCAGGCTTTCATTGGACTTCTGCACCATATTTTCTAACATAATTCTGCTAGGGATCATGTCTGTTACATGTTTGTATTGCTCAGTAAATGCTTTAGACAGATCTTTCCATGTCTTAACATTTGCCTTGCTCAACTGAGTATACCAACGTAACGCTGCTCCAGTTAGACTATCCTGGAAACAATGGATCAGTAGCTTTTCATCTTTATGGTAAGCCGCCATCTTTCGGCAGTACATCGTTATGTGTGCAGAAGGACATGTGGTTCCATCATATTTATCAAACTCTGGCGTTTTAAACTTTGGCGGCAAGACAAGATCAGACACCAGACTTAGGTCGCTAGCGTCATTTCCTGATTCTTCATTTGATTGTAACGCTTTAAATTTTTCCTCCATGAGGCGAAATCTTTCTTCCCACTTTTTTTCTACCTCATTCCTGATTATTTCGACCATGTTCAGGTCCGGCACTTCTTCTTCATAAAGTGCTTCAGTATCGAGGGGTTGAGTCTCAGGTGCCCCTACTTGAAAGCTGGAAGACATTCCTGCAGGGTCAATATACACCTTTCTAGCCTGGTTTGGTGCAGTTGATTGAACCTTGTAGTGAGCCGGGGTACCTTCTGGCTCTTGAACATTTTCTCCTTCTACTCTTTTTCCAAGACTTTTTGCCAGCAATGCGGTTATGTCAGATACTATAGATGTTTGTGACTGCGCAATCTGATCACTAAGGCTTCTCTGGGCCTCTTCAAGCCTTGTCTCGAGCTCTCTTTGCCCTCTTTCTAGACTAATTATCCTTTCTTCCATGAGCTTTCTTTGTAACCGGGTAAAATATGGGTGATGAATGATTGCGGGTTAACTACACACAACGCCACAATATTCATATTGTTAATATGGTTGCAAAAAATAAATGCATGTACAATGATGCGAATGTTATGATGCAAATGCAAGAATGCATGCAAATAAGGTACTGATTCCGCTGGTAATCACCTTTTTGAACTACTTCCACGGGAATTAAAGGGTCTTGATTACAACAAAGTTCGTGTTACAAAGTAAAGATCCCTAGTACAAAAGATCTAATTACAACACAAAGTCCTATAGATAGACTCTAGCTCTATCTCCTAATTTTCCAATTGCCCTGAGCAGCTTGAGGAACCTAGGAGCTTCTTCCATTCCCGGGGCTATGAAAGGTCGGAGGGTCTCAGCTTCGATAGCTAAATCATTTACATGCCTGGCGACTCGCTGTATGTCCACCATTAGGTTTGCGTAGTACTGGTCTCTGTCCTGTACCATTCGAGCAGCGTCGCGTAATCTCTTCTACCAATAGGTGTCCCTTCCGGCTGCAACCTCCTCGAACACATTAATTCTTTCCTTGTAATCCTCCATAGTTGCTTCGAGGGACCCAATTCGTGCTTGTAACACACCCACTTCGTGTTCTCTTTCTTGCAGCTCAGCGAAGTTATTCCTGCGGCAGTACATTCGAAGTGAGTGTTCGACTTCTGCCACTTTTCCTTTTAATTCATCATTTTGACTTTGGCTTTGCTCCAACCTTTGAATAGTATCATCATACAGCTTTTGCATCTCTAATAGTCTATTTCGGCTACTTATGGACTTTCTTTTCCATACAGCGACGCTTTCTCTCTCATGATGGACAGCTTGTTTTCCCTTGCTGATTTCTTGCCTGGATCTTTCTTTCTCTTGATCAATGGCCTTTTTGGCGGACCTTTTTTCTTTCTCCATAGCCAAACGGCAGCTTTCTATCTCTTTCTCAATCGCTCTTTTGTTGATTTCTCTTTCTTCTTCCACCAAACGGATGCCGTTCATTCTTTCTCTTTCCACAGCTATGAACTGACTCCGGCCGGCCTTTTGTATTTTTGCTTGTAATAGAAGGGCATCTTTTTGATAAAGAGTGTTCTTGTCGCTTAAATCTGCATTTAATTTCTTCAATTGCATAATGATCCCGTCCCACTCGTCAACCTCTAAGCTTGCCTTATAGAGTTCACTCGCATGTTAGGTCTGTTGGATGTCCATTTTCCTTTTAACTTCTTCGAGTTCACTCTTTAAGATGTCAGCTTCAGACGGTACCACTCTTGTAAGCTCTTTGAGTGACACTGCTGGTCCTTGATCGGAATCGGGAATCACATTATTAACCCTCAAACGTCTCCAAAGATCGTAATCTGGGGTAGTCATGTGCTCGGTATCTCCTTCCACCCTGATCCGGTAACAATGATCCCAGGCCCTCATGATGGTCTGAATTTTTCCTTTGAACTCCCCTTTGAAAAGAAATTCAGTTTGGCTTAATCCGGCAGTATTGGGAATGAACTGTCGTGATCCGAACTGCCGAGACACTAAAAGCGGAGCACAGGCGATTCCTCCATGCAATCCCAACATCATCAGCCAGTTGAAGTCACCACAACTGTATAGAAAATAATTAACTTTACCGAGCCATGGGACCCTCCATGCTATATCTTCATCTTGAATGTTCCTAAAGAAATTGGTCCACATTTTTGTTTTCAAATCCTCTCGCCATTCCTTTGCTAAGTACTCTCGTAAAGGCGAAAAACCTTGGAAGGATATCCCCGGCAGGACTCTTGTCGGCGTCTTCCACATGTGACTCTGTATCCATACTTGTAACAGTTGTGTGCATCCTCGAAAACGTCCTTCTTCATGTTTCCGGCTAGCATTTAAGGAAATGAAAGTCTCGACCAAGATTGCTGGTACTGGGTTTGCTTTCCGTTTCACCCGCTCAAACAAATCCAGAATGGCTATGTCAATGTTCCCGAGTACTCTGGGAAAGATCACCAAGCCATATATTCCTAAAGCGAATAGGTCCATTTTCTTTGCCTCGTCTGGATGTATCGATATGATGTCCCGAATACTTTCCCATGCAAAGACTGTATTATCTCCTCGGATTTAAAGGAGGCAACTAACCCAATCGTCACTCATTCCCGCAAAGGTTTTGAGTTTCGCAGTGTAATTCTGATTCCTCGGAGGCTTCGCGTAAATCCAATCTTCCTGAATATTTTTTTGGTTAAGTAAAGCAGTGTATTCTTCTACTGTAGGCATCATGTCCTGCCCATTGAAGGTGAAGCAGCAAAAAGCCGGATTCCAGAACTGGATTATAGCTCGGAGTAGGGGCTGGTTAATCCGAACATATAACAGCTGTGCGATGTCGCCATAACTATTGCAGAACAAGTCTTGTAGTCTTCGGTCCCATCTTTCCCAAATGTTTTGAAGATCCCATAAGTCGTTTTGTTGGAGACTCACATAAGTGTATCCTGCTATTACGCGTTCGTTCGGCAAACTGTCCCCTTGGATTTTCTGGTTGACTTCTGACCAATGTCTGACTGACAAATTAAGCTCTTCTTTCCTAAGACACATTTTTTCCATGGTGAAAGACTTTCTGATCAGGCAAACCACTTGATCCAGTACCTTTATGTGATGCAAATGCAATGATGTATGAGAAAAAACAAAAGCGAAAAGAAAACAAGTCAGTACCAGATAAAATTGATAAATATACAAATAAAAGGACAAAATTAAACAGAATAAACACACAAAACAACCCTATTTATCCCGTCTAAAACACCTAAGGTTATCCGCATGGCTCTAACAGGGTGGGTTTCTATGTTCTCTACATGCAGTGTTGGTGCTAGGAGGTACCCGAATTGTCCTTGCTGTCCTCTACTAAGAGTAGCAAGGCCCCCGATCATCACCCATTATAGGCTCCTTTCAACCGGGTTCAATTCAGGGGGACTCATTCGCTTATGCCCGTACGAAGGAACGATATCCTTACGAAAGCATAAGGTACTCGAGCCCCGAAGGTACTTGCTAGGCCCTTACGGGAGAACGATATCTCCACGAAAGCATTAGCGTTTTCCCCCCACTTTAAAAGACGGGTTTATATGTCATATTTTAAATGCGTTAAAATAAACGCGCAATTATGACCGAATGTTAATTTAATAGTCACTTTAACCCGGAATTTCTAATATTAATAAAGCGGTAATTATTTTAAAAGCTTGACTCTCATTTGTTTTTTTTCGAAAAAAAACAAAAAATAGTCCCCAGCGGAGTCGCCATCTGTAGCGACGTCCTTTTTTTTTAAATCGCTAAATAAAAACGAGGATTTTTCGAAGGGTTTTTGAAAGGTGTTTGGATATAAAAATATTTATTTCGTGGGGTTTTAAAAGAACCCGTATTAAAAAATGGAGTCGCCACCGGCCACTTAGGTAGGCCGGACACCATAAAACCAGAGATTCAAAAAGATCGGGTTCGGGAGTCGGTTACGGATGGGGAAGGATTAGCACCCCCACACCGCCCAAAATTGGTACTTTAATAATTACCGCTTTATTAATATTGGATTTTCCGGATTAGAGTGACAATTATTTTAAAATTCGGTCATAATTGCGAATAAATTTTAAGGGCCCCGTTATCCGAGAATAAACGCCCAACCACTATCACTACGCTTGATACTGGCCCCGTTTACGCTCGGATAAAAGGGCACCGCATTAACAAGTTATAAATCACATGCAATCTTAGTGGCAAAAATATAAAACATGACAAAATATTTAAATGCAATAAATATTCACATAACAGAATATTAATCTAACGTAAAATGATATACTAGACTAAAACATGCATATATACATATTATTCTAAATAATAGATAACAACAACTTTAACAAGTCAGAATAAAAATGAAGGAAAAATTACGTATATAAATAAACAAATATTTCAAAAGGACATACATGCTAGTAATAAAACATATTTCAACATATATGGAACAATATATTATGCATAAAAGAAGACACACTAATACGTAACCTAAAAGTCAAGGAAACATACAATACGTACAAAAATTCAAAAACATGCTGTTTTACGAGTCAAATGGAACATAACATGTTTTAATACGAATAACTGGATAAAAATGACTATCATAAGCTTAACACATATATACATATAAACATAAAATACGAGTCATATACGAGGGACATAAAATAAAATAACAGAATATCAATATATACGATTATAATACGAACATGGATATTTACAAAGAATACAGGACTAAAATGAAAGAAAAACAAAAGTCAAGTAAGCGAAATTAAAGAACAATAATATGTAATTCGAGGGATGAAATTGCGAAACAAATAAAACCTAAAAGGACCCGAATCGTAATTAGACCAAGGGCGGACCCAAAAATGAAAAGTTCAAAACGCGGGATGGTTAAGGGGTAATTTTACCATTTAAAATCTAAAATCGGTGTAATTTAGGGACTGGATTATAAGATTTTGAAATATCAGGGGGACTGGGATTGTAATTATACCATGCGGCAAGACAAAAACGAAAATATTGAAAACGCGGGATGGTTAAGTGTGTGATTTACCCATTTAGCAAAATAATAATAACTATAAAAGCCCTCCTTTTAGGCCGAAATCAGATTTTTGGTCATTCGTCTCATTTTTTTGATTTTGTAAGAACCATGTTCTTATTTTTCTCTCCATTGTTCTTCTGAAACCCAGAATCCGGCGGCCGTCATTGTGTTCTCATTGCCGCTAAACGGCGCGCCGTGAGTTTCCAAAACACACCAAAATAACCCTCTCTTCGTCCTCAACATGAATCCGTGGTTGGATTCAGAGGATACACCCTTATTTGCCCTAGATCTAGAAAATACGAAGCGAATTTTTTTTTTAAAACCACAAGGGGTCTTCCCCTCCCTTTAGTTCACCCTATCTGGCTTGTAGAAGCCGAAAGGCTTATCACTGAGGAAGGGAAGACCCACAAACGACGCCGGTAAGACTACTCTCCATTTTTTGTTTCTGTTTTTTTTTCTTTCGTATATGCATGTAAAGAAAACAAGTAAGAAAAAGAGACAAACTGTCTTTTGATTATCACTTGACTGGTTACAATTTTTGGTTTTTACAAGATCTTTGTTCTCTTTTTTTTTGTTACTACTCTCCTTGTTATCTCCCCGTTACAAAAGTTCCCGTTTCATATATATCATTGTTTTTGTTTTGGTGCAAGTTGCATCTTGCTTTTTTCAGATCTGAACTGACAATTTTGCTTGTTGTCTTGGGCATGTTCTGAACACGGGATCAATATCGGCGCGGTGGCGGTATGGACGATTCCCGCCACGGGCGACGTTCTCGGCCGTTAGATCGGATCGATCTAACGGTCAAGATGGCTTGAAGAACGATCGGTCCGGATGAAGCCTCGATTTGATGAGACGGCTTCGATCTCGCCACGTGGAGCTCCGCAATGAGGAGTCGAACGCGTGGATCTTACGCGCGTGGGATGTTAAAGAAAGCGACCGTAGCGTGGACAACACGCGCGCGCGGCACTCGAACGGTCCATACGTGTGGAACACGCGCTGGCGAATATTTTTGACCTCTTGGTTGTATCGTGGCGTTGGATCGATCTTGATCCAACGGCCCACAGTCACCTGCACACACAGTAATTGCAATTAGATAAGATTTAGATTTGGGCCAACCGGGCCTTGTAATGTATTTGGACTTGGACCGTAATTTTATATGGGTTTAATATATTTAATTTTTTCATTTTGTCATTAATAATAATAATAATATAATTATAACAGCAATACATATACATACGAAAATGTATACTTATTATACAATCATTAATTAATATAATATTCTAGCATACGTACATATAATCATACATATAATTAACATAACATCTATATATTAATCAAATACGCTCATACTCTAGATACATACACGACATACATACACCCCTAATACGTATACATAGCTTATACATGCACACACCACCTTATATTAGTGACATTCATATAATATAATAAATATACATGCAATATTAATATATTTACAAGTGAAAATGAGTGATTACAGATACAAATCTTGTTTAGACCGAAGGAGCAATAGCACCAGTAGGTCGGTCAGAAGTAATAAAATATTGCTTGAAGCGTTGCCCACTTTTTCACCATCTTCACATGTTGCAAACCACGTTGAAAATATTGGGGCATGTAACGATAAAACAAAGACAAGTTGTCTTAAAGAAAACTTGTTTCTTTTTTCCTCGTAGACTAACGCCCCGTCTTCATAGTTCATATTCAAACATTTTGTCCAATTGTGCGTGTACGCGAGAAAAATAGATATATGGAAAAGTCAGACAGTCAAAAGCCGAATAGAAAATGGGTCGTTGCCAATTCTACTTTTCTAATCAACATTCCCCTGTTTTCCCTTGTTTACTTTTGTAGTCAATCCAACTCCCCTAGTCCCATCTCTGTCTATATAAACCCCTCTGCTCTAATATCCTTGCAAGTTCATCCTCTGTATGTACGACAACAAACCCAAAGTCAGAAATCAAACATCTTCGACAAAATGGAAGTTTACGAGAGTGGTTTCGTGTCCGAAACTCCACAAAGTGAAGAAGAGATGGACATAAGGAAAGGTCCGTGGACCGAAGAAGAGGACTTCACGCTCAAGGCGTATGTTAATGTTCACGGTGAAGGTCAATGGAATTCGGTTGCACGCTTATCAGGTTAGCTATTTGTTCGAATAAATGAATCTTCTTCGACCCGGTTTTCGTTTTTGTTTTTGTGATGTATGTATGTATATGTATATGTATAGGTTTAAAAAGAACGGGCAAAAGCTGCAGATTGAGATGGCTGAACTATTTGAGACCGGAAGTGAGACGTGGGAACATCAGTCTCCAAGAGCAGCTATTGATCCTTCAACTCCATTCTCGATGGGGCAACCGGTGGTCGAAAATCGCACAACACTTGCCCGGGAGGACAGACAACGAGATAAAGAACTATTGGAGAACAAGAGTCCAGAAACAGGCAAAGCAGCTCAAATGTGATGTTAACAGCAAACAATTCAGGGACGCCATGCGTTACGTTTGGATCCCCCGCCTGATTGAACGAATCTGTGCTTCATCCGAATCCCCCTCAGCTCAACCCTCCATCGTCGCCTACACGGATTGTATCAGCAACATGGCCACCGATCAAATCACCTATGAAAATACAAGTGGATCGCTGCAAGTGTCATCCGACTCCCAGGATGTTCAAGTCTCTTCAGTTTCAGACCTGACAGATTGTTACAACCCACCTCACGTTTCGAACTACCCGAGTAGTTTTCGAACCGGGTCGGATTTATGGTCGGAAAATTTAGAAGGCGCATGGAATATAGATGGTGGAGACTCGATGGAGAGTGTGTGGAATGAAGAGAATATTTGGTTCCTAAGGCAGCAGCTTTATGAGGATGATTTCAATTAGCTTACTTGACTGTCAAGTTTTATATTTTAGACATTTTCTCCATTTTTTTAGTTATCAGAGATAGAGTATCTGACAGTAAACACCACATAAAATTTACAAACTTTTGGAATGTAAATGTTTCACGCAACAATATTCAGGTTGACAGAGATCTATACTGAAAGTCAAGATGCCATTTGATTTTACTCTTTTTATATATTTTTCTAACGAGAGTAATAAATTGGATTTCATGAAAATTCTCCATCTTTTTTAACTAGACCCTGTTGATATGTATAAGTAGAGATTGAGATTAATTTTCTTACATATTACTCCGCTAACAGTTTTAATTGCATCGACAGACTATTACAAAAAGGATTTAATTATATTAGACCGTTAACCTTCTCTGATCAGAAGGCACGCCGAAATAATTACTACACGAAAATCAAACTACCATAAAGATAGACAAAAACTGTGTTACAAAGACATACGAGGAAACACAACAAGATGTACGAAAAGAAAGAATCTAAAGCAGAGAAAATTCTTATTTGATACAAAAACAAAATAAAAGAAAGAAAAGGTCAAACAACGACACTAAGACCGCTTCTAGAGGCGACATTCTTAAAAAAAATTAAAATTTTTTTTTAGAGAAATTATCTAGCACTAGGGTTTAAGTGAGATTATCTTTTATTTTTTTTAATATTCTAGTGTGATTACATGATATTATTTGTTCTTTAATTAAGGGAAAATTTTATAAAATTTTAAGTGGGGACTTATAAAATTTTAGAGGTGAAAATAACTTTTAGCACAAGTATTTGACTCGCCACATTTATAAGCAAAATAAGGAGGACCCCAACTAGAATTATTTGATTTTATCTTGGTTTTAAGGACGGGACACAGTCGGTCATTAAAGTTTTGGAAGAGGTTGTGGCTCTCTAATTTTAGATATATTTATATTTTAAGTATTTTTAGTTAAATACTAATTAAATACATTTTATTTTTTTAATTTTTATATTTATATATTTAATAAATTATTATTATTTTAATATAAAACAACTTAAATCTCCTAATATTTGGTCTAACTCTGCGCAAAAACAATGAGAATCTCATTCATTCATGGGGTTCAAATCATGTTGTCATGTAGTTGATGCGTCTTTTTCTATTTTCTTTTTCGTTTTCCACATTTTAACATTATGATTTTTTTTTTGTTTCCTAGCAAAGAATTAGCCCTCGTGACTATTATACAACTCGGAGATTCTAGATAAGCCATGTAAATTATTTCTAGTGACGAAATTAGGATAGGAAACAAAATATAAATATTGAAAGTGGGAAGAAAAACTTTACAAAGGTAAAAAAAATTCTCGTGCGTAGGGAAGGTGTCTCTGACTATATTTAATAATTTTTGTACCAAAGAGAAAATATATATAAGGAATGATTTATTTATCATTTGAGGGGGTTTTTTTCCTGAAGCACTAATTTTCACATTTTTTAAATATTTTTTTGAATTATCTGGATCAAGATAGAGCCACATGGAGGGTAAATAATTTTAAAACATTTGTAATTTATTATTTTTAAGACCCTTTTAAGTTAAAATTAAGAAATTAAACCTTGACCCCTATTTTTTTCTGGTTTAATCACTTTTTAAGACTTTTAAAATTGAAATTGAACCTTAATTTTCTTAACTTTTATGATTTGACTAATTTTTAGAACCCTATTTAATTTAAAATTAATTAATTTGACATTTATAGTTCAATCATGACTATGTGTGTGATTAAAATTTGTTGAAAGAAAAGGAAATTTATTAGAATATTGAAAACATATTTCAATGTTTAAGTTAGTCTAGATCATAAGAATTTAGGATACTGAATTAGATGAGGATGAGTGGAGAAAGACAGCCCCTGAGATTATTGCATTGGTCAAAGAGAGTATCTTTTTATTAATTATTATTGTCAATGTATTAAATTAGGAACGTAATACTTGACAACTAACTTTAAAATTAATATGGTATACCAATTATTATTATTACCATCATTCCTTTTTAAACAAATTAAATATACAATTACGATCTATATGATTTGAATATTAGATAATTAGATATAATATATTCTTCTTTTAGATCGAAAAAAGAGGTTGGATAAAAAAAGTAAAATAAATCATGAAAAGAAGGAAAATAAAATATTAGTAATTGGACGAGAAAATTCTTGAATACTGTATTAAATATTTAAGAATGTTTGAGTTGAATTAGATTAAACATAATTAAAAGAAAATGAGCTGATTATAAAAAAAAAACATTAGGCAGCCAACCTGCCGGTTCATAGGTGCGGGGCTTGACTCTTGTAAGCTTAATGTAATTAAAATGATTAAAATAGAAAGAAGAAGAAGAAGGGGATTAATGGTTAATGGAAAATTCCAGTTGTTTATTATTATTATTATTGTTTTGCAGATGCAGCAGCCAATTGTGTTGAGTCTACCGAGTAAACGTTTGAGTGGAGTTAAAAACCGAATTTGTAGGCTCGGTCATGGACAAGAACTTCTTTTTCCATCACCAATGCTGTCACCGCTTACGTTAGCAATCATGGTTTTTATTTTCTTAATTATTGTGTACTTATTTATGAAATATCTTCCTTTCATACAGGGGTAAGCGGGCCCATAATTTTATTTTAGGGAATAAACTTATAAAATTTTAAGAAGGTAAACTTATAAAAGTTTAGGGGGCGAAAATAGATTTTCAATAGAAAATACATAATAAGTTTCTAAATCATATAAGAAAGTCAAAATTTTAGGGGCGACTACCCCCTCCAACCCCCCTCTAGGTCCATCCCTAGGTGTAAGTGAACCGAGCTTGAACGAACAAGACTATGTTCGTTTGTTTATTTTTAGAGGTGTTCATGTTCGGTTCGTGTTCGTTTAGATTTTTAATATTGTGTTCGAGTTTGTTTATTTATTTTTGAAGGTGTTCGTGTTCGTTCGTTTAAGTGTTCATGAACGTGTTCGTTTAAGTGTTCATGAACGTGTTCGTTTAAGTGTTTGTAAACATGTTCGTTTAAATGTTAAGAAATGTTAATTAAATTAACAATAAATAAATAAATAAAGCAAAAGCAAAAGCAAAAGCAAAAGCAAAAAAAATAATACTTACATTTCATCATGAAATTATATAACATCCTTAGCAACAACAAAAAGTAGTATTTAGATACATCCACAAGCATTTTCATCCTATAAACGAGCATATAAACTCATCTATTTCCTTTAAGACTCAAGATTCAAGTATGGTAATCCACATCTCTCAAGCTTCAAGAATAGGTCATTCATGATGAAAATGGGTAAGGATTTCATTAATGTGTTTTTGTGGTTTAAAGCTTGTGGGAGTGTGTTTTTTATTTTCATGGTTGGAAATTCGTAAAGAAACCTTCAAAACCTTTTGGTTCAAGTTTTAATTCTTTTTCCATGGTTATGTTGCTAGAGGATGTGATTTGAGGGCTTTTCCAAGCTTTAAGCAAGGAGAAAGCTTGAGAAAAGTAAGTGGGTGAGTTGATTTCAGGATTCTTGCTTAAAGGCCAGTACATCTCTAACTCCTATTCTTCTTGAAGATCTTAAAGTGATTGATTTGCTTGATTGTATAGTATGGTGGGTGTTGTATGGGGAAGCTTACCCTAGGTAATCAAAGCAATGAAATTGATGATTTAGTCAAATGACTTTAATAAGCTCATAATTAATCTAGTATATTTCAGTAACCACTTGGGGTGGATTTGAGATGATTATAGACAAGTTAAGGTGATTCCCAAGCCTTTAGAAGTTATTTATAGGCTTCAGTATCGGTACGCGGGGAGCCCGTACCAGTATCCTTTGTTCGAAGGAAGAATAAGGATGAACTAATTGATGAGTACCAGTACGATGTTCAGTATGTATCAGTACACGAAGGCTTGTAGAAATTCCAATAAACCATTTTGGTATCAATACGCGTGTGAGTACCGATACTTGAGGCATGAGTACCGGTACAGTCGATCCAGTACCGGTACTAATACCTTTTGAGGAATCCTAGTGAACAATTTTGGTATATGTATGTGTGTGAATACCAATACTTGAAGGTGTCATACCGATACACGTAGCTTGGTACTGATACTAACTAGACAATCTACCTAAAAATGTTGATTTGAGCCTAAGGGGCTAGAAAATTGTGAGCTATGGCCCAATAGGCTTTTAATGGGATGAAATGAACTATAAAACTAAGAAACTAAGGTTTTGCGCCTACGTGCGAGCATGATGAGATAGATGCTTACTTATTTTTCCTAGAGAAACTCAAATGAGTTGATGTAATGATTAATATCTTCCATAATATATCATAAGAATGGTAATGATAAATCGTGTGATAAACCATGTGGGTTAGTATCATGCCTTGGGGGCATTTCTTGATATTTTGGCTTGGTGTCACTTACCTCTTGGTGAGATGTGTGATTGCACGAGGAGCATGTCTTATCTTATGGTCGTTGTAAAGGAATCTAGATATCCTAGAGTCAGTACTACGATACTTATATAAGGGGATGTATGCTCAGTACTGTGTGATTGAGTATATCTGACGTACCCGAAGGCTGAATGATCAGGGTGTGGTTAAAAACCTATTCATTGTTATGGTGATCTGGATATGATATTAACTTGACGAATATGTGAGCTCGAGTAACGTGATGGCTAAGTGACCTCGGGTAAGGACTACTTGTGGCTAATATGATCCAAGTACGTTTTGGACGTATTCGTAGCTATAGTGATCCAAATATGGTCCATTAAAACCGACGGGCGTGTGAGCATGGGTAAAGTAGGGCTTCATTAGCCATTATATAGATGATGTATGGATATATTTATGCATGATGTGTGGATGTTATAGATGATAACTTATGTACTAGATAGGTTGAGTGATCTCGAATACTATGAAGCATTGTGGAACATGTAAGACTTCTTGTAGACTTTTTGGTGCCTTGAGATAGGTGATCTAAGAACTTTAGCTAGTGTAGGCTAGAAGATAACTCATATATAGTATAGCCGTATCTATGCTCTCTAGACTATATTTATCTCGTATTCTTATTTTATAATAATCACGAATTATTGTAGAGTAGAAAAGAACCACTGAGCTCCGTAAGCTCACCATTCAGAATCGTTTTTGTAATGCCACAGTTTTGGGCTTAGAAGTTTTGAGTTAGTTTGAGGGTTCGGTGGACCGAAAATAGAGATTCGAGTCAGTTTCAAGATTTAATTGAGAATAAATATTTTTAGGAAAGATAAAAATATGGAAAATGCTCTAAAATCCTTTTTAAATATATAAAAGATTTTGACGAAAACAACTTTGGAAAAAAAGTTTTTTTAAGATGGGTCTTATCAACATCCACAGACTCTATCTTGAGGGGATGTTGAGGAGGATGGTTTTGTTAAGTTAGTTACTAGTTTGCTATTCATTATTGTTAGGCAGTTAACTTTGTATAGATTCCAATATATATATACGAAGCTTGTACATACGTTGTAAGACACTAAAGATAATACAATCTTCTCTTCTCAATC
This sequence comes from Hibiscus mutabilis, assembly GCA_019671005.1. Classification (NCBI taxonomy): domain Eukaryota; kingdom Viridiplantae; phylum Streptophyta; class Magnoliopsida; order Malvales; family Malvaceae; genus Hibiscus; species Hibiscus mutabilis. The sequence goes on from CM033715.1 coordinate 52,528,046, forward strand.
TCACGTTAGTTATAATAGAGAGTATTATCAAAAGTCAATCACATGTCACTAGAGGTGGGTTTTAACCCAAGAAGTTCATATGTTGCACCTATAAAACTAAAGAATTCTACCTCTGTAGTAGAAGGAGAAATGGATCGTTGTTTGCGTAAACTCTAGAACATGAGATGCATCTCGTAATAAGTGTAGTAACCAGACACTAATCTCTTGTCATCAGGGGTGGAACTAAAAATTTATAAAAGGGATCATAATTAGATTAAAAATTTTAAGGGGGCAAAATAAAATTTTAAAAAGATGAAAGGTATTATATAACTACTTATAAATTTTTTCTAAAAAATTATATTTGTTGTTCAAAAAAAAAACTATATTGAAAAAAAGGTTAGTAGGCAGGGATGGACCTAGAGGGGGCTGGAGGGGCGATCGCCCCCACCCCTAAAAATTTAAAATTTCTATATGATTTAAAAAATTATTTTTTATGTATTTCCTACTGAAAATCTATTTTCGCCCCCTAAAAATTTTATAAGTTCATCCTCTAAAAATTTATAAATTCGCCCCTAACATAAAATTTTGTGTTCGCCTCTATTAGCAGGGGCCACGCCCTTAAAATCCCTTACGTAGTTTCGCCCATGCCCCGTCATCCATATCACTATCCCAGTAAGCATCTGCAAAGGAGTTAAGGTTGAAATTACACGACTGTTGAGGTGAAAACAATAGACCAAGCTCAAGCGTGTCTTTAAGGTATCAAATGATCCTTTTTACTGTCATCCAATGTGCATTCATTGGTAGCTGTATGCATTGTGCAACATCATCAGGTTGTGTTCCATCCTGTCTGCTTAATTTTGGAGACGGTACTAAGGGTGTAGATACTGAACTTGTGTCTTTCATATCAGTTTTCGCCAATAATTCACTGATATTGAAGAGATTGTACAAGTTAAATTTAGATACAAGTGTATAGATATAATGGACCTTGTAAATTCTTATTTTTATACAACATGTGGTATTTGCTAAAGTATCTCAGCTTTTGTTGATGCTTTATTTCATTTGTAGCATATTCATATGTTTCCTTTGGATAAATATTGTTACAAACACTTATCTATAAAAAATAATTATTTAAAATGATTTCAAATAATAATTAATTATCTTTTATTTATTTGATTTTTCTTTCAAAATATTTAAAAAACCATTAAAATTTTATTAAATAATATCTAAAATCATAAAAAAAAAATTAATTTCCAAAATAAAGTAAAAAAAACTTTAAAATTATATAAAAAAGGTAAATTACCGTAAAGATCACTTTCATTTTATAAGTATGTAGTTTTGTTCATCGAATTCAAACGTTTTGGTTATTTACATTATAGCTTTATAAGACTTACGTTATCGCTTATAACGTTTTAGTAACTTGGACGTTAAATGCCATTAGTTTGATGACGTTGCGCGCTAGTAAAAATGGGTTATTATAAAATTTAACCAATAAACTTTAAATACATATTAATTTTACCCCAAAAATTTTAGATAAAATATCAATGACACTTAAATTTTATATAAAATTCTTGAACTTTAGATAAAATATCAATTTAACTCCTGGATCCGACCAAAGTCATCCACGGTAGGTCGCCGCTCACCGCCAATCGTCATCGTTAATGACCATTAGACTCTACAATTTTCAGTTCACTTCTTTTTGTTCTTTTAAACGCGAATCCAATGTTCGTTTCATCAAAAAATGTCCCAAACTCTACAAATCTATTATAAAATCTTTAATCTTTCAACAAAAAAAAGTTATAAAATCTTTAAACTTTTTTAAAATTAAACCATAATAATAAATTTATTATTAATGATATGTTTTGAAAAGAGGAAAACGGATATAATTGTTTGACTAACAAAAGCAGAAAAACTCAGCTTCGATCTTGCATGCTTTATGATTAGCATAAGAAGTTGATGGTTTCTCCAAAGAACCAACATATACTCAACTCATTTAAAATCATTCAGCTGCTAACATTAAAATGTGAATTCAGGACTAAACTGATCAAAAGAGCCCGTACTCTGAATCTTGTTATACCTCCGCTAAATACTTTTGAGAAACTTTACCTCCGAATATAACATCATCCCGCGCTTTAAGAATCACGAACTCTAGAGTTTTTTTCTTGGGCTCTCTCACACGTCTGGATCTATATACTTTTAAAGACTCTTACGCTCGCCCACTGTGCTGCAACAAGACAGCTATCAAGTTCGACTGAGCTCACAGTCTAACAGCCGAATTACCATTTGTCAGTTGTCGGAGTCAATAGCCATCACTAGGTTTGACAAGGTATCGTCAAACATCACTTCATCTACATCACCAAGGGGATATAAATACCCTTAAGACCGAAATTCTCCAACATCAACCACTCTCTCCTTCTTCTTCTACATGACTCCGACCACTCTTTCTACACTGTTAGTGGGCCTATAGTCAACCAGGGAAGAATTGTATGATTCTACAGTCAACCACAGTCCACTGTGGCTTTTCACCCATCTCACAATGGGTGAACCACCAATCCTTGTCCCCAAATCTTTCTTCAGCAGCCATTTTTATCTTTTTGTTTGATGTCGTCTAAAATCAACGTTAACAGATCTTATAACGAAATCTAAGCTACTAGTCATCTTGAAGTGGAACAACTGATATATCAAAATTGTCCAATCAAGAATAAGCTTCATACTTGCTTAATCTTTTAAGCACATTTTTGACAAAGGTAAATCATATGAGTCAATGCTTATACCTTTTATATGGATTTTTCTTGTACTTCCGCTTCTCAACATTATTAAATTTTCATATTTACTAAACTGAATAGTTATTTTGGTCCCCATTCTTTTTTTTTTGAGCAATTCAACCTTTAACGTTTTATTTTAGGTTAAAATGACCCATTTACGGATGAAAGTTGTTAAAAAAACTAAAGGTAAACAGTTTAAAATGATTTAACAAAATAATAAGTCAGCAAAAAAATTATTTTATATTTTATATAATTTTATAAAATAAATTGACTGATGTAATATTTTTTCAAGTCAACACATTTTTCTATATGATACTGTCATGCCAGCGTGCACTTTTAATATATGTTTGTCGCGTCATTTCAAATCATTTACCGTCAGCTAACTGACAGTTTTCATCCGCGTTAAGACTATTTTGACCTAAAATAAAATGTTGAAGGTTGAATTGCTCCAAAAAATAAAAATTAATATAACTTTAGTCAAACGTTATGAGTATTTTTTAACTTTATACTTAAAAAATGGCAAAAAAACAATCCATCAACCCATCACAATAATTCTCATCAAATTAATTCCCTAAAATGAAACTAGTTTGAACACTGCATGGAAATAATTCTCCTGCAATAAATTTTAATCTAAAAAAGACATAATGCAGAGAGACACAACAGGTAGAAAATTAAAAACAAAGGGACTGCAAAAGTAGAAAGGGTTAGTGGAGTGCGTGGTATTTTTTTTTTATGAACATCGAATTTACATTTAGGAGGTTAAGAAAGAGTGAATAGAAAATTCTTAGTCCAATGACTATCGACAAAAGCGGTCGAGTGTGACCAAAGGTGAGTTGATTGTTTTGGTCGGATTTAATAGTTAAATTAATATTTTATCTGATATTTAAATTTTAAATTAATATTTTATTTAAAATATAAAAATAAAATAATATTTATTTAAAATTTAAAGATAAAATTTATTATTTAATATCGTGTTGACTAAAACTACTATAAAATTTTGTTGTAAGTAATCAAAATATTATTTGTAAGTACATAAAAAACAAAAGGGGTCATTATGGTCCAAAAATAAATAATCGAACTGAATAACCGGTTTATGGTTGTCATAGAAGCCCGTCAGTGACCCGGAATTGATCCAATCCCAATCTTACAGTTGATATTTGTTATACTCAAAAGCAATCTTCGCGCTCGAAGAAACCCTAGATTTTCCCCTTGTATCTATTGAAGGTCTAATTTCCCGATCCAAAGCCAACTTTTTCTTTAGAATTTGTCGAGTTTGGATGGATAGCAAAAGCCCTAATTAAATTTCTTCGGAGAGTAATAGGAAAATTACAATGGACGCGAAGGACATCTTAGGTCTACCCAAAACTCCTTTGTCAACAACTCAGGAGAAGAAATCACGTCCTCAGAAAGACTCCCAGAGAAAACCCGATGGTATTTCTCGTGAGGTAAGAAAAGGAAAATTGAATTGCTTGTTTTTCAAAAAATTTAGCTTGCACTGAGTGAAAGAGGCTACTTCCTTAATTGTTTATGTTTTTGGTTGGAATTTGTAGGTTTATGCCCTTACTGGAGGGGTGGCTCCGCTTATGCCTTCAATTGACGTCTCTCAATTGAAACGACGCCCACCATCCGACGAGAAGGTTTTGCCTAGACTTCCGTTGTTTGTTAGAGTGCTTTTTTTTTGCATTTTTCTTTCGAAGAAAAGAAGTTGATTTGCACATGCATATTTATATACGTGTTTTGATTAATAAAAGATTAAAATTGAGTTTCATGGAAATAACTTTGCATGTATTGAACTCTTGGGAAGTGTCTGCAAACCAGAAAAATTAGTGTAAGCAACTGTCAGATGGTGGTCCATGCTATGATTTAAGGATTGCTTCTTAATGATTTTGAAATTCTCTTCAGATCACATGGCAGTGGCTTCCTTTCACAAGCTCTGCCCGGAAGGATAACTTGCAACTTTACCACTGGGTAAGTACTGTTTCTAGATAAAACCACCCCTTAACTAAGTGGGTATTTTTAAGGTCTTTGTCTCTCTAAATCCTTTCAGGTGAGAGTTGTAAATGGTGTTCCACCGACAGGGGATTATTCCTTTGCCAAGTATAACAAGGTATGTAAATTTTTTCAGTTTATTTTTTTTGCTCTGTCTGTATTTACTACAAACTAGTTCATGCTATATCTATTTTTCTTTATCATTATGTTTTTATGAATTTGTTTGTTCATGCAATTGAACATGTTTGTTTGTTTGTTTGGTGTGGTGCAGTCTGTTGATGTTATCAGATACACAGATGAGGAGTATGGAAAGTATTTAACTGATCCTGTATGTATCAACTTGAGGTTGCAGCTCTTGTTTTTATTTTTCTGCCAATTGTTATTTCCATTTTTGTCCTTGAAAATTTGAAATAGTCAAATTAGATGGTAAAATCAAGGCATGTATTTGTGCTTCCATTGATTCAGTTTGCCTGGTTAATTGTTTTTTCCCCTTGATATTAGAAATGGACCAAGGAAGAGACAGATCAATTGTTTGACTTGTGCGAACGGTTTGATCTCCGCTTCATTATTATAGCTGATAGGTTCCCAACACCCCGGACTGTGGAGGAACTGAAGGATCGTTATTATAGTGGTACTCTGTCTAATTTCTGGACTATCTTTTTCCAATCATTCAAATACTTTCTTGCTGTTCCTTTTACGGTTTGGATTTGCATATAATTTTGTTTTAATCAATCTTTTAGATGTTATATGGTTCTCATGGTGATTATGGCTATATCTTTATGTAGTGTCTCGAGCCATTCTGGTTGCTAGGGCTCCATCTCCTGGTGAAGTTGCAGGGCATCCTCTTGTTAAGGTCTGGTTTCAATATAAGTGGCACCTTTTAAACTATTTACCTTTTGTTGCAGTTTCTAGGAAGTAGGAACAAAAATAAGCTGTTATAGTATATAATGTTACTTTAGAAAATGATTTACGTTCAATTGTTATACAGCATCTCTGATATCATTCACTGGATATAGGAACCCTACAATGTTACTCAAGAGATTGAACGCAAACGTGCTTTGTCGATGGTCCTCTCTCAAACAAAGCACCAAGAGCGGAAAGATGTTGAAGTGCACATTTTTTTATCTTTTGAACCCTTTACTGCTGTTTGTTTTTGATTTTCCCTTCATTTATTTGCATATAGGCTTGTTGGTTGAATATCTAGAGTTCTTCACTGGTCTATGGTTTTATTCTGCAGGTTCTTGCTGAAGCAAAAAGAATAGCCGAGTCACGTATGGCTGCACGGGTATGTATCAGCCGAACAAGCTGCTATTATGGTAGTTGCAATTGCCATTGCTGGACTTTAAATATGATTTCTGTTAATGCCACTTGAATTTTCAATTGAAGCCAAAAGGCATAAGATTTTAAACTTGATTTGACAATCACACGATGCGTGAGTTGGAATACAGCTAGGAATCATAGGGGTCTCTGTGTGTTTTGTGTGCCTGCTGATGTGATTGCACCTGGATTTTCTACAATCTAGAATAATATAGCTTTCTATGTATATACTGTTCAGGCTGCCGAAGAACCTGATTTGCCCGTCGCCTCAGATATTGGTCCTGAAAGTGCTGAGAGGGCTATTGGACCTGGAGATACTATATCTCCCTCCCATGTTCAAGTTCCTGCTGCAGCTGCTGCACCATCTACCTCAGTAATTGCTGATAATTCCTCTACTCTTTCTTCCTTGCGTATGGTATGTGCAGCATGTGGTCTTCTGTTTTCTCTCTTCTCTCTCTCTCTCCATCAAAGAATAAAAATAAATTCAGAATGGGAAATGACTCCTGTTATCAGTAAAACATATTTAATTTGACTTGTACTATATGTTCTCTCTTTTAATAATTCATTTCATTTTGCTTCCAATATTTTTATAACTGATTAGTACCTAAGGCAATTACTTCTTGGAAGTTTGTATGGAAGAAAGTTTGTGTTTGTTTTCTAAAGTTTGTTACTAGATACTTTTTGATCTTCTAAAGTTCTTTAACTGCTTTGATATAATTTTCAGCTCAAGGTATATTTGAGAACTTATGCACTGGAGCAAATGGTCCAAGCTGCAAGCTCATCTGCTGGACTTCGGACCATCAAGCGAGTTGAGCAAACCTTACAAGACCTTGGGGTTTGTCTCTGCTCCCTGAAATTTTATTTATGTGCAGATATGTTCTTCTATCCTTTATGTGTGGATAACATTGTATTAAATGTATGATGACCAGACATGAAAGCTCTTTCTAATGGTTGCTTATTCTAATTGCAATTTCTATACATGAAGGTTCCTGTGTGTGTGTGTCTGAGAGAGAAAATTGTAAGGTCTTTTTATGTTTTTAGATGAAACTGATTTTATTGGAGATGGTGTAGAGATTCAGTAAAACAGATTCTTCTTTTCAACTTGAGTGTGCTAATTTGTGATATTTTTCATTATAAGATGACCCTGTTTTATTAGTTTTAATAATTATTGTCAATTGAATTCGAAATAGATCTTTTGCTCCTTATTTCTATCCATTTGATTGTAATTCAATTTGAAATCTTGCAAACATTCTTCATTAGTTTAGTTTAATACCTTCCTGAGATTGGCTTAAATTATATTAATCTTTTACAGGTTAACTTAAAGCCAAAGGTTCCAACAAAGGCAGTTTGTGCTGAACATCTTGAATTAAGAAAAGAAATTCTAACGCTGCTAAATCTCCAGAAACAGGTATTTTATATTCGTATCTCAAAATTATTTGTAGAATGGTAGTCTTCTTTGTGCTCATTTTCCTATACAATATATAATCCTTTAATGCAGTGGGGACTGGACCATGTTGAGATCAGATCTATAGTTAAACTATTCCCTTGTATAACTTCGTTAAAATAGTTCACATCTCCAATTCCACTAGCCGAATTTATTATTTAAGAAAAAAACAATGAATTTAGTCGTGGTATTTCTCATTTTCATGAATCCTGAATATTTTCTTTTCTTTTCTGATAGGTAGTTCTGAAAAATTATATCATTAATTGTACTTAAACCAATTAAGCTAGGGTGTTAAAAATGTGGGGTTTTAGATTTGGAATTAGACGTAAGTTTTGAATTATGATTGATCAGTTGTGTACAGAAGTTAAGCCAATGCTTTAAAAGTGAATAAATCATGATTGACTAGAGTAGTGTACAGTATTGTAAGTGGTGTGCCGCTTTCACAGTTTCATGAATTTTGTCTTTTTAACAGTTGCAATACAAGGAGGCAGAGGGTTCATCTTTCCGTGATGGTTCCTATGGTGATATGCCAGGCACTGCAAAGGTTGAAAATCTGTTTCTCTGATCCCTTTTATTCTCATATAGAATTATAGATGTGTGGTTGTCAATGGTTCAAATATTGAAATTTTGAGGGTCTGTCAATTGAGCAGCGATCACAACGTGCTGCGGATCAGGATCGTTCATTTGTCCCCGACACCATTAGTTTTGGAGGTAATATATGGAGTATCTAATTTTCCTTTATGTATTTATTTTTTATCCGAGATGGGGGAGTTTAATGGTTTTGATTACTTTCATATTTGATAGTAATTCCAGGGGTAAAAAGGGAGCAAAAACGGAAGGTATGTGGTAATTATATATATATATATATATATATATTTTCAGTGGGTGTAGTATTTTCTTGCCTTTGTAATTTCCCTGTGTATATGCACTTTGTAGGGACCTGGGAGAGCATCTGAGACTCCATCATCACCAGCAGGAGCTCATAAAAGGCCAAGAAAGATGAAGGCCTCTGATCTATAACAAAGGGCGATGATATCGCATTGTTCTGATGGGCCTGGTTATGATTCAGGGTCATTTGCAGCCCCTTTGTTAAATCTACCAAGGGAAGCTCCATTGTTTAGGCTACCAAACTTTTATATTTTTACCCTTGTTTGTAGTTAAGTAGGCAATAGGAATGATATGCATAAAGCATCGGAATCCAAAAACAAAAACAAAACATTTGCTTAGCTGAGAATTCAGTACTTGATTCTCTAAATCTATCTAGGAGCTGCTAGGAGTGGCATTTTACTATTTCATCCCTTGTTAAAAATAGCTAGGTGGTTTAGGTTTTAATTTTAACCCTTTTAATCAATTCTATTATTAAAATCTGTCTGAGTTTGATATAAGATTCAGTTGGAAAATGATTAGAAGACATTTCTTCGATGATAAATATAATTTTAATAATAGTTTTTATATATTTTATTATAACTATAAATCTTGACTTAATGACCAATCATTAATAAAATTTATACAAATACATCTTTATATATAATTTTTTCATAATGTTAAAATTTAGTTTGTATTAAAATGCATTTATATTTTGAATTAAAAAAGGAAAAGTAGTCGTGGTAAATATTAATTGAATTTTCGTGGCGATTAGTATATAAATAAGCTGAATTATTCGTTTAAATTTGAATTTAGGCAGGCTGAATTCAATCATAAGATTATTAGTTAATTAATTTTATTTAATTAAATTAAAATTAAGATTAAATTAAAATAAAAGGTAAATAACAAGAATTAGATGTATAATTTTATAAATTAATATTAATTATCACGCCATCAGTTTTTTAACGGCTAGTGGTCTAATTAACGAGTTGTTTACTTCAGTGGTCAAAATAAGTACGTTCAAATAGTTCGGTAGTAACCTGAGTAGTTTTAATATTGGCCCGAGTAAATAAGTAAAAATAAAAAGGTTTAAGGGTTCAATAAGCTTTTAAGCTTTTGCAAAAAAATCAATTAAACCTCTAAACTTTTTCTGCACTTAATTAAGCTCTCAAATTAAAGAACAAAAATCAATTTAGCTTTTTGACCAATGCTGATTATTAATTTTAACTGCTTTCTTTTAATTTTTTGACACATGTCACTACAAGATATTGCAACTTGTTATTTCTAAGAATTTTAAATTTTTAAAAATATATAAAAATCAGGAGAAAATCTAAAAATTTCTAAAAATTATTTTAAAAATATAAAAAATATTTTTAAAATTTTAAAATTTATTTAAAAATAATAAATAATAATATTTAAAAATATTAAATATTATTATATAATTAAAAAATAAATTAAAAAATATAAAACAATAAAAGTTATTTTAATTTTTAAAATATAAAACAATAAAAAGTTTTAAAAAATACAAAATAATAAAAATTATTTCAAAAACCAAAATAACTTTTATTGTCTTATTTTTTTAGTTTATTTTTTTTATAATTATATAATAATATTTAATATTTTTATTTTTTAAAATATTTCAATCTTTTAAAATATTATTATTTATTATTTTAAATAAATTTCGTAATTAAAAATATTTTATATATTTTTAAATAATGTTTTAGATTTTTTAGATTTTAAATATTTTTTAAAAAATTAAATTTTAATTTTTTTTATAAATGACCAGTGACATTACATGCCAAAAGAAAATAAAAAACCGAAAAACCCCTTGAAAGATTTTTCTGCAACAAGGATTCCATACCACCCAGCATGGTGAATCCTTGTACTGACACTGACCCACTCCAACAACAACCCTTCACCAAGGGAGCTCCAGTGGAGGTCAGCAGCGACGAGGATGGTTTTCGAGACGCTTGGTACTCCGCCACAATTCTCGAAATCCCTCCCAAATCCATTTCCAAGAAGCGCAAGAAGGCCTTTGTTAAATACAACACTTTGCTCGCCGATGATGGCTCCTCCCCTCTCACGGAACACGTCGACCCCGCTTATATCTGCCCTTTGCTGCCTAATGAGAAGGGCCCTGCTCAGTTTGAGGTAAACGACGTCGTCTATGCGAGCTACAGAGATGGTTGGTGGACTGGGGTTGTGAGGAAGGTTTTGAAGAAGTCCAATATAGGGTTTACTTCGATAATCCACCTGATGTCATTGAATTGGATAGGAAAGCTTTGAGGGTTCACTGGAACTGGATCGATGGCAAATGGGTTCGACCCGAAAAGCAGGTATGTGGTAACATTCCCTTTTCTTTTTCGGCTCTTTTTTATCTGGAATTTTGGGGTTTAATTTTGTGTGTTCTTATTTCGGAGGAAAAAGGTTAATTTTTTAGGTTAATTTATTTTAGGAATTTTTTTCAATACTAAAATTGCGAATCTCACTTCATGGTAGTTTTTTTACACTGAAATTCTGCTATTTTAATTATGCTTTGGTAACTGCTGCTTAAAGACTCATATATGTGCTTCACTTTCTATGCTTCCTTTGTTTTAGTTCTGCTAATTGTCGTCATGTACAATTAGTTTGATCTGCACGAAACTTTGTAATTTCCTCAATAATGCACGCATGCTGTTTTATTTTAATGTTTCTTTCAATAATTTTACATTTTTCCCTGTAACTATTGCATAATTTTACTTATCTCTGCATTTTTTTTCCTCCAAAAATGGACTACTATGCCGTCTCTTATTAGTCATTTGTGGAATTGAAGATACGTGCAACCTGATTGACTTCTTGTACCATGCGAGTGATATAATTTTGTTTAAAAACTTTTGTGTTCTAAAGCAATCAACAGGGTCAATCTTTAGCTCAGGGACAGCTGTGGAGGTAAATATTGACAATGAGAACATACACGATATTTGGTACCCTGCAATAGTCATTAAAGAAAATGAGGATAATACTTTCCTGGTGAAGTATCATAACTCTGGGAATGATGATGAGTCTGGGACAGTAAAAGTTGTTGTAGATTCCCTCCATATCAGACCCACTCCTCCTCGATACGCAGATAGAAATTATGAATTGCTGGAAAGAGTGGATGCAACATATGATTTTGGCTGGCAAAGTGGAGTAGTTACCAAAGTTCTTACCGGAAACAGGTACAATGTCTTTTTTAAGCATGGAAATGAAGACAAGCAATTCTGTTGCTCCGATATCAGACCTAACATTGAATGGGTTGATGGCAAATGGGTTAGTAAAATCCAAGGTATCTCTCCTATGTCATCTTTTTGGGATATGTTTTCTCCATTATTTTCCCACTTTAAAGTTACATGAGCTGTTTATGTTGTGTTTGTGATCATATCTTTTAATCATTTTAAAAGGCAAAGGAAATAAATATTTGAAATAATGCTTTTGGTTGTCTCGAAGTTTTTTTTATTCATTTTAGTGATGGCAATCTATTTCCAGTCTTAAAAATGCTTAGTTTTTATGTCTCCTCTCCTCTAGTACACTTACTTGTTATTTCAACTTTCTCTAGATTGATATTTTGTGGATTATCATTTCACTTTGCTCTAAAATCTGCTTGGATTTACATGTAAATAGTTGGTGTGTTGAATCCCTTAAATGTTTGCACTAGTTCTGGTACTGCCTGGCGCCTACAATTCGTTTGGTGGTTTGCAAGTACTTTGTTGTAATTTTTTCAGAACTTTAGTTGCATGCAAGTGCAGACGCCATTTGTTTATTGGTAGCTTAAGCAATAAGCTTTGTGTTTCAGGAAGTTATAATTGCATCTCATGAGCAAGAGCAAGCAGGAATTGCTCTCTGTGGTACCCAAAACACCAAGGTGGTTGGAGAACTTGAAAGTTCCTTATCCACAAAAGAAAACACTGAATATGAGACTCCTTTGACAAAGATGAACAACAAGAATGCTGTGGAGAAGTCAACTTCCACCAATGAAAACAATGGTTTGAACACATGCAAGAAGAAGGTCAAACCAGAAATATCAAATGGTAACACTTCTCGCTCACGGTCTTCAAAGAAGCTAACTGATGGAAATGCAGTGGAAACACCGGTATTAGTCACAGGCGATAAGTTAAAAGATATTCCTAGTGAAACATTGTGTAAAGAAGACACTCCAAGGACAGGTGGTAAAGGTGCTAAATTCTCGAAGGAAACTGTGATTGGTGACGAGCCTTGTGCCAAGATTGAGAGCCCGACAACTGTGAGTTAGATTTATTCTTTTGGAGTTCCATTGTTCGAGCTAATAACGTCAGATCATTTTCATTTCCTCCATTGTTTTCTTTTGGACATTTTAGTACATTTCTATTTGATGATGAGAAATTTATAAATATCACTTTAAAATCTGGTGTACTTTACTACTGTTTGGCATCTGTATTGCGTCCTTGAGTTGCCTTTCCTTGAACCACACAGCTTCTAGAGCTTCACTTTATAATCATGTGTGCCTTCAACTGTAACCTCTGAAAGCCAAGATTTTCACAAAGAAGTGAAGATTAGCTTGCTGCTTTGAAATCATAATAACTAAAAATAATCATGTCTACATCGTAAAAAATTGGCCTGCTTGAAGTAGTTTTTACTGCTCAATGGGTTGTTTCAAGGGTTAAGCAAACTGGTTTTTCAACTGGGGATATTCAATGTGCCCCACTTGCTTTGCAGCAAACTGCTTCGAAAGACCGCCTTTTCTGTCAACATCACCATTCTAACTGGGTAATGATCATTGAGTATTGTCACTTTGGTTTTGTTGGCTCCATCAGCCAGTATTCCTGATCACCACTGTCTCTCTGCTACTTTCATTTGACCTACATTTCCCTTTACTGATGCAGACAACTAAGAGGCAAAAAGCTGGTTTAGCTGACAGTACGGGAAATTGTGAGAAATAGAGTTTTACTGTACTCTATTTGTTATGATTCATTAGTGAAAGAGGAGTCTATTATATAGACTTTTACAGAGGTGTTTAACACCAAGTAGTTAACCTATAGGATAAGACTCTTATCTTTACAAAGATCAAATTTAAATTCAAACTACTAGTTAAGATAAAGTAAAGATAACATACAACTCCTACTCTATCCAAAACTCCTACAACACACGGTTATGCATACTAACACTCCCCCTCAAACTGTGTATATGTTGTATATACCCAGTTTGGATGTGAACTCATAAAAAATAACTCTTGTAAGTGCCTTAGTAAAGATGTCAGCTATCTGGCTTCTGGTAGGAATATAGTTTAGTTGTGCAATACCACCATTCACTTTCTCATAGATAAAGTGCCTATCTATTTCGATGTGTTTGGTTCTGTCATGTTACACTGGATTCTTAGCAATACTCATTGTTGACTGGCTGTCACTATAGATCTCGAACACAGTCTTTTCATCCAACTCCAGCTCTTTGAGAAGCCTCTTTATCCACATTCCTTCACATATTCCAAGAGCTAATGCTCTAAATTCTGCCTCAGCACTCCAGCTCTTTGAGACCACAGCCTGCTTTTTGCTTCTTCAAGTAACCGAGTTGCCCCAAACATAAGCACAATATCCACTAACTGACCATCTATCAGTGAGCTCTCCTACCCAGCTTGAATCCGTGTATACCTTCACTGTTCTGTCTGGATTTTTCTTGAAAATTAGCCCAGCACCAGGTGTGAATTTTAGGTACCTCAGAATTATGTTAACTGCCTCCAAATGTTCTCGAGGATCACTCATGTGCTGGCTTATAACACTCACTGAGTATGCAATGTCTGGCATTGTTAGAGAAAGATAAATCAGTTTTCCAACTAACCGTTGATAGGGTTCTTTGTCAATTGGATTACCAGCTTCTTCTTTGTTGAACTTCAACACTGGGTCCATGGATGTCTCGGCTGGCTTGCATCCAAGCATCCCAGTTTCTGTAAGAAGATCTAGGATGTACTTCCTTTGATTGATGACTAAACCTTCTCTTGACCTTCCTACTTCCATACCCAGAAAATACCTTAGACTCCCCAAGTCCTTTGTTTCAAATTCTCGGGCAAGAACAACCTTCAAATTCTCAATTTTTCTACTATCATCCCCTGTAATAATTATGTCATCAACATACACAATTAATAAGGTTATTTTACCAGTTGCTGCAACCTTTCTGAACAGGGTGTGATCAGCCTGACTTTGTTTGAATCCATTCTTTACCATAGCCTTTGCAAACCTCTCAAACCAGGCCCTTGGAGATTGCTTAAGTCCATACAGTGATTTGTTGAGTTTGCACACTGTATTTCTAGTTGTTTTACCTTCTAGACCAGGTGGTATTTGCATATATACTTCCTCCTTGAGCCTCCCATTGAGAAAGACATTTTTGATGTCTAGTCGGTGTAATTTCCAGTCCTTGTTTACAGCTATAGACAATAAGATTCTAATAGTATTCAATTTAGCCACTGGTGCAAAGGTTTCTTGATAATCCACCCCATAGGATTGTGTAAAACCTTTAGCCACCAGCCTTGCCTTATACCTCTCAATGCTCTCATCTGAGTTGTACTTGATAGTGAAAACCCACTTGCATCCAACAGCCCTCTCTCCCTCTGGTAGATTTGTCAAACATCATGTCTCATTTTTCTCAAGTGCCCTCACTTCTTCCTCGACAGCTTTCTTCCATTTGGGATTCTTCAAGGCCTCCTCCACTGTTTTAGGAATCTGCACACTGTTTAGGCTGCTATAAAGGCCTTAAAAGTGGGCTGAAGTTTACCATAGGCAACAAATTTGTTAATTGGGTGCATAGTACATTTTCTTACTCCCTTTCTAATAGCAATAGGAAAGTAACCAAGGTCACTAGAATCTTGAGGAGCAACGTTACCTTCAATCTCGGCAGTAGCAGGATTTAAGCTCGGTTCAAAGAAATGGACTTGAGTCCGTTCTTAACAAGTGCTAGGCTGGTTATTTACTTCATTAGGGGCTCTTCTTCTCCTGGTATACACCTTAAATTGACTGTCTGCCGGCTGTGAATGCACAGAAGTAGGGGAAAATTGTGCTACTGACCCTAGGTCTTTGGAAGAGGTGTTGTACAAGGACTTGGTGATTTGTTGGTATGAGGAGAGTGAATTTACTGTCGGCATAGTGTTTTCTGCTTCTGTGGTTTCAGGATAGGGTATGAGAGGAATGTCCAGTAGAGGAGAAATGATGGAAGGTGGAGGAACAAAGGGCTGAAATTCCTCATTTTTCTCCCCAAAGTTCGGTTCTCGCAAAATATGGTTTATCCTTAAAGAAAGTGACATCAAAAGAGACATAGGTCTTTTTAGAAATAGGAGAATAGCATTTGTAACCCTTTTGACTAGAGGAATATCCTATAAACACACACCTGATTGATTTAGGGTCCAACTTACTTCTATTTTTATCATGCACATGAACAAAAGCTGTGCAGCCAAATACCTTAAGAGGAAGAACAAATGACAGTGGTTTAAAGTGAGGAAAATGTTTGAATAAGACTTACATGTTATACCGCAAAACCCAAGGTTTTGTTGGGCATTCTGTTGATAAGGTAGGTGGCAGTAAGTAAGGCTTCCCCCAAAGATATTTAGGTGCTTTGGCTGAAAAAAGAAGATACCTCGTAACCTCTAGTAGATGTCTGTTTTTTCTTTCAGCAACTCCATTTTGTTGTGGAGTATTGACACATGAAGTAAGATGGAAAATGCCTTTTTCCCTAAAATAACACCCAAGAGATTGACTAAGGTATTCACTCTCATTATCACTCCTCACAACCTTAATACGTTTGTCAAACTGATTTTCAATCATTTGATAGAAAGTTTTGAAAATTGACACAACTTCCACCTTTTCCCTCATTAAAAAAGTCCAAGTAGTCCTAGAATAGTCATCAATAAAGGTAATAAACCACCTAGACCCAGATAAGCTTCTGACCTTAGATGGACCCCAAATATCACTGTGGATTATAGAAAAAGGAGATGTGGGTGTAAATGAGGAAGGAGCATATGTTTGCCTGGTATGTTTAGCAATTTGACATATTTCACAATTAAAAGAATGAGGCTTTTTATTGCTAAATAACTTGGGAAACAATTTTGAAAGATACACAAAATTTGGATGTCCTAGCCTAAGATGCCACAACATAATATCATCAGGGTTACTTAAAGAAGAAGATGAAGTCTTAAAACAACGTGAAATCAAGAAATCGAGGTGGTAATTCATCAAGGATATAGAGACCATTGGATAGCCTAGCACTTGCCAATCATCTTCTTCGAGCCCCCTGTTCTGAAATACACACCCATTAATTCCAAAGTGAGCATCACATTTAGTATCTTGAACTAACTTACTAACTGATAACAAGTTGCAGGCAAGATTAGGAACATATAGGACATTAGGCAAAACCAGTTTATCACCCACTTGAATAGTGCCACTTCCTTTTACTTGGGACAGAGACCCATTTGCAACCTTGATGGAGGTTTTAGAGTTGCAATGGTTAAAGGTGCGAAATAGCTGAAGGTTGCATGTCATATGGTCGAGGCACCGTAATCTATAATCCAGGATAGAGGATTAGAAGTGGCCAAACAGGAAATTCTACCTTCACTAGCTGATAAGGCAGTTGTGGAAGATTTGGAGGTGAGATGGCCAAAAAACTGTTGAAGGTAATTGTTCCCATTTAGTTTATAGGATGTGATTGGAGAAAGAGGCATCTGAGAACTGAAATTCAGATGCACGAGGGTTATTTTGGGAACTAATTTCAGATGTGGTGGTTTCGAAAAAAGCCATGGAAATTAAGCAAAGGAGAAACCGAGAGAGATAGGATCGGCTCCTAAACTGATACCATGTGAGAAACAGAGTTTTACTGTACTCTATTTGTTATTATTTATTAGTGAAGAGATCAAAAAGAAGATCACTCAGTTACAAGAACGACATGCTTCCTTAAAATCGGAGAAGGAGACTAAGAATCTTAAGATTGGTAGTTTGAAGTTGCATCTCAGTGTTGTAAACAAACATATTCAGAATGCATCACGTGATTTTAAGAAAATAGCTACTGCCTCGTGGAAGTTGCCATAAGCGGCTGATGGCGCTACTCGTTGGTTTCATCTTCATATTGCCAAGACCCCTGGATCACAGGTAACGATTGTTGTTGTTAAATATGTGGAATCAAATTGTAGTGGTAGGGTCTATTTCGATTCATGGATATGAATGTAGTAGCTGTGTCATGCACATAAATTATGTTTGGAGTCATGTTTGGTAAGTAGTACGTCGTCTGAGTCAAAAACTTGAACCTGCTTCGCTAGGCTAGAATTAGTGAAATTGTGAAGTACTAACCTTTTTATTTTAATGAAAAAAATGCCATATTTCTGCACTTACGGGCTTATCCTGACTTCCTGAAAATTGAGTTTTTTCAAACCTATCTATTTGTATTGGTATTTGGTATTGTACGTCTTCCACAATTTTTTTCTAATGAACAAGAAAAAATGATATACATATTAATATCTTTATTTGAGATTTTTTATATTTGATTATTATGTTGAATATTTTTATATTTGATTGGTGAATTTTTTATTATATCTAAAGTCGAATAGAGTGAAACTTTCTAAGGAGTAACAGCTTAGTTATTGTGAAGTCATTCTGCAATGTAGAGAGCACATGCATTATATCTTGAAAAATCTGTTTTGTTAATGTACATATATGACCCAAAGTTTTCACTTTTAGTTGAAAAGGATGAAATGTGTTCCAATCACACGACCATACCACGTTATAATTATTTGTAATGTCTCCGCCGATTGAAATTATTTTTTATGGTGTGAAAGAAGATAAAGGATAGGATCCACTTATATTATGTAAAATTTAACTAGTTTTACATTAATTCATGACCATTTGATGGGTAAAATGAATGGATGAAATTAACTTGTATATATATATATATAAAAGAAAACAGAGTCTTGGGGGCAAAATATTTTCTTCTAAAATTTAAAACCAAGCATACAATCTTATACAGCCAAAAAAACTAATGTTTATATTCTTTTGGCAAATAGTCCAGAAAAAAAAAAAAACATGTTAATGCTACAACTTACAATGAATACAAAGTTGGTCCATTCCTTCATTGCCTGCCAAGTACGATTGTGAATGTTAGAGGGGAAGGATTGGTTAGGGTTTATTAACCATTCCTTCATTGCCCGCCAACATAGAGTACTTATCTCTTCTGGTAAGCCTGGTGCAACCAAAATCCAGTGCCTTCCCAATCTCACTCTGCACATGGTTAGCCACCTCGAACCTCGACCTTTCGCCATCATCCTCGCAAGCCGACAAGCCGGACACACCAGCAAGGACCTTTACTTTGTAGCTGGGACATGGGTTGATGATGAAGAAGAATGTGTCCAAGCATTTCAAGCCACCAGCTGTTGTGCCGTAGAACATGCTAACGTGGCTGTCCATCGCAACCGGGACAATATCACCGCTCATCTCAGCAAACAAAGGGCTGAACCTCAACAGATAAGGCTCCCTGCACGTTGTTCCTTCCGGGCAAACTACAAGGTCCCCTTGCTTTAATAGCTTCCCCATTATCTTACGGTCTTGGTCACGAACCCTGGTCAATCTCACGTTCTTGATCGGCGCTAAAAGCTCCGACACCCTGCTCAAGCTGTAAGTAACGGCGGTGAGATCTTTCTGTAATGAAAACGAAAGGTAGAGTGGATCCAGCAGTGTTCTATGGTTGCAAACGTAAAGCCGGCCTTTGGTTTTCCGAGTGATGTTTAAGTTATCGAGCGATGAATCGGAAGAAAAGGAGAGGTGGAAGCCGGTGTAGGCTAATATGGGGATGGAAAGCCTACGGGGAAGCATTAAGCCCGTAATGGCTCGGATGATTAAAAGGGTGAAGCCGAAGGGGAGCCACATGAACATGGTGAGGGTGGCTAATGGTGTTGGGGGTGAAGGCCAGTCTCCCATCGTGGAAAATCAGTGGTTTCATGTATTCCTCTCTCGGTACTTGTTGCCAGCTTCTTTTGTCGCCTCTTCTCACCACCCAAATTTCCTGTTTTGCACCAAATCACAATGAGAAAGCGACCACCATGAAGAAGAATGTCAAAAGAACTTACATTGCAATGACAAGACAAATGATATTGAAGTGATTCCTTGACGCTACTGATTCCAAAACATCACGACAACTTCCCCGACATTCTTGGCTTCTAATAAAGCATCCTTGCTTCTTTGCTTCTGTTCCATGACACCCAAGAAGTAGCCACCCAACACCTTCATCTCTCTTCCGACCACACAATCAATCCCCAGATAATCCTTCAAGAAACTCTCGATCATCACTCGAGGAATATTACTGAAACCCACTTTTTTCCTTCCTTTCTTCACCATCTCCAGCGTCTCCAACGCCACATCCTCCAAGAAAAACTTGGGCAAAACAGCACTTCCGACTCTGAAACTCTTTGTCTCTACCCCAAAGAAGCAAACGAATACCATCATCTTCAACCCCATCTCTTCACCAACAAGGCACAGAAATGTGTATATAGCAAAGAGAAGAAAAGCCCTGAACAACCCACAGGCTTCAAAGGCCACCAGCATGAAGTAGGGAACAACGATGAGGATTTCAACAAGGCTTCTTCTACGCTAAAGACTACCATAGTTTGGTCTTTTGACAGATTTGATCTGTGAGCAAAACAAGGGTACCTGTGGCTGTGGTATAATATTTTGCCTTGGTTTGCGTGAATGTTGCTCGAATTTTTATGGGGAGCTTTGGGGGGTTTTAGCTTGTCTGGAGACGAGTCGATAGAGGAAGAAGAAGAAGGAGAAATAGTTCAAGGAAAACCTAGCCATTTTTCAGTTCCAACAAAAGCTGATGGTTGAGTGAAGATGTACTCATGTTTACCTCTATATAGAGTGGGCTCAACACGGTTTGAGCCTCTTGTAGCATTGATACGAAAACAAAGATGAACCAGAGATGTTGAAAATTTGAAATTTGTATATAATTATAAAAAAATATAAATTTTTATGTATTTTTTATTAAAAATTTATTTTCACCTCTCAAAATATTATATTTTCATCCCTATAATTTCATAGGCTCGCCTCCTTGACATAAAATCTTACGTCCGAACCGGTATGAAACCACACGATAGGATGATTATAATTAATCATATTAATTTGAAGTTTAGCTTAACTAACTTCCCACAATTAAAGTAATTAATTTCAGCTTAACTAACTTTCGACAATTCTATCAAAAAAAATTCGACAATTTATGTAATTAATTTTAACTCTAGCTTCTAAAAATCTTGTTCCGATTTCACCTAATAAGTGCATTCTCAACCATGTAACAAATGTAATTAATTAGCGTAACACCTGTCACTAACGAAAATTAATCATGAGTAACTAAAATAAAAATAGAAGTAAATAACATCTCCCATGCTAATAATTGGAACCAAACCGTCATTACCCATCTTCAATACTTCAAAATCACCAGGAGTATAAGATGTGAAGAAATCCCTCCTCGATGTGGCATGAATTGAAGCACCAATATCAATCACCCAACTAGTCTCGTTGCATGCTAGATTGACCAAATTCTCAACACAAATGACCAAGAAATCTTCACGAGTAGCAGTAGCAACACGCTCAGATTTTTCATCATCTTTCTAATCGTGTTTATCACCACCACCTTTGTTCTCTCTCTTCCACTTGTAGCAATATTTCTTGATATATCCTTTCTTACCACAATGATGACATTCAAGATTTTTATATCTCGATCTTGACATGCTTTGACTTTTATCTTTATATTTGCCATCTTTGTCTTTATTTCTCCCTTATTCTTGGTAACCAACACCTCGGACTGTGATGTAGAACCCTAAGATCTTCTTCTAACCTCTTCATTCAATACACCACTCTTACCCAAATCCAAAGTAATGATACCCTGTAGAGTAGAATTAATAAGTGAGACCCGAAAAGTCTCCCAAGAGTCTGGTAGAGTAGCAAGCAACCAAAGCCCTAAAATCTCATTATCAAATTTGACATTCATACAAAGCAACTGATTCATCACACTTTGAAACTCACTAACATGGTCATTTGTAGATGTTTCTTCTCTGTATTTCAACGCCATCATTTTCTTTAGCAAAAACAACTTGTTATTGCCTGACCTCGAAGCATACAAGCTTTCAAGCTTCTCCCACAATGTGCGAGCATGTGTCTCCTGATCAATGTGGTTGTAAACATTTTCTTCAACAAATTGCCACATGCCCACTGATGCTCAAATTCCCATTCTTTATCACTTTTCGAATCGGGTTTTTGAGTAGAAAAGACTGGAAGATGCAAAGTCTTTACAAACAATAAGTATTTCATTTTATTTCTCCAAAGTTGATAATTTGTGCCATTAAACATAATCATCTTGCTCGTATTAATCTCCATAATTATCTGACACAATAACCAAGGTCTGATGCCAGTTTGTTGGGGAAAAAATTGAACAACCGAAACCAAGTGGAAGCACAACTGGTGTTCTTTCTCTCCCTATAGCTCAAGTCAATTATGGAAAGCACAATATCACAAATATGTTCTCTAGCAACACTAATCAACCACAAATCAATAATGCAACCACAACACAATAAAAATAGAGACACCGATATTTTACATAGAAAACCCCTCTAAATCAAGGGTAAAAACCACGAGACTTTAGAGTCCGATCAAAAGCTCCACTATCATCAAATGTTCAACTACAAGACTACAATATCCAGCCTACAACAAACATTCAACTTTAACAAGGCTAATAACAAGTAGTCTTTAGCAAAAGAGAGAAAAATGAGAGAACATCACCAAAAATTTAGCTACTGCAAAATGGAGATTTCTGACACTACAGAACTCGGATGAAAAATCCGACCATACAAAGTTAAGAACACCAAGTCGCCTAGCTGCTGTCCAAAAATTAGCTCAATCGAACAACGGATGGACCTCCGATCGAACAGTTGATCACTGCTGCACTTAAGCTTCAAAAACTATTTTCTCTCTTCTATTTTCTCTCAAAACGAGCCTCTCACTGTTCCCTTAATCAAATTTGATTTTCTTTTATGTAAAATAGCTGCCCACGCACACTTCCCAAGGTAAAAAGAGAATGGCCTTTAATGCCAAAAACAAAAATAAGCTTTTAGGTTGGCAACCACTTTTTACCAAAACAAAGAAAAAAAGGTGAACACCCATATTAATGGGTTAACCGATGATGGGTTCCCCACATAGTGGGACCAACACCCAACAAATCTCCCCCTCCAACTATGCTTTAAACTTCCCTCTTGGTAAGGCTTTAGTCAACATATCAACACCATTATCATCAGTATGTATCTTCTCAAGCTCTAATAGTCTAGCTTCAAGAACATCTCGTATCCAATGGTACTTTACATCAATATGCTTAAATCTAGCATAAAAAGTTGAGTTCTTACCAAGATGAATCGTGCTCTCGCTATCACAATACAAGACATACCTCTCCTGAGTGAAAACAAGTTCATGCACAAATTTCTTCATCCAAATCATCTCCTTGCACGCTTCGGTCACTGCAATGAACTCTGATTCGGTGTTGGATAAGGCAACACACTTTTCAATCTCAATTGCCATGCCATAGCTCCTCATGCATAAGTGATCAAGTAACTGTTGTCATTGAATTTTCACCTAATTCTTTGTTTATGCTTTCATCTTTATTATAGTATTATATATATATATATCATTTTCAGTTCATTACTATTGTAGTAGTATTAATACATTTTTATATGTTAGTATATTGATATGGTAGTTAGAATTAACATATGTTATATGCATTTTGGTTAGTATTGTAGTTAATAATTAATATAATAGTTAGTTATTAAAACCCAAAAAATACATAAAATACACAGCCCGTTTATATATTTTTTTAAAATGAGTCCATTGGATTTAATTTAGAATAAAGTCCATATTAGGAAATATTACATAGAGTCCATTACACAAGGGCCCGTTCGGCCCGTTTTATAGAAAAAATTAAACCCTTAATGCCCTTCTTTTGCTGGTATTTTCTTCTTTATACATTTCAATTATAAAATAAAGAAAAGGAATTTTTTACCTCCGTTTTGTTGAAACGCCGTTGTGATTTGATTTCAACGTAGCTCTGGCAGCAAAAAGTACAATTTTGGGGGTCACCGAAATCTGGGAAATTAGGGTTTTCTGGAAAATTTAGCCACCGGCAGCGGCGGCTGGCACGACAGATGTTCATCGTGTTCTTCATTTCATGAAGAACACAAAGAACATATTAGAGGATTTAAAAGAAAAAAGGGGTTTTGATCCGTTTTGATAAAAGGGGAAAATGATTTCTGTTTATGATAATTGCTATATATAACGACCCGATGAACCGACCCGTACCTGGTTATAACCCACACCCTTCTTTCCCGATTCTCGCATCGCAGCACCTTTGTTTTAAATCCATTCAATTTCGTCCATTTTCTTCTTAATTTGGCACTGAGTTTTTAATTGTTTTCAAATTAACCCTCACATTTTGTTTTCTTTCAATTTAATCACCAATATAGATTTTTTTCTTTAAAGTAAAAGTAATTATCCTTTTCTTTTATTTTAGCAATTATTTTGATTATTAAATTAATTTATGGAATTTTGTTCCTTTTGTTTTATACGTACATATATATGTGTGTAAAACCATAGGATTAGGGTCTTTAAAACTAGAATAGAGACATGTATGCAGTAAAACATTCTTTACATTTTCAATAAGATACACTTAATTGTATTTAAATCTAAATAGTTAAAATGAATGTAGATGTTTCTTTAGGGTTTAATCACTGATTAGATTTTAATTAAAAGACTTTAACACATTTAGTTTTCTTGTTGATTTGTTAAAAATTGAAAACTTAATTAATGCGGTGTCTTATCAAAAGGGAATGAGGGGTTAGCGCCAGGAGTGTTGGCGGTGATTAAAGTTCATTTCCCGGGTGATAAGGCCGTTAAAATAGATTTACATTCATTTAGCGAACAAATAAAGTGAAATCATGTAAACTTGCAAATTCCAATTTTCAAAAATGTTTTTAAAATTAATTAGGTACCAATTTATGGGCATTGTGGGGGTGCTAACCCTTCCCCACATGTAACCGACCCCCGAACCTATTTTCTCTTATTTTTGTGGACTAAAAATGTTATTTTGATAAATAAAATGTTTTATTAAAATAACCCTTGTTTTAAAAGTGATCCAATCACATTTTTTTTAAAAAAATATTGGTGGCGACTCCGTTTTTCTTAAGTTTTCCAAAAAACGTCAAAACCTTTTCCCTAAAAAAGGGTTGCGACAGCTTGGCGACATTTTGTTTTTAAAACAAAAGAGGGTCAGGCCACGAGTTGTTTTCAAAAAAATGCTCTTAGAAAAGGAATTTGCAAGTTCACAAAGGTTTCAATCTATTCGTCCGCTCAATGAATGTAATTCTATTTTACACATTTTAAAATTGTTGCAAAAAGCTCTATTCCTGAGCTTCACCCAATTGTTAAATGAGGGGAAAATGCTTTGCTCATGTTAGAATATTGATTCCCCGTATGAGCCTAGCAAATACCTTCGAGACTCATATGCCTCATGCCTTCGTAAAGATACTGATCCTTCGAGAAGACATATGAAGTGAGTCCTCCTGAGTTGAACTTGGTTCATTTGAAGCCTATGATGGGTGAGAACCAGGGGCCTTGCTACCCTTAGTAGGGGACAACAAAGACAACTCGGGTACCCTTTTAGAACCAGACTGTTTGAGAATTTAGAGCCTACCCCAATAGAGCCATGCAGAAAACCTAGGGTTTTGAGTCTGATCAAAGTTGTTGCGAATAATCCGAGGGGACATATCCTGGAGTGTTGGAATGTGCTGTCCAGAATTGTTCGTGAAATTATTTTGGCCTCTTGGTGTTTTCTTAATTCTAATCCTTTTCCTTCTTGTTTTGCTGTTTTGCATATTCATTCATACAACATAATTCCATACCAGAAGAGGTTGATTCTAAAAAATATTTGCTCAACTTTGAAAAGCTCTCGTCATGGACAAAAGAATCCTAAAAAGTGAAGATGAAAATGCAAAAGTGCGACATTGGTCTGAGGTTAACCAGCGAACATTTAGGGACAATCTAACAGCCGATCATGAGACTTCAGAATATGCCCACATCAGTATCAAACAGAATGACACGTAAGAGCTGCAGGAAATTTGGGAGCATTGTGATTACGAGACTAAACATTTGTTCTATGAAATCTATGGTGATATAGTATATCTCTTTTATGTGAAGGTAGACGAGCCGTTTCTCAAAGCTCTGGTTCAGTTCTGGAATCCTGGGTACTGTTGTTTCACTTTCAATAGAGAGGATATGATGCCCACATTTGAAGAGTACTTGGCTCTGTTCAACTCACGCAAGGTGAAGAAGAACTGGGTCTATACCAAACCTCCTAAAAACAAGAACCCGCACTTAAGGCTCCAAGTTCTCGCCGGCATGAGTGATGGTTGGGTCAAGGGGTTGATACCAAAGAGAGGAGGCAGCTTCAATTTCCCTTGGTAAAGTATCAGAAATATAATTTTGATTCACCCCGACAGAGAGAAAAGAGTTGGTCTCCTAGCCATTGCAATTTATGGTTTAGTCATTTTTTCAAATGTTCTAGGGAACATTGATGTTGAGTTACTTGATTTCCTAGAACAACTAAAGAGAGGAGTTGTAATACCTCAAAATTTGACTAGGAAAAATTATGGCATTCGAATCTTGAGTTAGGTGACTATAATTGTTATACCCATGAAATTGTTGAAGCCAAAAAGACCTAATTGGAATTAATTAAAGAATGAGAACTTTTTTGAATAGTGACTTAATTGATTAGAAACCAAAGCTTGGTAATTGCATGTTAATAAATTAAATTAAGGGAGGCTTGCACACTTGTCAAGTTTGGTTAAGACAAGTGTGGGGGAAAGTAGCATGCAACCAGCCATTTGGATGAAGAAAATGTTTTGATCTCCTTCTCTTTTCCTTTCTAAATCGAGCTACCAAATTTTAATGAGAGAGAGGAGAAAATTTATGGGTCACCATGGATGCTCGGGTGAAAACTTAGATTGGCATGATCTTTGAAGTTCTACATGAATAACATAAGGAGGAAGGTGAATTATTCTCCTTTATCCTCTTAAATTGGTTGAACTTGAGAATTGATTTGTAAACCATGTTATTGATTTTGCTTGGAAATCGATCTATGTTAAGAAATAGTAAGATTTGTTTGAATGCGTGTAATGATAAATTGTCTTGTCTGGTAACAATCGAAATATGAACATGATATTGATTGAAGTATTATTGAATTTTAAGAGTATGTTTGGATGTTTGATAGGTAC
This sequence comes from Hibiscus mutabilis, assembly GCA_019671005.1. Classification (NCBI taxonomy): domain Eukaryota; kingdom Viridiplantae; phylum Streptophyta; class Magnoliopsida; order Malvales; family Malvaceae; genus Hibiscus; species Hibiscus mutabilis. The sequence continues at coordinate 52,554,720 of CM033715.1, forward strand.
TGTAGAGTATGATGTGTTTGAATAGTATGTTTGGTTAACTAATTGGTCATGTTGCTTATTGATATTGAAACTTTAGTGGCATGATTCAAATGTTACACATTAGGGGTTGTTTGTGTGTCAAATGGACTGTTTTATTTGTTGGGAGAATTGTTAAGTAACAACATGAGTTAGGATAAATTATTGGACTGTTTCGGGTGGAACAGAGACTTAAATGACAATGTTTTAGAGTTAATAACTTAAATTTGATAAGGCTGCCCTGTTTCTTTTGAAGGGAAGATCGAAAAGTGGACTGTTATTACGTATTATGGTGGTTAGAGGAAAATTGGATAGATTGGTGACTTTAAATACTCAATGTGCTGATTAAAGGTCACATGTTGTTATGCTTGTAAATTGGAGAGTGATTTTAATTCCATAGAAATTAGGTGAACTGTTATGAATGTTTAGAGAATTAAGGGCTGCTTGTTAAATAGGTACATAACAGTTTCTAGCAAAAAGGATCGAAATGTAGGACCTTGAGGTTGTCCTACTTAAATTAAAGATGCTAAGTAAGCCATTTTGAATGAATAGGAACAAAGGAAAATGATCTGGAATCGAGTAAATGGACTGTTTATATTTTTATTCGTATATCCAAGCTAGTAAAATTGTTTCTACATGCTCAAATGGCATAACTGGGCTGTTTTGGTTGATTGTAAGTGTATGTATGTTTAAATTTTACTGCTTCGTTTCATATTTTGTCAATGGGCTGTGTGTATGATTCTAAAGGTGGTTATGTGTATCTTACTAGAGAAGGGTTTACTAAAAGATTGTTCTAGTGAATGGATGATAGTGAAGGTATGACGATTAAAATTCTAATTCGCAACTACAATGTTATTATAGATAGAAAAACAAAAGAATTTATCAAGTTAATGGAGCTGAAGGGAGTTGGAAGTAACAAAATAGGAATGAGGATTCAAGTATCCCGTAACTTCGGGATAAGAGGTGAGTGTTGTTTAAAGACTTGGGAAGGACTAATAACCTTCCCGAGCAATTTTTCTTAATTACAATTGTTAAAAGAATTGAATTATAAAGCTATGATTAAGCAAGCTGAATGCAAGGTGAGTTTCGTATAATATAGATTTGGATTGGGAGTGAAATTGTGTAATTGTTGAAGTTAAGTGTGCTTACCTGAGTTCTAAGATAATTACATTGTACATTGATCATGGTCTTAATTAGGTTACTGTTCGAATAAATGAGTTGAAAACTCTTGAGGCTTATAATGAGAAGGTGTAGTATTTATAGGGCTAAACTTATATGGCTAAAGAAGAATAAAATGCTGTTATAACTATATTCGAATAATAATAATATATGTGGAAGTTATTTGTTAAAGCAAAAGATTAAAAGCACATTTCTTCTCGCTGGAAATAATAGTAAGGTATATATGTATGCTGTTTTGCTTAAGTGGGATATGCTCAAAGAGTTAGTTGAGGTTCAATAAGATCGAATGGTTCTTATATATATATATATATATTATACTACGTCAATTGATTAATGACTTAAATCATATTTTAAGCTATGTGGAGATTATGAACTAAATACAAGGAAAGATGTTTGTGCTTGAATTAATAAAGCAGAATTATGGTAATGGCCATTCGAATTGAATCTCACCTATGGTGATTATATTGTGATATCCTCTGTAGAAAGGGAATGATAAAGTTTATATGAGAATAATTGGAGCTGTGCTCTCTATAATTAGATTGAAAAAGAAATGTATTAAAGCCTTGGTCTCGAGTCAGTTGTAGGTATAGTTGGCATGCCATAGGGTCCAGAGCTCAGTGTTTAGGGTGGACTACGGTCCAGGACAGTGGTCCCTATTTGACGACAGTAGGAGGGAAGTTTGTGTGGTCACTTGGCGACAGTAGGAGGGATTGACCGGTACTGCGAGTACCATATGTATATAAGGGCGGCAGTTGGTTGGGGACTCGAGTACCTAGACTGTACATTCGATTCTCAAGGCTGTAAAATAAAATAAAAACTGTATTGAATAACTTTGCTTGGAATATATATATATATATATATATATATATATATTGCTTTGGAGATCATTTGATAATGAAATATTGATATGTTAAACGTTGATTTGGTGGAAATTTGCATATTTACTTCTAATAGCACTCGAAAGGATGGATGAAAATATGAATGAGTAATGTACAATAAAGTATTGGGTTAAACATAACAAATGGATATTCTTCATAACTGACTTAGTGAATATGGGGAAATTTGCGAATTAAGTAAGGTTCTTCTATGTAGCATGTGTGTGATCCCTTGAGTGATAATAAATAGAAGACTTTTGGATAGTTGATTGATTTTATGAATGTTGTGTATTGTACTGTTATTGTAAGATAATTATAATAATTAAGGATTTATTCTAGGGCAGTTGAACGAATTGGAGTGTTAAAATACATATGTAAATACATACTTGTTAAATCATATTCTCTAGTTAGTAAATTGTATGGAATAAGGAATAGTAAGACTTCGAAGGCTTAAAAGTTACAAGTAAAATTGGTTAAACAAGAATTAACAATGTATTTCGTTAACAATACAATATCAATAGAATACGATCCTTCTTATTGGTTGTATGCATGTCAATTTCGAATGGAAGTTGTATAGAAGATTAATTTGATCATTCATTGAATTATTGCTTGATCCTTCATTAATTGTTGGTTGATTGGTTGACTTATGAACTAGGACGTCCTGATGTTATAAGATAAATTTGCTAGAAAATTTGACAGTTGTTAATATGGTAGATGGAGTATATAACTGACAATTTTTATGACAGTTCTACATTCTTTGAAGTCAAGAAATAAGAGACGAAAAGTATGATAACATTGTGATAGAGATTGGAATTAAGGAAATCATGATTGAAATAAAGTTGCAAATCCATTAATTTATATATAAATATAGAATTTCTATGATTCTTGCGTGTTTAGTGACCCAATTTAATTGTTAACCAAGTATGTCGATAAGACTTGAGGGAGACTGATCTAGCTTGATTGGTTTGGTACTATTTAAATTGACATGATTAAATAGCTAGAATCAAATTGATTTATAAAGGAAAAGCAAGTAATGAACTTCGAACCCTATTGATGTCGAGGGATTATTCGAACTAGTGTCCTATGATTAAAGTGAAATAAGAAGTTGCATAATGGTTAAGGAATAATTTGATATCCCATGAAAATAAGTTCGGTGTGTAAGGTGATACGTTATAATATTCATTATTCAGTAAGAATTAGTAGAATGTAATCAGAATCATTATCCATAAATGGTATCTTTTTGCGTAAATAACTATAAATGGAGTAATGATGATTAATGGACCATGTGGGACTTGATTAACTAGTTATTACTAGTATGTCATTAATAGTAGATTGAATGAATAGCAATGAAGTTTATAAAGTAGATGATCAAACTTTGGTAACTAATGAATAAATGATCACCCTCTTGAGAAGATGATTATACACGATAATGGATCTTATACTTGAGCTAAATGCCAAATGGCTCTCACCTTTGTGAGACTTCAATATCAGAGATGAGGGAATAATTACTAAACCTGATCATCAATGAGTGGATAATTAAATTCACAGATAAGATCAAGTATATGATCACTAAACTAAATAGTATAGTGCCACGCATAATTAAGAATTAAGGGTTTTGGAATATATATATATATATATATATATATATATATGCTTGTTAAACCATGCATCCATGATTAAGAAATTTATCTAATAGTTAGAGATTGATTGATTAATGGCTAGTTGTTTTTAAGAAGCGAGGAAAACATAATTGAATCACCTTATAATTCTTTGATTCATATTCTACCTCACTAAGCGTTAGCTTACCTCCCTTCCTCCCTTCTTACTGCGTTACAGGGTAATTATGCTATCGGCTCTCTTCTGAGATCGAGCACGACCTCAAGCTTTCACGTTGTCTGAGTGTCTATTTTAGAACTTTAGTTGGTGGCACACCATTTACATATATGCATGACCATTGTTTTCCATGTTAAGCTTAATATGTATTTAAGCTTCATATTTATTCTGGTTTGTAATAGCCATTTATTCTTTTATAATCGTTGGTTGTGAAATCCTTAAAGTAGGTGTGATGCATGATTAGAATCTCATATTAAATCAATGACAATATGCATGTTCACACATATTACATGAGTTGAATTGGTTTTAATAATATAGTGGTTTTATATTTATGGTTAGTAAAAGTCACAACCTTGATAGATAATTGGGTAGGAATTTATATAAGTTGATGCCTTTAGAAAATATTTAGATTTGAATGCTGATCACTAATGATTAAGGTCTTATACGAAGATTAGTATACGAGACAAATCGAAATATGTGTTTTTGCATAAATCCATCTTATATGTAGTAAATGTTGAAGTAGATGTACGTGGAATTGGTTTGGAATCTCGACATGCTCATCTTAACTTCTTTATACTTTGGCATAACTTGTGGAAGTTTTTTTTTGAACATGTAAGTTGCCTTAAACTAGAGTTGGCTTTATGATAGTGCTTAGATAAAGTCAAATTAGAATCATGACAAAAGATCAAAAGTTATAAATGAAATTCGTGATTTTAGTTGAGGCATGCATTAAAATTACATGATTGATTGCTCACTCATTATTTATGCTTTTGTAATGGAATAAAAGTTTTTAATTTAACCAGACTTTTACAAGACGCGTTCTACCTTGCTTCAATGATTGTGGTAATTTGAGTAAGAATCTTTGAAAATCTGTCAGTAACACGTTCTACGCTGGTCTTTCTTCTAGGCCAGGTAGAGGGTGTTACAGGAGCCAACCCAGTGCTAGCTGTACTTGCTGAAACCTTCATTTCCCTTAATGCTTGTCGAAAAGTTGAAGGTGTTCGTTTTGGAGGGTGCGCTCCGCTTCTACAAGTCTGGGCTCTTAGTCACTTCTGGAAATGCCCAACATTGAACTTATCAAATATATTTTCTACAAATTTCTCTCCTCTCCGCGAGTTCCTAGCAAAAGAATGGCCAGTTGCTAAGAAAAGTAAGTGGATTGAAATCTTTAAAGACCGCCGCAACGAAGACATCAGATGGAGGGTTCCTTGGATGGGTCATACTAAGCTTTTGTACAAGTGTGGGCATTTCAACTTCCTAATGCTGCTAGGTCTTTGGGGAGGAATTGGATGTGCTCCTTTGTTGGTATCTCGTCAGTTTGGGTCTTGGCAATTCATCCCATTCACTACTGGACTTGGCTCATCAGAATTTGAGTTCCAAGGAGAGTTCAGACAGAAGGTTCAGACAATCAGTGATGCATGGAACTACTGTTATCATATGGAATTGGATTCTGATAAACATTGCATGTACACCCTTGATTACGATATTTGGAGGCGCGTAAGAGTGAATGAGAAAGTCATGGCACCTACATCTGGACAAGCCAAGTCTTTAGAGGAACACTTGAAGGTAGTCCCAACAGAAGCTGACATCCTAAGAGAAGAGCTGAGAAGGGCCAAGTTGGAGATAGAAACCATACAAGAGCTAAACCAACGAGACAGGTTTGACTCAAGCCTTGATGTGGAAAAGTATAAAAGGGAGACGAAGCGAGTGATAAAGCTATATGAAGACTTAAGAAAGGAGATTTGAAATTCAAAGGGTGGACTTCCTCAAGTTTTAGACTACTGTTTGAAATACTGATCTGAGAAAAACCCCGGAACAATGGAAATAGGAAATAGAGCATGATGTGGGAAAGGAGAAAGAGTGTGGAAAGTGAGAAGTTGAGAAGTTCATAATGGCCCTTGCTGAAGAAAAAAAAGGGAAAGCTGGTAACTGAAAATATAAATGGCAAATTGTTTCTTGAAAAAGAGAAAGAGAGTGTGGCTGCATGGAAAATGAAGGCCAACGACAACAAGATCCGTTTATTTGAGTTACAGACAGTACATGGCAAAACTAGTGAGAAGCTGAAGCAGAGCCAGGCTTGTGTTGCTGAGTTGCAAGCCAAGGTAGAGGATTTGAACCGTTCGTTGCATGAATTTCAGAACTGCACACTTACATAGAACTCCAGGCCAGCCTAAATGAGAATGACTCCTTAAGAGAGAAAATAGAGGAAATGGATAATATCATCCAGGAGTACAAAACTAAGATCTTGGTTCTTGAAGATATAGCTGATGGAGGAAATGATTACTGGTTCACCCGTCTTAGAGATAATGCCAGAAGATTCCAAGAGCGGGTTAAGTTTGACAAGGCCGTCATGACTCAAGTTTAGGATGTGGCTGGACATGTGACGATGTTAGCCACGGAAGCTACAGCCCTTCCTCAGTACATCAAACCAACATGGGAGGTTGGACCAAGACTTATGTGGCTTATTGAAGAAATCAAAGAATTAAGAGTTTGTGCAAAAAGTATTTGTAATAAAATTTGATGTAATAAGGATATTTCCGTATTCAATAAAGAGTTGTTTCTTGAGTAGATATTTCATAAAATTGATGGCTCTTCGCTTGCATTCATGCATTTGCATTGCATCTTTTTTGTTTTGTTGCTTTACTTTGCATTTGTGTGTTTACATCTGCGCATGCATCCATGACATAATAAGAATCTAACTTAAATAAAACATGACAGAAAATTCAAAATAGTAAAAACAACTCACAAGTACGGTACCCGGTCTCAAGCCAGAGCAATGGAAGATAGAGTGGTGGCCTTGGAAACTAGTCACAAAAGTACCCAAGACAGGCTAGACAAGTTGGAAATAGACCTGAAGCAGCAAATGGAATTAGTTCACCAGAAGACAATTAGCTCAATAGCGGCAATGTTGGGATTCAAGGACCTAGATATAGCAGAAGTTGGAGAGGAAACCAATGCCCTGCCCCAATTCTAGTGAATGACTTTCACTCATCCTGGAATACAAAAGGAAGCTTTAACACCAAAGGCTAAGTTGACTCCCCATTTTGCCGAATCCTCCGTCCGCAATGGGTTTAAGGTTAATACAAAAGAAGCTCACAACTATGAAGTACCTAACTTAGATAAGATTGCCGATAAGGCTAAAACTAAGAAGAAATGGGAAGACCGTTATGAGAAGTTAGAAGGAATGATTAAGTCTTTCCAAGAAGGGAATATTTATGGTGGTGTGGATGCCAAAGATTTAAGCTTGGTGTTAGACTTAGTAGTACCTCCAAAATTCAAAATTCTAGATTTTGAGAAGTACAATGGAACTACATGCCCGTCAGCACATCTAACCATGTATTGCAGAAAGATGTCGATAAGCTTCTCATTCATTGTTTCCAAGATAGTCTGGTAGGGTCAGCTGCACGCTGGTACACGCAGCTAAGCCAGGTTAACATCAGATCATGGAAGGATTTATCCAGAGCTTTTAGTGAGCAATACAAGCATGTTTCAGACATGGTTCCAACCTGACTGGTTTTGCAAGGGATGGAACAAAAACATCATGAGAGTTTTCACCAATATGCGCAGAGATGGAGGGATGTAGCTGCTCAAGTTCAGCCACCATTACTAGAGAATAAAGTTACCCTAATGTTCGTGGAGACATTAAAAGGTTCATTTTATGACCGCATGCTCAATCATGCAACTAAAAGCTTTGCAAATATGTTAATGAATGGAGAGCTGATTCTAGCAGCTATGAAAACGGAAAGCTGGACAACAAAGAGACAAAGAAATCCTATAAAAAGAGAGAAAACGAAGTTAATGCCACTAATGTTTATAATCCCATTTTTTCAAAGGGTGTGGTATTTAACAAGCCCAATGTCCCGACTGCAGCTCCAGCAATTACAAATCTACCAAAAGAATAACGAAGATATCAAGGGAACTCAAAACCCTATTTCCCTCAAATTCCAATAACGTATGCCGAATTGTTTGCTGAATTGGTTAAATCCCAAATGGTGCTGCCAAGACATGTCCCTCCATTCTCACCACCATATCCAGCATGGTATGATGAGAAGGCACAATGCGAATATCATGCAGGAGTTAGGGGGCACACCATTGAGAATTGCACCGCATTCAAGAGAGTGGTAGATGATTTAAGAAAGTCTAGAATGTTGTCATTTGATACGTCGGAAGATAAGGAAAACCCCCTACCAAATCACTAGAAAGCAGGAGTTAATGCAATCATGGAGGAGGAAAACAAGAGGATTAAGAAACATGTTGCTGAGGTCAGAGCACCCATAAGGTGGGTATGGGCTCAAATGGTGGCAGCTGGGATGCTAGAAGGAGAAGTCCCGGATATGGAAATTGAAGATGGAATGTATTGTGAGTATCACAAAAAGGAAGGACATAAGATTGAACGTTGCTTAGAGTTCAAACAGTTGGTCCAAGATAAGATGGATGAAAAAGAACTAGAGTTTCTTGAGAAAGAAAACAAGGAGTGTATGTTAGACATTTGCACATCAGAAAAGATTATTTCGGAATGAAGCCTTTAGTTATTAAGGCTAAAGCAAGAGTTAGTGAGCCCGCAAGGGGTGTAATCCTGCGACTTATAATTAAGGCACCAACCTCATTCCCATACAAGGACAACAAGCAGGTCCCATGGAATTATGCTTGCACAGTGGCAGCCCCGGAAGAATCATATGTTGAAAAGAAAACAAAAGAAGAACCAGTTAATGAAGTGAGCCGTTTCACGAAGAGTGGAAGGCTATATTCCCAGACAACAACAGAAGATAGAGATGCAGCACAAAGAAAGGCTATTGCCGAAGAGCCCAAAAAAGAAGATGATAGAGATTTCTTCAAGGAAAAGTCGGTGGTGTACCACGAGCCAGTGAAAGAGTCAGAGACTCAAGAATTTTTGAAAATTCTAAAACACAATGAATACAATATCGTGGAGCAACTCCACAAGCTTCCGGCTTGAATTTCTATGCTATCATTACTGCTGAGCTCTGAGGGCTATCGTGAGGCCCTGCTAATGATTTTGAATCGAACGTTCGTATCGAAGGAAATCACAACCGATAAGATAGATATGTTAGTCGAAAACATTGTTGTCAACAACTTTATTTCGTTCAATGATGAAGAAATACCTGGGGAAGGAAGGGGGTTGTACAAAGCTCTACACATCACTACAAGGTGTAAAGGGTATATGCTACCGGGCGTTCTTATTAATAACGGGTCAGCCCCAAATGTTCTACCATTAGCAATGCTGAAGAAGCTGCCTATAGATAGCTCTCATATGAGAGCCAACCAAAACACAATAAGAGCGTTCGAAGGAAGTCAAAAAGGTGTGTTGGGTAAAATTGAAGTGCATTTGCAGATCGGACCATCAACCTTTGATGTTGAGTTTGTGGTCATAGACATTAGGCCCAGTTATAGCTGCTTTCTTGGGCGCCCATGGATTCATACAACGGGAGCAGTCTCTTCTACCTTACATCAGAAGTCACGGACAATTGATAACTGTAGGTACAGAAGAAGAAACCATTGCATCAGTAACTACTGATGCACCCTTTATCAAAATTGATGAGGGTGAGCTCGAATGTCACTTTAGGACACTAGAGTTGAATGTGACCTTTTTCACTGAGGGAAGTAAGGTTTCTGAACAAGAATTATCCAGCTGCGCAAAGATGCAAGTTAAACCAACTCTAGGAATGAGAGCTAAAGTTGGAAAATGATTTGGAAAGAGACAACAAGGGGGCTGTATCCTGAGGTAATCCCAGCAAATAAGGATCGGTTTGGCTTGGGTTTCAAGCCTAACAATTGGCAAATGAGAGCGGAAATAAGGAAACGCCAGGAAAGAAGACATGCAAGGCTAAAATGAGAAGAAATTGAGTGGGAACCGATGACATTTCCTCCCCTGAGCTATAACTTCAGATTCGGGGCCTACTGGATCCAAGTTCCCCAGTTAATGAGGAAGAGAAGAATGATCTGTGTGAGGCGTTTGAGAAGCTGGGCATCAATGCTGTGACATACGAGGAAAAAGAGAACATATACATGTCCAAGATTAGCCCTTGCTCTGAACTTGACAACTGGATTACTGAAGAAATTCATGTAGTCTTTAAGATAGTTTCAGAGTAATTCTCAAAACCCACCTTTTTGCCTTTAGACTCGAAGGCAATTAGGGATCTTATATAAAAAGAGTCTATGTCAAACTTTTTAATTTGAAATTCAATAAAGATACATTCTCTTTCTCCCAACAAGTCTTGTGTGGAAAACTCTTCCCAAAAATAAAACTTAAAGATAAAACTAAAACATTTTCATTCATCCCTTTTCCTCTGTATATATATCTCTGTCCCTTTTCCTTGCAGGTCTTTAAATATCAATGACTTAAATGACTCTCAGTCTGACGCTGAAGTTGACTTTGGATTACCTTTAATCTTAGAAGAAGTTGATGATATTGATAATGAAGAAGAATATGACTTGCCCATAGAATTGGTTAAGATGGTAGAAAGAGAGGAAAAACATATTCTCCCGTACAAGGAAGAGTTAGAAATACTGAATCTCGGTACTGAAGAAGAGAAACGAGAGGTGAAGATTGGCACCACTATTACAACCCATACTCGACAAAGCCTGATTGAGCTTTAAAAAGAATTCAAGGATATCTTCTCTTGGTCGTATCAAGACATGTCGAGTCTCGACACTGACATCATTGTACATAGGCTTCCAATAAAATTAGGATGCGAGTCTGTAAAGCAGAAGCTGAGGAGAATGAAAGTAGATATGCTCCTAAAAATCAAGAATGAGGTAAAGAAGCAGTTTGACGCAGGGTTTTTAGAGGTAGCTAAGTATCCAGAATGAGTGGCCAACATTGTCCCAGTTCCCAAGAAGGATGGAAAAGTACGCATGTGCGTCGACTATAGGAATCTCAATAGATCAAGCCCCAAAGACAATTTCCCGTTACCACATATAGACACGTAAGTGGATAACACAGCTGGACATGCCATTTTCTCTTTCATAGATGGGTTTTTCGGGTATAACCAGATTAAAATATACCCAGATGATATGGAAAAAACCACATTCATAACACTTTGGGGAACCTTTTGCTATAGAGTAATGCCTTTGGTCTAAAGAATACGGGGGTAACTTACCAAAGATCCATGGTCACTCTTTTCTATTATATGATGCATCGGGAAATAGAAGTTTACATAGATGATATGATTGCCAAATCCTGATCTGAAAAGGAGCATTTGGTGAATTTAAAGAAACTTTTTCAAAGGCTGAGGAAGTTCTAGCTAAAGCTTAACCCAAACAAATGCACATTTAGGGTCACATCAGGAAAACTATTAGGCTTTGTGGTGAGCAGGAGAGGAATTGAGATTGATCCAGACAAAATTAAGGCCATATAAAAGCTTCCACCACCTCAAACACAAAAGGAGGTTCGGGGTTTCCTGGGTAGGCTAAACTACATCGCTCGTTTTATCTCCCAGTTAACAGATAAATGTGATCCAATTTTCAGATTACTTAGAAAGAATAACCTAGGGACATGGAATGAAGAATGCATGCATCTTTAGAAAGGATCAAAGAGCAGTTAACCAACCTTCTCGTATTAGTACCACCTGTTTTGGGGAGGCCCTTAATCCTTTATTTAACGATGCATGAAAATTCTATAGGCTACGTATTGGGGCAACATGACAATACTGGAAGAAAAAAAATGGCGATATATTACCCGAGCAAGAAGTTCACTGATTGTGAAACTAGATATTCCTTAATTGAAAAGCTATGTTGTGCTTTGGTATGGGTGGCTAAAAGGCTCAGGCAATATATGTTATATCACACCACATGGCTAATCTCGATATTAGATCCTTTAAAGTTCATGATGGAAGCTCCAGCCTTATCAGGAAGATTAGCACGTTGGCAGATGTTGCTATCAGAGTTTGATATCCAGTATGTGAGCCAAAAAGCAATAAAAGGGAGTGTCATAGCTGAATTTTTTGCAAGTCGTGCCTGTAATGATTATGAAGCATTGAATTTCAACTTCCCTGATAAAGATTTGATGTGTATTATAGAAGATGATGAGACTCTAACAGAATCTTGGGTTATGAACTTTGATGGTGCAGCAAATGCATTAGGACGAGGTATAGGGGCAGTTCTAGTCTCCTTAGAAGGAGATTATTACCCTTTTACCAGTCGACTATAAAGTTCTACTGCACTAATAACATGGCGGAATACGAGGCTTGTATAATTGGGCCTAAGAGAGGCAATAAAGAGGGAAATCTGTACTTTAAGAGTTTTGGGGGACTCTGCACTAGTCATCTATCAAGTACGAGGTGAATGGGAGACAAAAGATGCAAAGTTGGTAGAATACCACAAGTTGGTCCTTGAGCTAATCAAATAGTTCGGTGAGGTCACTTTCAAGTATCTCCCCACTGAAGACAATCAGATGGCTGACACTTTAGCCACTTTAGCCGCCATGTTTAGGGCAAGTGAGGGTTCTGAGATGATGACCATCAGGTTCCCCAACCCACTGTTATGATGTGGAAGAAGAAATGGATGGATTGTCATGGTATCATGACATCTTGCAATATGTAAAATTTCAGCAGTACCCACAACAAGCTACAGACAATGAGAAGAAAATAATCAGGAAAGTGGCAACAGGGTATGTCCTTGATGGAGAAATTTTATACAAAAGAAGCCGTGATCAGTTGCTTCTGGGATGTATGGGTGCAAAGGAATCTCAATTAATTATGGAAGAAGTTAATGAAGGAGTTTGTGGAACTCATCCCAGTGGCTTCACCATGGCAAGAAGAATCATGTGCTTTGGGTACTATTGTCAACCATGGAAGGTGATTGCATCAACTACTCTTGCAAATGCTAGATCTACGCTAACAAGGTTCATACACCGCCTCAACCTCTTCATGTCATGACAGCTCTATGGCCTTTTTCTACGTGGGGCATAGATGTTATCGGACAGATTCACCCTAAAGCATCAAACGAGCATCGTTTTATCTTTGTAGCCATAGATTACTTCACAAAGTGGGTAGAAGCAGCTTCATATGCAAACGTCACCAGATCCACGGCTTGCACATTCTTAAAGAAGGAAATCATTTACCGGTATGGCCTACCAAAAAGCATCTTTACCGATAATGCTTTCAATTTGAATAACAGGATGATAAGTGGAGTATGTGAGCATTTCAATGTCAAACATCATAATTCTATAGTATATCGCCCGAAGATGAATGAAGCAGTGGAGGCCACAAATAAGAACATTAAGAAGATATTTGCAAAAATGCTTGATACTTATAAGGACTGACATGAGAAGCTACCTTTTGCCTTATATGCCTATCGAACTGCAGTAAGAACTTCTACTAGGGCAACACCGTTCTCATTAGTATATGGAATGGAAGATTTACAACCGATTGAAGTTGAAATACCATCGCTGTGTATCTTAATGGAAGCAAAGTTAGAAGAAGCAGAATGGGTTCAAGCAAGATATGACCAACTGAACCTAATTGAAGAGAAAATATTGAAAGCATTGTGTCATAGGCAAATGTACCAAATAATGATGATAAGGGCTCACGAGAAGAAAGTTTGCCCAAGAGAATTCAAAAAAGGTGACTTGGTACTAAAAAAGAAGTTATCAATCCAAAGCGATTCCCGGGGAAAATGGACACCAAATTGGGAATGACCTTATATTGTAACAAAGGTTTTCTCAAGTGAGGCGTTAATTTTGGCTGAAATGGATGGAGATGAACTTTAGAGTCCGATAAACTCAGATTCAGTAAGAAGTATTATGTTTGAAGAAAGAGAAAAAAAGAAAGAAAAAAAGGAAAAAAAAGAGGGTTCAAAATGAAAACTCGCAAAGGGCGTTTTGAAACGAAAGGAGGACCTAAGTTGAAAACCCACAAAGGACGGCTTAGGTAGCTGATAACCAGTGAGATCCTCTCGGGAACATAAGGCAAACAAGTTATATGCTTTCTCACATTGTCACCATTATCGAAGACTACTCAGCATGGGTAACATTCAGGACATCCCAAGGTGTTTCGACAGGAGGAGTTTTGGTCATTGATATTTGAACGCTTGTAATCTCTTTTATGTTTGTCGCAATATTGATAAAGTTTTGTTTCTTAGCCTTCCTTTCTTTGCTTACACCATCTCCCTTTGTCGCATCTTGCATTGAAATGAGAATTGATAAATTTGACATCACTTAAAACATACAAAAGATTTTTGGGCATTACCTTGAAATTTGTTTAAAAAGGGTATTAGAACTATAAGGTATTCCGTGGTTAAGTTCAGAGCTTAAGGCATAAAGAGCAACAAACATATGAGGAGGTTCAAGGTGGAAATAGGTTCTGCTGCAAAGATTTCCATGTAAGCAATTTGAAGATCTCTGCGGGGGCAGGAATTTGAGAACCCTTAAGAGATGTTTTGACATTACCCTAAGGCAGCATGTCGCAAAACAAAGATGCTTACATGAGATAGTTTGTCTTCTACAACAATGAGAACAATTTTACATACATTGGAGGAAATAACTAAGGATATGAGAACAATTTTATAGACATTGGGAGAACATCAGGATTCAAGGAAGTTTGTCAATGAACATTGATGTATCAACTACAAGGATAGCTTGACAAAGGCTAAAAGAGTGTTGAAGAATATGAGGACAAGGTTAGTCCTTCCAACCAGGAGTATAAGATAACTGGATTGAGTGAGCAAATGTGCAAATGATCATATGTTCTCTATAAAGCAAAGAAGTACTAAAATGATGAAGCAGAGATAATGGATATGATTATCTATGATTATTTTGTTGCAATATTCAGATGATTTCCCACGCATCAATGTTGGCAAGCCAAAGCATCCCATACATCCCCACGAAGTTTCGACTTTAGGTGTCCTAGCAATGCTATACACTTTGCAAAGAACTTCTCTGTTTGAAAAATCAAGGCAAAAGTTACAGAAAAAAATGAATGTAGCTATGGCATTAAACCTATGGTACAACATGGTGGTGTTTTGGTGAATTCCAAATTAAAGGTCGCGTCCTACAGCTCTGAGGTTTGAAGTAGGCAATGGTGAAGATTACTTTCCAAGCAATGGTCGATGAAATTTTAACAACAAGAAAATGGTGAAATTAACTAGTGCTGAAAGATGGGCTAGTGCAAACTTACTTTCTCATTGTGATCCTAATAACATGGTGCAAAGCCTTTCAATATAGAAAAATGAAAAGAAGTCATATTGTTTCTTCTGATGGGATGAACCAAAATAGACACTTACCATCTGTTGCCAGAGTTGAGAAAATGTTTGAGATGATATAATTCAAGAAAACTAATTCCGACAAAAGGATTATAAAAAGCAAAAGAGACATGCATTCATGTTTTAGACATCCTTAGGGGCATGATCATCATAACTGCATCATATGTCAATTTTTTTTGCAGGTGTGAAAGTTTTTTCTGCAAATGAACTTGCCTATCCGTTCGGGCATCAGGAGAATGAAATCTGCTTATCTATTTGAGCATAAGGAGAATAGAACCCGCTTATCCATCCAAGCATAAGGAGGATGGAACCTTTTTTAATATGCTTATCTATTCGAGCATGAGGATAATAGAACCTGCCTATCCGCTCGGGTATTTAGAGAATAAAATCTGCTTATCTATTCGAGCATGAGGAGAATAGAACCCGCCTATCCGTTCGGGCATTTGGACAATAGAATCTGCTTATCTATTCGAGCATGAGGAGAATAGAACCCGTCTATCCGTTCGGGCATTTGGAGAATAGAATCTACTTATCAATTCGAGCATGAGGAGAATAGAACCCGTCTCTCCATTCAGGCATTTAGAGAATGGAATCTACTTATCTATTCGACCATGAGGAGAATAGAACCCGCCTATCTGTTCGGGCATTTGGAGAATGGAACATGCTTATCTATTCGAGCACGAGGAGAATAGAGCCCGCTTACCTATTTGAGCGCAAGGAGAATAGAACCCGTTTGTCTCTTCAGGCATTGACGGTTTGGTAATTGGTGAAAATCAGTGTCTTTTATTCTTTGCTCTATTCCTGTTTCACCGGAATGACCAAAGAAGGGCAGCTGTTGTCACTGAATTTTCACCTAATTCTTTGTTTCTGCTTTCATCTTTATTATAGTATTATATATATATCATTTTCGGTTCATTAGTATTGTAGTAGTATTAATACATTGTTATATGTTAGTATATTGATATGGTAGTTAGAATTAACATATGTTATATGCATTTTTGTTAGTATTGTAGTTAATAATTAATATAATAGTTAGTTATTAAAACCCCAAAAAATACATAAAATACACAACCCATTTATATATTTTTTTTAAAAAATAAAGAGTCCATTAGATTTATTTTAGAATAGAGTCTATATTAGGAAATATTACATAGAGTCCATTATACAAGGGCATGTTCGGCCGGTTTTATAGAAAAAATTAAACCCTAATGCCCTTCTTTTGCTTGTTGCGCAGCCAGGAGGAGGCCGTTGGATCAATCCTTGATCCAACGATGCAGATTATGCCCAACTGAAGAGGAATAAGCATCTCATCTCCCAACTGTTATATCTGGATGAGATCTAATAGCCTAGACCGCTCCAAAGCAAGACACACGGATCACCACTTGCGCGTGGTAGTCACGCGCGCGATTCTTCAACTCTATCTGTTCGTTCCATCTTCTCCAGCGAGTACTCGAGCTACTTCCGTACCATTTCTACCATGAACTGCTCATCGCCAGCACCAGTTGTAGTCACCAGAAACATGAAAAGGGGGAACAAAGGTTAAATCCCAAAAATAATAGCACTGGTTAATCCCTAAATTGAAGTTAAGGAAAGAGTCAAGCTAAATTGGATTCAAGACAGAGGCAAATCGTGAGTCAATAGCCCAATCGACTTAAAATCAGAGCTGGGATAGAAGCACCATATATGATTTTTAGGGATTTGAGCTTAAAATGCAAGCATCCTTGTACCTATATAAACCCCACTGTAAATTCTATGTAACAACGGCAATTACATAGGAATCATAGGAAACATACACAGTTCATACATAGTACACAAATAGCATTTGGATTTCCCAGAAGGTGTAAGCAAGAAGGCAAGCAATTGTAATCGAAAGTTCATTCGAGGAAAAAAAGCTTGCTTTCGCAGGTAAATTTCTTCTTTATACATTTCAATTATAAAATAAAGAAAATGGATTATTTGTTTTACCTCCGTTTTGTTGAAACACCGTTGTGATTTAATTTCGACGTAGCTCTGGCAGGGAAAAAGCACGATTTTGGGGTCGCCAAAATTTGGGAAATTAGGGATTTCTAGAAAATTTTGCCGTCGGCAATGGCGGCCGGCACGACAGATGTTCATTGTGTTCTTTATTTCATGAAGAACACGAAGAACATATTAGAGGATTTAAAAGAAATGGGGTTTTGATCCGTTTTGATAAAAAGGGGAAAATGATTTCTGTTTATGATAATTGCTATGTATAACGACCCGATAAACCGATCCGTACCTGGTTATAACCCGCGCCCTTCTTTCCCGGTTCTCCCATCGCAGCACCTTTGTTTTAAATCCATTCAATTTCGTCCTTTTTATTCTTAATTTGGCACTAAGTTTTTAATTGTTTTCAAATTAACCCTCACATTTTGTTTTCTTTCAATTTAATTAACAATACAGATTTTTTTCTTTAAAGTAAAAATAATTATCCTTTTCTTTTATTTTAGCAATTATTTTGATTATTAATTTAATTTAAGTAATTTTCTTCCTTTTGTTTTATATGTACATATATATGTGTGTAAAACCATAGGATTAGGGTCTTTAAAACTAGAATAGAGACATGTATGCAGTAAAACATTCCTCACACTTTCAATAAGATGCACTTAATTATATTTAAATCTAAATAGTTAAAATGAATGTAGATGTTTCTTTAGGGTTTAATCATTGATTAGATTTTAATTAAAAGACTTTAACACATTTAATTTTCTTGTTGATTTGTTAAAAATTGAAAACTTAATTAATGCGGTGTCTTATCAAAAGGGAATGAGGGGTTAGCGCCAGGAGTGTTGGCGGTGATTAAAGTTTATTTCTCGGGCGATAAGGTCGTTAAAAT
This sequence comes from Hibiscus mutabilis, assembly GCA_019671005.1. Classification (NCBI taxonomy): domain Eukaryota; kingdom Viridiplantae; phylum Streptophyta; class Magnoliopsida; order Malvales; family Malvaceae; genus Hibiscus; species Hibiscus mutabilis. The sequence continues at coordinate 52,572,696 of CM033715.1, forward strand.
AGATTTACATTCATTTAGCGGAAAAATAAAGCGAAATCATGTAAACTTGCAAATTCCAATTTTCAAAAATGTTTTTTTAAATCAATCAGGTACCAATTTATGGGCATTGTGGGGGGTACTAACCCTTCCCCACATGTAACTGATCCCTGAACACATTTTCTCTTATTTTCGTGGACCAAAAATGTTATTTTGATAAATAAAATGTTTTATTATAATAAAAATTGTTTTAAAAGTGATCCAATCACACTTTTTTAAAAAAGATTGGTGGCGACTCCATTTTTCTTAAGTTTTCCAAAAAACGTCAAAATATTTTCCCTAAAAAAGGGTTGTGACAATAACCTGAAGTAGATCTCCTCGAATTAATGTCATCGGCCATGTCTGAATCTTTATATCCAACTAGAACAAGTTTCTCATTGCCGAAACAAAGTTTCAAGCTGGGTTTGCCACGAAGATATCTAATGATCCACTTCATTGCATTCCAATGCCCTCTACCTGGATTAGAAAGAAACCGACTAACTGTACCAACAACATAAGCCAAGTCTGGTCTTGTGCAAACCATTGCATACATCAAACTACCCACAGCTGAAGAGTAATGAACTTTTTGCATCTTTTCCTTCTTCTTTTCTGTGAAATGACTATGCTTAACACTTAATCTAAAGTGCGTAGCAAAGGGGTATTAACTGCTTTAGCTCTGTCTATACTAAACCTCTGAAGTACTTTCTCAATGTACCTCTCTTGTGATAACCACAATTTCTTGGCCTTTCTATCATGTGTCAAACTTATGACAAGAATTTTCTTTGATGGCCCTAAATCCTTCATCTCAAAGGATTTACTCAATTCTTGCATCAACTTGTCAATTCTAGAAGCATTGTGACAAAAAATAAGCATATCATCAACATAGAGCAAAATGATAATAAAATCGTCACCAGAGAATCTCTTAACAAAAACACAATGATCATACGTAGACTTCTTGTAGCCTTGCTCCCCCATAACAGACTCAAACTTCTTGTACCATTGCCTAGGATCTTGCTTCAAACCATACAAGCTCTTCTTCAACTTGCACAGGTAGTCCTCTTTTCCTTGTGCAACAAATCCCTTTGGCTGCTCCATGTAATGCTCTTCCTCTAAATCACCACGAAGAAAACAATTTTCACATTCATTTGTTCAACCTCTAAGTCATAACAAGCTACCAAACTCAATACAGTTCTAATAGAGGACATCTTCAAAACTGGAGAAAATATTTCTTCAAAATCAATCATTTTTTTCTTAGTATAAGCCTTGACCACCAAACTAGCTTTCTATCATGGAGATGAAGACTTTTCTTCTTGCTTCAGCCTGTAAACCCACCGTTTCTTCAAAGCTCTCTTGCCCTTAGGTATGGTTGTCATGCAAGGATTGAAGTTTATCTTTCATCGCTTCAACCCAATGATCTTTCCATTCACTCTCCATAGCCTCTTCATAATATTCAGGTTCTCCCTCATCAGTCAAAAGAACATAATCATTAGAAGAATACCTGATAGAAGATCTTCGATCTCTAGAAGATCTTTGAAGTGGAACTGCTGGTGGAGCTATAGGTGCTTGTTGTTGATCATTCATAACATCATCTATGGGAGCATCAAAGTCACGTATGTCCTACTGGTCATCATTAACATCACCGTGTACATCATCCTGAATTTGAATCGGTGAAGGGTCTAGGGGAACCGAATTCACATCGGTCAAGTTACCACTATCTTGTGAATCCTCTTTCTTTGTCTTATCAATGTCATCAATGGTCTGATTCTCAATGAAGACAACATCTCTACTTCTCACGAGCTTTTTCTAAACTGGATCGTAAAGTCTATAACCAAACTCACCATCTAGACCATGACTAATAAAGATGCATTGTCGAGTCTTGGCATCCAACTTGGATCTTTCATCCTTTAGAACATGAGCAAATGCTTTACAACCAAACACATACACGTGATCATATAACACATCTTTACCAAACCAAATTCTATCTAGTACATCACCTCGCAAAGGAACACTAGGAGACAGATTAATCACACGTGCCACTATATTCAAGGCTTCAGCCCAAAACGATCTTGGCAACTTTGCAACTGATAGCAAACATCTTACTCTCTCAATCAATGTTCGGTTCATTCTTTCAGCTAACCTATTTAACTGTGGATTTTTCAGTGGTGTTTCTTGGTGTCTGATTCCCTGTCCCAGACAATACTCATGAATGGCCCTGTGTATTCGCCACCATTATCAGTACGAATGCACTTCAACTTCTTCCTTGTTTCTCTTTCAACTAAAGCTTGAAATTGTTTAAAAGCCTAAAAAACAAGGTCTTTCGACTTCAAAGTGTAGACCCACAACTTTCTTGAACATTCATCAATGAATGTCACAAAATAAAGTGCACCATCATGTGACCTTACCTTTATTGGACCACAAACATCTGAATGGACCAACTTTAGCAACTTTTATCTTCTATGAGGAGGATGACTTCTAAAAGAAACTCTTCTCTGCTTCCTTGCTAGACAATGAACCCAATTCTTCAATGTGGCATTCTTCAAACCTGAAAGTTGATTCTTCTTGGCTAAACAATTAAGCCCCTTCTCACTCATGTGACTAAGTCATTTATGCGACAACTTAGTTGAGTCATTTACTATCACATTCAAAGTGTCTCTAGAAGTCGAAGCCTACATCAAGTACAAATTTGTGATCTTCTTTCCTCGAGCCACAACAAAGGATCCTTTAGTCAGCTTCCACTGCCCCTCATTGAAGGTGTTACAAAATCCCTCATCGTCAAGCTTTCCTGCAGAAATCAAATTCAAACGAATATCTAGTGCATGTTTGGCATCCTTGAGAGTTAACTTTGTTCCATTATTGCTCACCAAGCTAACATCTCACATGCCAATAACTGGAACCAAACCGTCATTACCCATCCTCAATACTCCAAAATCACCAAATTCAAACGAATATCCGGTGCATATTTGACATCTTTAAGAGTTAACTTTGTTCCATTATTGCTCACCAAGATAACATCTCCCATGCCAATAACTGGAACCAAACCGACATTACCCATCCTCAATACTCCAAAATCACCAAGAGAGTAAGATGTGGAGAAATCCCTCATCGTGACATGAATTGAAGCACTGGTATCAATCACCTAACGAGTCTCGTCGCATGCTAGGTTTATCAAATTCTCACCACAAATGACCAAGAGATCTTCACAAGTAGCAGTAGCAATACGCTTGAACTTTTCATCATCTTTCTGGTCGTGTTTATCACCACCACCTTTGTTCTTTCTCTTCTACTCGTAGCAGTATTTCTTGATATGGCCTTTCTTACCATAATAGTGACATTCAAGATTCTTATATCTCGATATTGACTTGCATTGACTTTTATCTCTACCCTTTCCATCTTTGTCTTTGTTTCTCCTCCTATTCTCAGTAACCAACACCTCAGACTGTGATGTAGAACCCTGAGATCTTCTTGTAACCTATTCATTCAACACACCACTCTTAGCCAAATCCAAAGTAATGATACCATGTGGAGCAAAATTAATTAGTGAGACCCGAAAAGTCTCCCAAGAGTCCGATAAAGTAGCATGTAACCTACTCGACCCGGCTTAGACGCTAAACTGAACCGAACAAGCTATATTGGGTTTGCCAAAATAAACCTATGAAGAGATAACTAGAATTACGTCCATTCTTTTTCCTTTTTATCTTTTCTAGATGCATATTATTAACCTAAGGTAAGCATGCTGGCAACGGGTGAAAACTCCATTGAGCCGGGAATTAGTTCACCATCCAATTACGTGTACTTGCAATTTAGGGACCAAATTGTAATTCTATAAAATTATAGGGACTTTCTTGGTTTTAAGGTTACCTTTCCTTAGTTAGTCAAATTAAATGCTTGAATGCCAAGTTTCAACTTAAAACTATCATCCAATCTCATATAATTGCACTCACAACAATCAGGGACCAAAATGAATAAAATAAAAACCTTAAAAGCACATTTTAACTGTTTTAACAGCTACCCATATCAATACACGAGCAAGTGTATTGGTACACCTATGCATTTTTAAAATCCCAGATTCTAGTAGCTCAAACCTGTACCGATACACTTCTTCGAGTATCAATATGCTATGCCTGAAAACACTAACTCATATCGATACGATCTCACATGTATCGATACGCCCTAACCTCAAATGTCTAATTTTATTGGTTTAACATACATTTATGGATTCGAACATGTCCCAATCATTCATAATCACAAACACAACTATTCCAGGGACCATTCCATGCCAGAACTTCAAATCTAATCCTTAACTAGAAAAAGAGTCTAGCAACTCGTGAAGAGGGGAGATCGATAAAGAAGAGAAGAATGAGAATTATGGGATCAATGATTTATCTTCTCCTCATGGCCCTATTTATAATAGAGATCATTTACATCAACTAGGAGAAGAAATTACAATAAGATTTAATTTAAAACTCTATCCTACTCCAAATATAAAAGTGAAAGTTCAACTTGAAGTAAGATTCCTCTTTTTGTGTTAAGTGCTCCTTAGAATCCAAATCCAACTAAAACATGGATTTGTAGTTGGATTAGAACATTAAAATATAGATAAGTATATATATATATATATATGTGTGTGTGTGTGTGTGTGTGTGTGTGTGTAAAAATATGTAAATATTAGACTTATCAATAACTTAACGTGAGAAAATATGGTTTTCTTAAATGAATTGTGCTATTTTCAAGAGAATTGTAACACCCTAGGTCGGTACAGATGACTCTACCTGATCTGAGGAGTTACACTCGGATCATGTGGCGACCCAACATCATGTCCATATAAATTAAAATTTCATTCAACCATATAAAAATAATAGAGTCAAATATGTAATAAAAACATGTTTATTTAAAACATTTACAGTTGACCAAAATCAAGAATCAAAAACCAAGTATCAAAATTGGGTTTCAAACTCAAATATAAATACAAGGTGTGACCTATATGCCCCTAACTACATTGTATCATACTCTGCGAGCAATGCCCTAAAAACCCTTCAAAATACTAATACGAGCTTTTTGAGTTTAAAGGATTTGACGTAAGAGTTGTAAAGACTCTTTTATCCTTAGCAATTACAAGTTGTATCCTATAATCACTCATTTTTATCTAGTCTCTAAGTATCATATTAATATATTAGTGCATGATTACATATATATGTGTGCGTGTATATGTTATTAATATTACATATATGATATATGTGTGATGTGTGAATGTATGTATGGTACATATATTTATGTTGTGTATTATGTATCTATTAATATGTGTGTGATATGGTTATATTTATGTTATAGGTATCATATAATATATGTTGGTATATGTGCATTTATGAGTATGTTTATATATGTTTGCATGTATATATTATTAATGTCCTTGTTATTATTGAATGTATACGAATGAGTGTTGCATGAATTGTATGTATTATTATTAAGTGTATTTATGTGTGAATGTATTTCATTACAATCGTATGTATGTGTACGTAAGTATGTATGTGTATGCATTTACTATTATATTAATATATTATTATTAATATATATATGTACAAATCTGAAAATAAAAACCCAATTAAATTAAGTGTCCAGATTATTACAAAACCCAAAAATACATTACAAGGCCCGATCGGCCCAAACCCAAAACCCTAACAGAACCCTAATACCTATCAGATATCTAACCCTAATTATTTTGTCTTTGCGCGGCCAACCAGGAGTCGTTGGATCAAAATGTTGATCCAACGGCCACGATCAAAGGGGGAAGTTATCTAGCTGGCCGCGTGTATTACACGCCCGGACCGTTCAGCTACCACGCGCGGACCCTTCGATATCCCACGCGTGCGTGAATCCCACGCGCCATAACTCTTCGACTGCTGAGCTCCACATGTCACGATCTGGAGCCGTTCCATCCGTTTGAGGTTTTATCTAGACCGTGTATTCTTCAGTTATCTCAACCGTTGGATCGAATCTGATCCAACGGTTGAAAACGCCTCTGGCCGAAGACATCTTCCCCACACCGCCACCATGCTTCCACCATGCCGGCCTCCAACCACCGCGTTCAGGATTACCAGATCTATCAAAAATCACAAAAAAAGAGGGATGTCAGTATCATTTCAGATCTAAAAATAATGTATTTTACAGTACTTGTTACCAAACCGAAAATGAGGGATATATGTATGAAACAAGTAATTTGTAAGGAAGTCCCAGTTGTAATCAGTTACAAAAAATAAAAAAAGGAAGCACAAAGTTTCAGTGGTAACTCCTCTTTCTTTTCCTTACTCCATAGCATGCATGTAAAAAAATAAGAAGCGAAAAAGAAAGGAAGAAGGGCGGATAAGATCTTTACCTTAGTTGTCTGTGGGTCTTCCCTCGTCAGTAATAAGCCGCATCAGTTTCTCAAAAACTGAACAAGGTGAACTGAAAAGGGGAGAGATCCTTTTAAATCTCGTTTTAAAAAAAATATGGTTTTCATCCTCGTATTTTCTTAGATCTAGAAAAAAGGGAGTCTTTTCTGGTAATCTAAGTTGTGTTTTGAGTTTGGGTTGAAGAGAAGGTTGTTTTTGCGGGTTGTTTTAGGTCGGCGGCCGGCGGCGGAAAGGACGACGGAGAGTCGCCGGTTTCTGGGTTCCTCAAGGGTTTGAGTTTGGATATTTGAGAGAAAAATGAGAGAGAATGGGGAGTGTTATATCAGGGCTAAAAAAATGAGAAAAGGGGAGAGGGGAGGCCAGTTAGGATATTTATAATTAAATCTCCAATTAAAATTGGTCTACTTACATCATAAGTCATCCCGCATTTTGGGTATTTTCGAAACGGTCTCGCCCCTTGGGAAAATTACGAACCTAGTCCCCTTTATATTTCCAAGTCTTTTAATTCTGTCCTGAAATCTATCCGATATCCATTTTCAAATGGAAAAATTACGCCCCAAGGATCTCCGCGTTTTTGAACTTTGCATTTCGAGCTTGCCCCTTGGTCCAACTACAGATTTAGTCATTTTAGGTTTTGTTTAATTTGCAATTGCGTCCCTAAATCGCACTTTATTACCTTTTAATTTCTGTTTCTTATGTTTGTTTCTTTTCATTTCAGTCATGTTCCATATTTAAATATTCATGTTCGTTTATTATGATCGTATATGTTGATGTAGCCTTTTTGCCTTCTCACATGTCTCTCGTACATGCTTCGTATTTTCATGTTTATATGTATATATGTGTCAGTTTATGGTGATTATGTATTTTTATGCGTTTGTTCGGTCATTCGTATCACACATATTCGATTGATATTTTAGTTGGCTCGTACACAACATGTTTTGTATTTTAGCATGTATTGTATGTTCTCTTTGCTTTTAGGTTACGTGTTAGTATATTTTCTTTGTCATGTATAATGCCATGTTCTACATATGTTACAATGTGTTTTATTTTTAATATGTATGTCTTCTTGAAATATGTGTTTTTGTTCCCACATGTATTTATTCATGCCTTGTTATTGTGATATGTTAAATTTGTTTTTATTTACGAGTAAGATTAATATGTATGTATGTATGTTTTTAGATTAGTATTTTATTTATGTTAGATTAGTATTCTATTATGTTAATATTTATTGTATTTAAATTATTTTCCATGTTTTATATTTTGCTCACTAAGTTTGCATAATGGAATATATAATGTCAATGCGGTGCCCTTTTATCCGAGCGTAAACGGGGCCAGTATCAGGCGTAGTGATAGTGGTTGGGCGTTTACTCTAGGATAACGGGGCCTTTAAAATTTATTCGCAATTATAACCGAATTTTAAACTAATCGTCACTTTAACCCAGAAAATCCAATATTAATAAAGCGGTAATTATTAAAGTACCAATTTTGGGCCGTGTGGGGGTGCTAATCCTTCCCCATCCGTAACCGACTCCCGAACTCAAAGTTTTTGAATCTCTGGTTTTATGGTGTCCGGCCTACCTCAGTGGCCGGTGGCGACTCCCTTTCTTTAAATAAAATACGATATTTTCAAAACCCCATGGATAAATATTTTTATATTCGAAAGACAACCAACACTTCGAAAACTCGTTTTTTAGCGAAACAGCCATCGCTACAGATAGCGACTCCGCTGGGGAATTTTTTTTTGTTTTTTGAAAACAAATGAGAGTCAAGCTTTTAAAATAATTACCGCTTTATTAATATTAGAAATTCCGGGTTAAAGTGACTATTAAATTAACATTCGGTTATAATTAGGCGTTTATTTTAACGCATTCAAAATATGGCATATAAACCTATTTTTTTTAAGTGGGGGGAAAACGCTAATGCTTTCGTGGAGATATCGTTCTCCCGTATGGGCCTAGCAAGTACCTTCGGGGCTCGAGTACCTTATGCTTTCGTAAGGATATCGTTCCTTTGTACGGGCATAAGCGAATGGGTCCCCCTGAATTGAACCCGGTTGAAAGGAGCCTATAATGGGTGATGATCGGGGGCCTTGCTACTCTTAGTAGAGGACACCAAGGACAATTCGAGTACCTCCTAGAACCAAGACTACATGTAGAGAATACATAGAAACCTACCCCTTTAGAGCCATGTGGATAACTTTAGGTTTTAGACGGGATAAATAGGGCTGTTTTATGTGTTTATTCTATTTAATTTGTCCCTTTATTTATATATTTATTAATTTTATCTGGTACTGGCTTGTTTTCTTTTTCGCTTTTGTTTTCTCATACATCATACATTTGCATCACATAAAGGTACTGGATCAAGTGGTTTGCCCGATCAGAAAGTCTTTCACCATGGAAAAAAGGTGTCTTAGGAAAGAAGAGCTTAATTTGTCAGTCAGACATTGGTTAGAGGTCAACCAGAAAGCCCAAGGGGACTGTTCGCCGAACGAACGCGTAATAGCAGGGTACACCTATGTGAGTCTCCAACAAAACAACTTATGGGATCTTCAAAGCATTTGGGAAAGATGGGACCGAAGACTACATGACTTGTTCCGTGATAGTTATGGCGACATTGCACAACTGTTATATGTTCGGGTTAACCAACCCCTGCTCCGAGCTATTTTTCAGTTCTGAAATCCTGCCTTTTGCTGCTTCACCTTCAATGGGTAGGACATGATGCCTACAGTAGAAGAATACACTGCTTTACTTAACCAGAAGAACATTCAGGAAGATTGGATCTACGCGAAGCCTCCGAGGAATCAGAATTACACTTCGAAGCTCAAAACCGTTGCAGGAATGAGTGATGATTGGGTTAATGGCCTGATTCAGCTCCGAGGAGGCAGTACAGTTTTTGCATGGGAAAGTATTCAGGATATCATATCTACACATCCAGACGAGGCAAAGAAGATAGACCTATTCGCCTTAGGAATATCTGGTTTGGTGATCTTTCCGAGAGTACTTGGGAACATTGACATAGCCATTCTGGACTTGTTTGAGCGTATGACACGGAGAGCGAACCCAATACCAGCAATCTTGGCCGAGACCTTCATTTCTTTAAATGTTAGTCGGAAGCATGAAGAATGACGTTTTCGAGGATACGCACAGCTGTTACAGGTGTGGATTCAGAGTCACATGTGGAAGACGCCGACGAGGGTCCTGCCGGGGATATCCTTCCAAGGTTTTTCGCTTTTACGGGAATACTTAGCAAAAGAGTGGCGAGAAGACTTGAAAACAAAAAAAATGGTCTAGTTTCTTCAGGAACATTCAAGACGAAGACATAGCATGGAGGGTGCCATGGCTCGGCAAAGTTAATTACTTTTTATACAGTTGCGGTGATTTCAACTGGCTGATGATGTTGGGATTGCACGGAGGGATTGCTTGTGCTCCGCTTTTGGTGTCCCGACAGTTCGGATCATGACATTTCATTCCCAATACAGCCGGGTTAAGCTGAACTGAATTTCTTTTCAAAGGGGAGTTCAAAGGAAAAGTTTAGACTATCATGAGGGCTTGGGACCATTGTTACCGGATAAGGGTGGAAGGAGACACCGAGCACATGACCACCCCAGACTACGATCTGTGGAGACGTTTGAGGGTTAATAATGTGATTCTTGAATCTGATCAAGGACCAGCGGTGTCTCTTGAGGAGCTTACATGGGTGGTACCGTCTGAAACTGATATCTTACGGAATGAACTCGAAGAAATTAAAAGGAAAATGGACACCCAACAGACTCAACATGCGAGTGAGCTCTATAAAGCAAGTTTAGAGGTCGACGAACGGGATGGGATCATTAGACAGTTGAAGAAATTAAATGCGGATTTGAGCGATAAGAACGCTCTTTACCAAAAGAATACCCTTCTACTGCAAGCGAAAATACAGAAAGTCGGCCGAAGTCAGTTCATAGCCGTGGAAAAAGAAAGAATGAATGGTATCCATTTGGTGGAAGAAGAACGAGAAATCAGCAAGAGAGCGTTCGAGAAGGAGATAGAAAGTTTCCGGTTGGCTATTGAGGAAGAGAGACAGTCCTCCAAGAAGGCCATTGACCAAGAAAAGGAAAGAATTAGGCAAGAAATTAGCAAAGGAAAACAAGCAGTCAATCACGAGAGAGAAAACGTCGCCGTATGGAAAAAAAGGTCCATGAGTAGCCGGAATAGACTGTTAGAGATGCAAAAGTTGTACGATGAAACTATCCAAAGTTTGGATCAAAGCCGAAGTCAGAATGTCGAATTGAGAGAAAAGTTGGCAGAAGTAGAACTCTCCTTTCAAACGTACCGCCAGAGGAATGGCTTCACTGAGCTACAAGAAAGAGAGCGCGAAGTAGGCATGTTACGAACCCAAATTAAGTCCCTTGAAGCAACTGTTGAAGATTATAAGGAAAGAATTAGTGTATTCGAATAGGCTACAACCGGAGGGAACACTTATTGGCAAAGGAGACTGCGTGACGCTGCCCGGATGGTACAGGATAGGGACCAATATTACGCAAACCTGATGGTGGACATACAGCGGGTCACCATGCATGTGAATGATTTAGCCATCGAGGCTAAAACACTCCGACCTTTCGTAGTCCCAGAAATGGAAGAAGCTCCCAGGTTTATCAAGTTGCTCAGGGCAATTGGAAAATTAGGAGATAGAGCTAGGGCTTATCTATAGGGCTCTGTGTTGTAATTAGTACTCTTTTGTATTAGGGATCTTCATTGTGTAATATGAACTCTGTTGTAATCTAGACCCTTTAATTCCCGTGGAAGTAGTTCAAAAGGGTGATTACCAGCGGAATCAGTACCTTATCTGCATACATTCTTGTATTACATCATGACATTCGCATCATTATACATGCATTTATTTTTCTTGCAACCATATTAATGTTATGAATATTGTGGCAGTGTGAAAATATAAGTTAACCCGCAATCATTCATCATCCATACTTTACCCGATTACAAAGCAAGCTCATGGAAGACAGGATAATCAGTCTAGAAAAGGGGTAAAGAGAGCTCGAAGCAAGGTTTGAAGAGGCTCAAAGAAGCCTCAGTGACCAGATTGCTCAGTCGCAAGCATTGATAGTATCCGACATAACCGCATTATTGGCTAAAAGTCTTTGAAAGAGAGTTGAAGGAGAAACCGTTCAAGAACCAGAGGGTACCCCAGTTTACAATAAGGTTCAACCAGCTGCGCCAAATCCGACTAGAAGGGTGTATATCGACCCTACAGGAATGTCAGCTAATCTTTAGGTAGGGGCATCTGAGACTCAACCCCTCGACATTGAAGCACTCTATGAAGAGGAGGTGCCAGACCTGAATTTGGTCGAAAGTACCCGGATAGAGGTAGAAAAAAAGTGGGAGGAAAGGTTTCGCCTCATGGAGGAAAAATTTAAAACTTTACAAGCTATGGAAGAATCAGGAAACGATGCTAGTGACTTGAGTCTGGTATCCGACCTTGTCCTATCGCCAAAATTTAAAACGACAGAGTTCGACAAATACGATGGAACCACGTGTCCTTCTGCGCACATAACAATGTACTGCCGGAAGATGGCAGCCTACCTTAAGGATGAGAAGCTACTGATTCACTATTTCCAAGACAGCCTAACTGGAGCGGCGTTACGGTGGTACACCCAGTTGAGCAAGGTAAATGTCAAGACATGGAAAGATTTGTCAAGAGCATTCATTGAGCAATATAAACATGTAACAGATATGACCCCCAGTAGAATTATGTTGGAAAATATGGGGCAGAAGTCCAACGAAAGTCTACGACAATATGCTCAAAGATGGCAGGAAGTGGCCGCCCAAATTCAGACACCCCTCCCGGAACATGAAATTACGCCATTATTCGTTAATACTTTGAAAGGGGCACCTTTCGATCGCCTCATTAATAATACAACACAGAGTTTTGCTGATCTAATTAGGACTGGGGAGTCCCTTGAATTGGCAATTAAGAGAGGTAGAATTGATAGCGGGGAAGGATCTCGGAAATACAGCAAGAAGAATGAAGTAAACGCCACCAGCACTTACACCACCCCGAAGAATTTTACAGTCTCACAGCCACAAGCACCTGTGGGAAAAGCACAAAACTCGAATCAAAAAGAGGAGAGAACCTCCAGAAAAGAGAAAGAGAGGATAACTTTTACTCCCCTACCCATCCCGTACTCGGAGCTTTACTCCCAGTTGTATGAAGCAGACCTGGTCCGTCCATATTACGTTACTCCTTTCAAACTGCCATTCTCGTCTTGGTATAACCCGAACGCGCATTGCGACTATCACGGCGGTGCCCCTGGACATCCCACCGAGAACTGCCTTGCCTTCAAAAAACTTGTGCAGAACTTAATTGATTCTGGGATATTGAAGTTTAAAGTACCAAGTGTAGCTACTAACCCGTTACCTAGTCATGGGAACAGAGGAGTAAATGTTATTGAAGAATGCTTTACCAAGAATATTAAGGATGATGTGTCAGAAATCAAATCTCCTTTGCTGTGGGTATTTCAACAATTATGCATGGCCCATGTGATCGACAAAGGCATGGTAATAAGGCAGAAGGGATGTGAAGTGTATTGCGAATTCCATCAGGACGAAGGGCATGACATCCAAAAGTGTGACGAGTTTAAGAGATTGGTACAACAATTGATGAATGAAAAGCAAATAGAATTATTCGAAGAGCCCACGGGAAAGAAGGGGTCGGACGTACATATGACGGATAGCCCCAATGCTAAATACTGGAGGGATAGACCTTTTATCATCTCCTCCAGGCCAGGGAATGCAGGTGCCTCCCAAGGAGAAACCACTAAGATAAATCCCAAGATCATCATTTCAGCACCATCCCCGTTCCCATTCAAGGAAATGTGGCAAACTCCCTGGAACTATGCTATAAATGTGACCACGCCAGAAAAGCCAGAATATGGTCAGGTAAAAGAGCCTACGCTAAAAGACGAACAAAGCAAGAACGATGTGAATGTCGGTGAGGTGGGCCATTTCACGAGGAGCGGCAGATGTTATTCCTCTGAGGCTTTGAGGGCAGCTGAAGCGGTCAAAGATAAGGGAAAGAATACATCGGTTAGCCCCACGCAGATATTCGGTGAAGAACCTCTCCCAAAGATAAATGAGCCGGTAATTGAGGCTCAGGCCAAAGGATTTCTGAAGTTCCTGAGACATAGCGAGTACAGCGTAGTGGAACAACTACGAAAGCAACCGGCTAGGATCACAGTGCTGGAGTTGCTCTTGAGTTCAGAAAGACATCGTGAGGCACTATTAAAAATACTAAATCAAACTTTTGTGCCCCAGGATATTTCTGTGACAAAACTGGACAGGATAGTGGGGCATATCACTGCCTATAATCATATAACATTCAGTGATGACGAGATCCCCGAGGGAGGAATGGGGCCCACCAAAGCCCTTAACATCACAACCCACTGCAAAGGGTATGTAGTACCTGGGGTACTGATTGACAACGGGTCAGCATTGAACGTGTTGCCTACGGTGACCTTGCAGAAACTACCAATAGATGGTTCTCACCTAAAGCCCTGCCATAACTCTGTAAGAGCCTTTGACGGTACACAAAGAGGAACAATGGGAAAAATTGAGGTGCCTCTATTGATCGGGCCGACTGAGTATGTGATTGATTTTGTGGTAATGGACATAAAACCATCTTACAGCTGCTTATTGGGAAGGCCATGGATCCACTCCGCAGGAGTTGTACCCTCATCATTGCATCATAAATTAAAATTCGTAGTCGAAGGCAAATTGGTCACAGTAGAGGCCGAGCAGGAAATTGTTGCTTCAGTGACATCAGATGCCCCCTATATTCAAAATGACGAGGATGCTGCAGAATGCTCTTTTCGAGCATTAGAGCTAGTGAATGCCACATTCGTCGCGGAGGGAAGTCGGATCCCCTATCCCAGGTTATCTAATTGTACCAAGATGACCGTCGCAGAAACTTTGGGCCGAGGAGCCAAAGTAGGAAGAGGGTTGGGGAAGAGATTACAAGGGAGCCTAAGAGCCAAAAGTATGATAACCAAGAAGGACCGTTTTGGGCTGGGTCACAAACCAAGTGTCCAACAGAGAAAAGAGGAATATAAGAGAAAAGAAGAGCAAAGAAAAGCCAGATTTAAAGGAGAAGACATTCCGTAGAGACCAATGTCCTTCCCTAGTTTGAAAACCACTTTTGTCTCCGGAGGATTCTACCAACCAGGTCAAGAAGTTGAAGAGGCAATTAAGGAAAATGACGTACTCAACAAGGAGGAGATATTCAATGAATCACTTGAAGGGATGTACATCAACATGATAGCTGGAAAGGGTCAAGGCAGCAAAATGTTGACCAACATCCGCCCCTGCCGTCCCGGGGAAACACTTGATAACTGGAGCTGCATTGATCTACCTATGGTTTTTAGGAATAGATCAGAGTAATGCTCCGAATCAACCTTTTGTTTTTGCCATAAACAATGGGGATCTTTTGTATAGGGCACTTATGTTAACTTTTTGTTGAAATGAAAATATCCCCCCGTTTTCTTGAATGACAAACATTTCATTTATTTCATTCATGCATTCTTCATGTTCATTCACTTCATATAAAGCCATCCTCTTCCCAATACAATTCATTCTCATTTAATGTAGGTCGCTCATGATTGACTATATGAATGATACGGGATCCAATCCTGGAGTTAATTTTGAATGCCCTGAGATCTCAGAGGGAATTGAGGAAGAAGATGATGAGATAGAATGTGAGGTCCCGGTAGAGTTGAGGAGAATGGTGGCCAACGAAGAAAGGCAAATCATGCCCCACCAAGAAGAAACAGAAGTTGTAAACTTGGGGACTGAAGAAGAGAGAAAAGAAGTGAAAATAGGGACGACGTTTTCCTCGAAAACCAAGCACGAACTGATAACCCTACTTCAGGAATTTAAGGATGTTTTCGCCTGGACCTATCAAGATATGCCAGGATTAAATACTGACATAGTGGTGCACAAATTGCCAACAAAGCCAGAGTGCAAGCCAATACAGCAAAAACTTCGGAGAATGAGACCAGACATGTTATTAAAAATCAGAGAATAGGTAAAAAAAATAGTTTGATGCTGGTTTCTTGGAGGTAGCCAAATACCCTGAATGGGTTGCAAACATCGTACCAGTACCGAAGAAGGACGGGAAAGTTCGTATGTGTGTAGATTATAGGGATCTAAACCGAGCCAGCCCTAAAAACAACTTTCCCTTACCACATATTGACACGCTGGTTGACAATACTGTGGGACACTCATGGTTTTCATTCATGGATGGCTTTTCACGGTACAACCAGATAAAGATGGACTCTAACGACATGGAGAAAACTACGTTCATAACCATGTGGGGCACTTTTTGTTATCGGGTGATGCCTTTTGGGCTCAAGAATGCAGGGGCAACTTACCAAAGAGAAATGGTGACTCTTTTCCATGACATGATGCACAAAGAAATAGAAGTATACGTGGACGACATGATCGCCAAGTCCCGAACAGAGGAGGAGCACCTACAGAACTTGAGAAAACTATTCCAAAGACTACGGAAATACCAGCTGAGGCTTAATCCTGCCAAGTGTACCTTCGCCGTTACTTCTGGAAAACTCCTAGGGTTCATGGTAAGCAGAAGAGGGATTGAGATCGATCCAGATAAAGTGAAAGCCATCCAGGATCTCTCACCACCCCACACTCAGAAGAAAGTTCGCGGTTTACTAGGGAGGTTGAATTATATCTCTCGTTTCATTTCCCAATTAACCGATCGGTGTGACCCGGTCTTCAGACTTCTTAGAAAGAATAATCCCGGTGTATGGGATGAGGAATGTCAAGGAGCCCTAGAATAATCCCGGTCTTCAGACTAGCGGTGGCCGGCGGCGGAAAGGACGGCGGAGAGTCGCCGGTTTCTGGGTTCCTCAAGGGTTTGAGTTTGGATATTTGAGAGAGAATGGGGAGTGTTATATCAGGTCTAAAAAATGACAAAAGGGGAAAGGGGAGGCCGGTTAGGAGATTTATAATTAAATCTCCAATTAAAATTGGTCTAATTACATCATAAGTCATCTCGCGTTTTGGGTATTTTCGAAACGGTCTCGCCCCTTGGGAAAATTACGAACCTAGTCCCCTTTATATTTCCAAGTCTTTTAATTCTGTCCTGAAATCTATCCGATATCCGTTTTCAAATGGAAAAAATACGCCCCAAGGATCTCCGCGTTTTTGAACTTCGCATTTCGAGCTTGCCCCTTGGTCCAACTACAGATTTAGTCCTTTTAGGTTCTGTTTAATTTGCAATTGCGTCCCTAAATCGCACTTTATTACCTTTTAATTTCTGTTTCATATGTTTGTTTCTTTTCATTTCAGTCATGTTCCATATTTAAATATTCATGTTCGTTTATTATGATCGTATATGTTGATGTAGCCTTTTTGCCTTCTCACATGTCTCTCGTACATGCTTCGTATTTTTATGTTTATATGTATATATGTGTTCAGTTTATTGTGATTATGTATTTTTATGCGTTTGTTCGGTCATTCGTATCACACATATTCGATTGATATTTTAGTTGGCTCGTACACAACATGTTTTGTATTTTAGCATGTATTGTATGTTTTCTTTGCTTTTAGGTTACGTGTTAGTATATTTTCTTTGTCATGTATAACGCCATGTTCTACATATGTTACAATGTGTTTTATTTTTAATATGTATGTCTTCTTGAAATATGTGATTTTGTTCCCACATGTATTTATTCATGCCTTGTTATTGTGATATGTTAAATTTGTTTTTGTTTACGAGTAAGATTAATATGTATGTATGTATGTTTTAGATTAGTGTTTTATTTATGTTAGATTAGTATTCTATTATGTTAATATTTATTGTATTTAAATTATTTGCCATATTTTATATTTTGCTCACTAAGTTTGCATAATGGAATATATAATGTCAATGCGGTGCCCTTTTATCCGAGCGTAAACGGGGCCAGTATCAGGCGTAGTGATAGTGGTTGGGTGTTTACTCTCGGATAACGGGGCCTTTAAAATTTATTCACAATTATAACCGAATTTTAAACTAATCGTCACTTTAACCCGGAAAATCCAATATTAATAAAGCGGTAATTATTAAAGTACCAATTTTGGGCGGTGTGGGGGTGCTAATCCTTCCCCATCCGTAACCGACTCCCGAACTCAAAGTTTTTGAATCTCTGGTTTTATGGTGTCCGGCCTACCTCAGTGGCCGGTGGCGACTCCCTTTCTTTAAATAAAATATGATATTTTCAAAATCCCACGGATAAATATTTTTATATCCGAAAGACAACCAACACTTCGAAAACTCGTTTTTTAGCGAAACAGCCATCGCTACATATCCAAATAAACTAAATATACTTTCGAAGTAAAACATATTTTCATATATAATTTAAATATTTTTCCCTTCAAATATGAATTTAATACATATGCTTCAAATATCATTTAAATGTAATAATTAATAAAATTATATTAAAAAGATAATTATATAAATAAAAAATAATATAAAGATCCTTCAAATATGCTTAATAATGTTATATTAAAAGATTAATTTTCATAATCTAATTAAACATTAATAAATACAAAATATTGATAACTAATAAACTATTCAAACACCTTTATGGCTCAAGAAAATCTTAAGAGTTATAATAAGACTTCTTTATTTCCAAGATTCATTTTAAAGATAGATATTCAAAAGGCCTTTGATTCCTTGAATTGAGATTTTATACGAGTGTGATAGTTGCCTTAGACGTGCCTGATAATTTTTTAGGCTGGATTAAAGCATGTATATATTCTAGGGGTGCTGGGGGTGAGACAAGGTAATCTCTTGTCACTTTATCTTTTTTTGATTTGTTGTCTTCTCTCAATTTTTAGATATTGAGGCTCAACATTAAATCTTTCAGTTTCATCCCAAGTGCAAGAGGATAGTGCTTACGCTTTGTTGATGATATGTTAATTTTCTGTAAAGGTAGGATTGATTCATTCTTGGGTATTTGGTGTATTCTGGAGAAGTTCTGTGAGTCTTATGGCTTACACTTGAATGCCACCGAATGTGATTTTTTTCTCTTCTGAAATTTAGAATGGAAAAATGGAGGATATTGTTGAAGCTCTTTTCTTTTCTCGCTCCTTTCCTCCCTCGCTTTGTGGGTGTTGGAAAAATGTGAGAAACTTGTAAGTTTGAGCCATATTTTCTATGGGTAAAGGTAGATATTCAAATGATGAATTTGTTAAATCATATTCTACTCCATGAGACCTTTATAATGGTATCTCATATGCTCAAAATGATTGAGTGATGAATGAGAAATTGATGCTCAAAGTGAGGTTGTTTTGAATTGTGTAAAGAAAAAATAAAACCCCTTATACCACATGAATTGGATAACCAACTTGGGAAGGGTTTAAATACCCCAACACACTTGGTAGTTATTGAATGACTACTTCGAATTAGTTTTTTCCTTTTAAATGGCCTATCTTTTTGAATATTTCGAATTTAATAGGATAATTTTGACTTCCCATTAAATTCAAAAATTAAAAAGGTAATACTTGCAATTCACGAAAATGTTCTGTTTTGATATTGTAATTAACAGATATTTTCCGATTTTAATCGTCCAAAGGATTAAAGGCCATTACTACATAATATTTTTGATTTCCTTAATTCTCCTCCCTCACTCCTCTATAAATACCATGCCTCTCTTCAATTTTAAAACACAACGAAAATCGCTTTCTTCTCCAATAGTATTTTTCCCTTCTCCTCTAGTATTTTTCCAGTGATAGGCAAAGTCAAAAGTTTCGTTCGAGATCTCTTCAGTCGTGCTACTGTTGAAGATCTTCTGTTGTTGTATCTTGAAAGATCGATGACCAAAGAACTCAAGCACTCGAGAGTGGTAGAAATTTGTCTTAAGGAAACCGCATAGCTGCAAGCCTCAACGTGTTTCATCTAATTTTCTTTCAAATTTGGTTTTGTATCATGTACCCTTATTTTCTCATTTATTTAATTTATTTAAATACAATTTTTTTTCTTTTTAATCGTCTTGGATTGTTTATTGTAACAATCTTAAGGCAAACTTCTTCTATCTTTCTTATGATCCGAGACAATTCAAAAAAACTATTATGATAGAGATAGCAAATAAATTCGTTTTCAGGATTTATCCTGTCGTTTTAACGGATTTGCTAAAATCTCAAATTAGAAAAATCTGTTTACAGAAATTGTCGGTAATAAACGAGAAATTTATTTTCTATTTATTGGAATTAATTCTAATTCATGTTTTGTTTCTTTTGAACAGAAACAATGACTATGAGAGATTCTATTGATTCACCCATATCGACCACTAAGGTGTCGGTCTTGGGCCAAACTTTGAAACAACCGAATTTGAATCTGAATGTAACAACAGTGGCAATGAGTCAGAACGAGAAGCAGGCAAAATTCTGTGCTCGAAATTTTAAGACATGACAACAATAGATGTTGTTCTATCTTTCCATGTTGAATCTGGCCAAATTCTTGAAGGAAGACCCTTCATTTGTGAAAACATGAGATAGAGAAATAGAGGTGGATGATCTCACCGCCTCTAGTATTGTTGAAGCTTGGACGAACTCCGAATTCTTATGCCGGAACTACATCTTGAACGGATTACAAGATTCCTTGTATCCGTATATTCATTTATCAAACCTCTAAAGAATCATGGAAGGCACTTTGGACCACAAATATAAGATTGAAGATGTTGTGGCTAAAAAAAATTTAGTCGCTAAATTCTTGAACTTTACTATGGTTGACTCCAAACCAGTAGTAAGTCAACTAGAAGTACTATAACTGATCGTTCACGGAATTCTTGCTGAGGGAATGGTCATAAGCGAATCCTTCCAGGTAGCAGCTATTATTGAAAAGCTACCACCCGGATGAAATGACTTCAAAAATTACCCAAGCAAAAAAAGAAAGGAGATGCAAAGGAGGAGGAAACTGATTGTCGCTTCGAATAGAAGAAGAAAATAGAGGCAATGTCAGAAAGCTCAATAGAGAAACCTTCAAGGAGGCTAAGGAAAATGTTTTCGAAGTCAAGAAGAGAAAAAGACCCCAACAAAGGTCAAAGTTGGGGCCTAGTGGTGGAATCTCCAAGAAGGAGAAATTCAAGGGAACATGTTACAACTGTGTCAAGGTGGGGCATAAGTCATCTGAATCCAGACATGCAAAGAAAGCCAAAGCCAAGGAGGTTAATATTATGGAGGATGAAGATCTATGCATTGTGATTTCTGAAGTTAACCTGGTTGACTCCAACCCAAGGGAATTATGGCTAGAAACTGGATCCACACGCCATATCTGTTGTGACGAGAACTCATTTTCTAAGCTGATACCTAACGATAATATGGAGGAACCTGTGATGTATGTGCCTAACATACACAAAACCTTGTTTTCGAAACACTTTTAAGTGTCCACGGTTTTAGAATTGCTTTTGAACCCCAGAAACTAATTCAGTCAAAAGGGGGGATGTTTGTGGGTAGGGGATATGTATTGAATGGAATGTGGAAACTCAATGCTATCTCTCAGAAATCCAAAGTTATGAATAAGAATAGTGCTTCTTCCATTTACATGCTTGAATCATTTAATTTATGGCATGGTAGAGTTGGACATGTTAATTATGATACCTTGCATAGGTTAATTAACTTGGAACATATCCCTTCATTTCACATTAATTATAATCATAAATGTGAAACATGCGTTGAAGCAAAACTAACAAGGTCTTAGTTTCAAACAATTGAAAGAAGTCTTGAACCATTTGATCTAATACATAGCAATGTTTATGGTTTGAAATTTGTTCAAACTAAAGGAGGAAATAAATTGTTTCTTACCTTCATAGATGATAGAACAAAGTATTTCTATGTGTATTTTCTTAATAACAAAGACGAAGCTATAGAGAAATTTATATTCTATAAGAAAGAAGTCGAAAACCAACTTAATAAAAAGATAAGATGGTAAGAAGTGATCGTGGTGGTGAATATGTCAGCCTATTTGGTAAATACTGTTGACAACATGGTATTATTCACGAAATAACACCACCATATTCTCCTCAATCTAATGGAGTAGCCAAACGAAAAAATCGGAATGATGAATGCTTTGTTAGAAAGCTCTGGGTTATCACAGAACATGTAGGGGGAAGCTGTTCTTTCAGCTTCTTACCTTTTAAATAAGGTTCCCCAAAAGAAAAAGGATAAGACACCATATGAGTTATGGAAAGGTCGAAAACCTTCCTACAAACACTTGAAAATGTGGAGGGTGTCTTGCCAAGGTAATGAACCCATTACCAAAACAAATGAAAATAGGTCTCCAAAACTATGGATTTTATTTTCATTGGATATGCTAAACATAACAATGCTTGTCGATTTCTTGTGGATGAATCAAAGAATCCTGAGATTCACAAGAACACGAATAATGGAATCAAAGAATGCATCATTCTTTGAGAATGTATTCCCTTATAAATCTAGGGAGGTTGATCAAAGTTCAATAAAATAAACTTTGGATGAAATTAGTCCAAATGATCAACAAGAGGTTGAAATTTAATAGAGCCAAGAAAGAGCAAACGAGCAAGGGTGGAAAAATCCTTTGGATTTGATTTCCTAACCTTTATGCTAGAGGCTGAACCTTTAACGTATGGTGATGCTATACGCTCCTCTAAAGGCAGTTTATGGAAGGAAACCATTAAGAGTGAAATTGATTCCATCTTGCAAAACCATACATAGGAATTAGTGGACCTTTCTCCTAGAATTAAACCACTAAATTTAAAATAGATTTTCAAACGAAAAACGAAAGCAAATAGAACAAATGATAAATATGAGGCAAGGTTGTTAATAAAAAGATACCGACAAAATGAAGGCCTTGATTACTTTGATACATTTTCCCATGTATCAAGAATAACATACATAAGGATGATACTCACAATTGTTGCTTTGCAAAATCTATAAGTACATTAAATAGATGTTCAAACAACTTTCCTAAATGGAGATCTTGATGAATAAATCTACGTTGAACAACCTGAGGATCATGTAGTTTCAATTCAAGAAAGGAAAGCATGTAGATTGGTGAAGTCTTTGTATGAACTTAAACAAGCACCAAAACAATGGCATGAGAAATTGATAGTGTCATGATGACAAACGGCTTTAGGATAAACGAGTGTGACAAAATGTGTATATGTCAAAACTACATATATTGGATATGCCATCCTATGTTTGTACGTTGATTTACATACTCATTGTTGGAAACAACAATAAAATGGTGAAAACGCCAAAAACATGTTAAATTCGAGATTTGACATGAAAGATATGGATTTGCCGATACGACTTTAGACATCCAAATCAAAAGGTCAACGAAAGGTCTCATACTGAACCAGTCACAGTATGTGGACAAAATTCTCGAGAAATTTAACAAGGATGATTCTGTCCTAGCCATAACTTCTTTAGATCCTTGTTCACACCTTTCTAAGAATCAAGGGAAAGTATTCACCAAGTGGAATTTGCAAGAGTCGTAGGCACCTTAATTATCTCATGAGCTGTACTAGACCCGGATATCGCTTTTATTGTAAGCGCTAAGCGATTCACAAGCAATCCAAGGAAAACCCACTGAAAGCAATTATGAGGATACTTAGATATCTAAGATATACTCAAAAGTATGGATTGCACTATTCTAGAGACCCTACTGTCTTAGAAGAATACTCCGATGCTAGTTAGATATCTAATATTCAAGATACCAAAGGTACAAGTGGATATATATTCACTTTAAGTGGGGGAGCTGTGTCATGGAAATCCTTAAGACAAACTATTATAACCAAATCCATAATGGAATCTGATTTTGTTGCTCTAGACAAATCTGAAGAAAAAGTCGAATAGCTTCGACAATTTCTTGAGGATATTCCTAAATGGCCGAAACATGTGCCCACAGTCTGTATACATTGTGATAATCAAGCAATAATTTCTAGAGCACAGAGTTTCATACAACGGTAAGTCAAGGCATATCGTCGTCGTCGACATAATACTTTTAAAAATTAATCTAAATGGAGTTATCTTTATTAACTTTGTAAGATCAAATGATAACATTACGGATCCGCTAACCAAAGGGTTAAATCGAGATCAAGTTAAGAAAACATCTAAAGGAATGAGACTAAAGCCCATGAGAAGTAAAGGTTTTATGTGATGGAAAACCCTACCTAGCTGATTAGAGATCCCAAGATATAAGTTCAAAGGAACCAAATTGCATAGACTTGTTTGGTCATTGTAGGGGCTCCTATCCCAAAGTTCGTTCTTATGATGTAAACAATGATCAAAGTGTAATAGGCTAAGCAAAAGCTTTTAATGACCATTGTGTGTTACGGTGAGCCGAGCAACATAAGTCGCCTATGTGAGAGTGAAGTGGGGTCGCTTCAAAGAGACTATTGGGCATAGTTCTTTCAAACTCTTGCAAACCAGGTGATGTCCACAGTCAAATGGACATAACCATGATAACTAATACTCTTTGTAGAGAGGTAGTTGTGTGAAGTATATCATCATTTACACCAACGGCTGAATAGTTCAAGGACATCACGCCTCATCAAGCAGCCAATAAAGTAAATATACTTTCACAATGGAAGGTTCAAAGGGGGAAACCTACCCATCCTATGCAACTATCGATCGTAGAACCTATCACCACATCGAGTCAAAATGTTTTGATAAAATCATCAACTTCATTCATGTGAGGGATTGTGAAAAAATATGAGAAATTGGTAACTTTGAGTTATATTTTCTATGGGTAAAGGTTGAGATTCGAATGATAATTTTTTAAATCATATTCTACTCCATGAGACCTTTACAAACGGTATCTCATATGCTCAAAATGATTGAGGATGAATGAGAAATTGATGCTCAAATTGAGGTTGTTGTGAATTGTGTAAAGGAAAAATAAAACCCCTTATCCCACATGGATGGGATAACCAACTTGGGAAGGGTTTAAATACCTAATCCACTTGGTAGTTATTGAATGACTTGAATGGAAACTGTGTCTTGCGCATAAAAGTGCGAATCGAACCCATTTGGGTTGGGGCGCACTTGCAAGACGTGGGAGACACGAATGTCTGGACCGGCCGGGCCCTTTATGAACCTGCGGACATTTTATATCCAATTTGAATTATTTTTTCCTTTTAAATGGCATATCTTTTTTAATATTCCGAATTTAATAGGATAATTTTGACTTTCCATTAAATTCAATATTACAAAGGTAATACTTGTAATTCACGGAAATATTCCGCTTTGATATGGTAATTAATGTGATTTTCTGATTTTAATCACCAAAGGATTAAAGTCCATTAATACGAAATATTTTTGATTTCCTTAATTCTCCTCCCCACTCCCCTATAAATACCACACCTCTCTTCAATTTTAAAACACAACGAAAATCGCTTTCTTCTCCTCTAGTTTTTTCTCGTGATAGGCAAAGTCAAGAGTTTCATTCGAGATCTCTCCAAACTGTGCTACTATTGAAGATCTTTTGTTGTTGTATTCGAGAGACATTTTATATCCAATTTGAATTATTTTTTCCTTTTAAATGGCATATCTTTTTAATATTCCGAATTTAATAGGATAATTTTGACTTTCCATTAAATTCAATATTACAAAGGTAATACTTGCAATTCACGGAAATATTCCGTTTTGATATTGTAATTAATGATATTTTCCGATTTTAATCACAAAGGATTAAAGTCCATTAATACATAATATTTTTGATTTCCTTAATTGTCCTCCCTCACTCCTCTATAAATACCACACTCTCTTTCAATTTTAAAACACAACGAAAATCGCTTTCTTCTCAATAGTATTTTTCCCTTCTCCTCTAGTATTTTTTTCGTGATAGGCAAAGTCAAAAGTTTCATTCGAGATCTCTTCAAATGTGTGCTCTGTTGAAGATCTTCTGTTGTTGTATCTTGAAAGACCAACGACCAAAGAACTCAAGCACTTTCGAGAGTGGTAGAAATTTGTCTTAAGGAAACCGCATAGCTGCAAGCCTCAACGTGTTTCATCTAATTTTCTTTCAAATTTGGTTTTGTATCATGTACCCTTATTTTCTCATTTATTTAATTTATTTAAATACAATTTTTTTTTTTTAATCGTCTTGGTATTATGATAGAGATAGCAAATAAATTCGTTTTCGGATTTATCCCGTCGTTTTAACGGATTTGCTAAAATCTCAAATTAGAAAAATCATTTCTTGTTGTCGGTAATAAACGAGAAATTTATTTTCTATTTATTGGAATTAATTCTAATTCATGTTTTGTTTCTTTTGAACAGAAACAATGACTATGAGAGATTCTATTGATTCACCCATATCGACCACTAAGGTGTCGGTCTTGGGCCAAACTTTGAAACAACCGAATTTGAATCTGAATGTAACAACAGTGGCAATGAGTCAGAACGAGAAGCAGGCAAAATTCTGTGCTCGAAATTTTAAGACATGACAACAATAGATGTTGTTCTATCTTTCCATGTTGAATCTGGCCAAATTCTTGAAGGAAGACCCTTCATTTGTGAAAACATGAGATAGAGAAATAGAGGTGGATGATCTCACCGCCTCTAGTATTGTTGAAGCTTGGACGAACTCCGAATTCTTATGCCGGAACTACATCTTGAACGGATTACAAGATTCCTTGTATCTGGTATATTCAGTTTATCAAACCTCTAAAGAACTGTGGAAGGCACTGGACCACAAATATAAGATTGAAGATGTTGTGGCTAAAAAAAATTTAGTCGCTAAATTCTTGAACTTTACTATGGTTGACTCCAAACCAGTAGTAAGTCAACTAGAAGTACTATAACTGATCGTTCACGGAATTCTTGCTGAGGGAATGGTCATAAGCGAATCCTTCCAGGTAGCAGCTATTATTGAAAAGCTACCACCCAGATGAAATGACTTCAAAAATTACCTGAAGCAAAAAGAAAGGAGATGCAGTGGAGGAACTGATTGTCAGGCTTCGAATAGAAGAAGAAAATAGAGGCAATGTCAGAAAGCTCAATAGAGAAACCTTCAAGGAGGCTAAGGAAAATGTTTTCGAAGTCAAGAAGAGAAAAAGACCCCAACAAAGGTCAAAGTTGGGGCCTAGTGGTGGAATCTCCAAGAAGGAGAAATTCAAGGGAACATGTTACAACTGTGTCAAGGTGGGGCATAAGTCATCTGAATCCAGACATGCAAAGAAAGCCAAAGCCAAGGAGGTTAATATTATGGAGGATGAAGATCTATGCATTGTGATTTCTGAAGTTAACCTGGTTGACTCCAACCCAAGGGAATTATGGCTAGAAACTGGATCCACACGCCATATCTGTTGTGACGAGAACTCATTTTCTAAGCTGATACCTAACGATAATATGGAGGGAACTGTGATGTATGTGCCTAACATACACAAAACCTTGTTTTCGAAACACTTTTAAGTGTCCACGGTTTTAGAATTGCTTTTGAACCCCAGAAACTAATTCTGTCAAAAGGGGGGATGTTTGTGGGTAGGGGATATGTATTGAATGGAATGTGGAAACTCAATGCTATCTCTGTAAAATCCAAAGTTATGAATAAGAATAGTGCTTCTTCCATTTACATGCTTGAATCATTTAATTTATGGCATGGTAGAGTTGGACATGTTAATTATGATACCTTGCATAGGTTAATTAACTTGGAACATATCCCTTCATTTCACATTAATTATAATCATAAATGTGAAACATGCGTTGAAGCAAAACTAACAAGGTCTTAGTTTCAAACAATTGAAAGAAGTACTGAACCATTTGATCTAATACATAGCAATGTTTATGGTTTGAAATTTGTTCAAACTAAAGGAGGAAATAAATTGTTTCTTACCTTCATAGATGATAGAACAAAGTATTTCTATGTGTATTTTCTTAATAACAAAGACGAAGCTATAGAGAAATTTATATTCTATAAGAAAGAAGTCGAAAACCAACTTAATAAAAAGATAAGATGGTAAGAAGTGATCGTGGTGGTGAATATGTCAGCCTATTTGGTAAATACTGTTGACAACATGGTATTATTCACGAAATAACACCACCATATTCTCCTCAATCTAATGGAGTAGCCAAACGAAAAAATCGGAATGATGAATGCTTTGTTAGAAAGCTCTGGTTATCACAGAACATGTAGGGGAAGTCAGTCTTTCAGCTTCTTACCTTTTAAATAAGGTTCCCCAAAGAAAAAGGATAAGACACCATATGAGTTATGGAAAGGTCGAAAAACCTTCCTACAAACACTTGAAAATGTGGAGGGTGTCTTGCCAAGGTAATGAACCCATTACCAAAACAAATGAAAATAGGTCTCCAAAACTATGGATTTTATTTTCATTGGATATGCTAAACATAACAATGCTTGTCGATTTCTTGTGGATGAATCAAAGAATCCTGAGATTCACAAGAACACGAATAATGGAATCAAAGAATGCATCATTCTTTGAGAATGTATTCCCTTATAAATCTAGGGAGGTTGATCAAAGTTCAATAAAATAAACTTTGGATGAAATTAGTCCAAATGATCAACAAGAGGTTGAAATTTAATAGAGCCAAGAAAGAGCAAACGAGCAAGGGTGGAAAAATCCTTTGGATTTGATTTCCTAACCTTTATGCTAGAGGCTGAACCTTTAACGTATGGTGATGCTATACGCTCCTCTAAAGGCAGTTTATGGAAGGAAACCATTAAGAGTGAAATTGATTCCATCTTGCAAAACCATACATAGGAATTAGTGGACCTTTCTCCTAGAATTAAACCACTAAATTTAAAATAGATTTTCAAACGAAAAACGAAAGCAAATAGAACAAATGATAAATATGAGGCAAGGTTGTTAATAAAAAGATACCGACAAAATGAAGGCCTTGATTACTTTGATACATTTTCCCATGTATCAAGAATAACATACATAAGGATGATACTCACAATTGTTGCTTTGCAAAATCTATAAGTACATTAAATAGATGTTCAAACAACTTTCCTAAATGGAGATCTTGATGAATAAATCTACGTTGAACAACCTGAGGATCATGTAGTTTCAATTCAAGAAAGGAAAGCATGTAGATTGGTGAAGTCTTTGTATGAACTTAAACAAGCACCAAAACAATGGCATGAGAAATTCGATAGTGTCATGATGACAAACGGCTTTAGGATAAACGAGTGTGACAAATGTGTATATGTCAAAACTACATATATTGGATATGCCATCCTATGTTTGTACGTTGACGACATACTCATTGTTGGAAACAACAATAAAATGGTGAAAACGCCAAAAACATGTTAAATTCGAGATTTGACATGAAAGATATGGGATTTGCCGATACGACTTTAGACATCCAAATCAAAAGGTCAACGAAAGGTCTCATACTGAACCAGTCACAGTATGTGGACAAAATTCTCGAGAAATTTAACAAGGATGATTCTGTCCTAGCCATAACTTCTTTAGATCCTTGTTCACACCTTTCTAAGAATCAAGGGGGAAGTATTCACCAAGTGGAATTTGCAAGAGTCGTAGGCACCTTAATTATCTCATGAGCTGTACTAGACCAGATATCGCTTTTATTGTAAGCAGCTAAGCAGATTCACAAGCAATCCAAGGAAAACCCACTGGAAAGCAATTATGAGGATACTTAGATATCTAAGATATACTCAAAAGTATGGATTGCACTATTCTAGA
The DNA here is from genome assembly GCA_019671005.1 of Hibiscus mutabilis. Classification (NCBI taxonomy): domain Eukaryota; kingdom Viridiplantae; phylum Streptophyta; class Magnoliopsida; order Malvales; family Malvaceae; genus Hibiscus; species Hibiscus mutabilis. The sequence goes on from CM033715.1 coordinate 52,601,796, forward strand.
GACCCTACTGTCTTAGAAGAATACTCCGATGCTAGTTAGATATCTAATATTCAAGATACCAAAGGTACAAGTGGATATATATTCACTTTAAGTGGGGGAGCTGTGTCATGGAAATCCTTAAGACAAACTATTATAACCAAATCCATAATGGAATCTGATTTTGTTGCTCTAGACAAATCTGAAGAAAAAGTCGAATAGCTTCGACAATTTCTTGAGGATATTCCTAAATGGCCGAAACATGTGCCCACAGTCTGTATACATTGTGATAATCAAGCAATAATTTCTAGAGCACAGAGTTTCATACAACGGTAAGTCAAGGCATATGCGTCGTCGACATAATACTGTTAAAAAATTAATCTAAATGGAGTTATCTTTATTAACTTTGTAAGATCAAATGATAACATTACGGATCCGCTAACCAAAGGGTTAAATCGAGATCAAGTTAAGAAAACATCTAAAGGAATGAGACTAAAGCCCATGAGAAGTAAAGGTTTTATGTGATGGAAAACCCTACCTAGCTGATTAGAGATCCCAAGATATAAGTTCAAAGGAACCAAATTGCATAGACTTGTTTGGTCATTGTAGGGGCTCCTATCCCAAAGTTCGTTCTTATGATGTAAACAATGATCAAAGTGTAATAGGCTAAGCAAAAGCTTTTAATGACCATTGTGTGTTACGGTGAGCCGAGCAACATAAGTCGCCTATGTGAGAGTGAAGTGGGGTCGCTTCAAAGAGACTATTGGGCATAGTTCTTTCAAACTCTTGCAGAACCAGGTGATGTCCACAGTCAAATGGACATAACCATGATAACTAATACTCTTTGTAGAGAGGTAGTTGTGTGAAGTATATCATCATTTACACCAACGGCTGAATAGTTCAAGGACATCACGTCTACTGGCTAGCCAATAAAGTAAATATACTTTCACAATGGAAGGTTCAAAGGGGGAAACCTACCCATCCTATGCAACTATCGATCGTAGAACCTATCACCACATCGAGTCAAAATGTTTTGATAAAATCATCAACTTCATTCATGTGAGGGATTGTTGAAAAAATATGAGAAATTGGTAACTTTGAGTTATATTTTCTATGGGTAAAGGTTGAGATTCGAATGATAATTTTTTAAATCATATTCTACTCCATGAGACCTTTACAACGGTATCTCATATGCTCAAAATGATTGAGGATGAATGAGAAATTGATGCTCAAATTGAGGTTGTTGTGAATTGTGTAAAGGAAAAATAAAACCCCTTATCCCACATGGATGGGATAACCAACTTGGGAAGGGTTTAAATACCCTAATCCACTTGGTAGTTATTGAATGACTTGAATGGAAACTGTGTCTTGCGCATAAGGGGTGCGAATCGAACCCATTTGGGTTGGGGCGCACTTGCAAGACGTGGGAGACACGAATGTCTGGACCGGCCGGGCCCTTTATGAACCTGCGGACATTTTATATCCAATTTGAATTATTTTTTCCTTTTAAATGGCATATCTTTTTTAATATTCCGAATTTAATAGGATAATTTTGACTTTCCATTAAATTCGAATATTACAAAGGTAATACTTGTAATTCACGGAAATATTCCGTTTTGATATGGTAATTAATAGATATTTTCTGATTTTAATCAGTCAAAGGATTAAAGTCCATTAATACGAAATATTTTTGATTTCCTTAATTCTCCTCCCCCACTCCCCTATAAATACCACACCTCTCTTCAATTTTAAAACACAACGAAAATCGCTTTCTTCTCCTCTAGTATTTTTCTGGTGATAGGCAAAGTCAAGAGTTTCATTCGAGATCTCTCCAGCTGTGCTACTGTTGAAGATCTTTTGTTGTTGTATTCTGAGAGACATTTTATATCCAATTTGAATTATTTTTTCCTTTTAAATGGCATATCTTTTTTAATATTCCGAATTTAATAGGATAATTTTGACTTTCCATTAAATTCGAATATTACAAAGGTAATACTTGCAATTCACGGAAATATTCCGTTTTGATATGGTAATTAACAGATATTTTCTGATTTTAATCAGTCAAAGGATTAAAGTCCATTAATACGAAATATTTTTGATTTCCTTAATTGTCCTGCCCCACTCCCCTATAAATACCACACCTCTCTTCAATTTTAAAACACAACGAAAATCGCTTTCTTCTCCTCTAGTATTTTTCTGGTGATAGGCAAAGTCAAGAGTTTCATTCGAGATCTCTCCAGCTGTGCTACTGTTGAAGATCTTCTGTTGTTGTATTCTGAGAGACCAACGACCAAAGAACTCAAGCACTCGAGAGTAGTCGAAATCTGTCTTAAGGAAACTGCATAGCTGCAAGCCTCAACGTGTTTCATCTAATTTTCTTTCGAAACTGGTTTTGTACCTTGTACCCTTATTTTCTCGTTTATATAATTTATTTAAATACAATTGTTTTTTTTAATCGTCTTGGATTGTTTATTGTAACATTGGGTACATAAATATAGATCATCACTTGGCTTTTATATTTATGACATTTTTAGCATCATTTTTTTTTAGGACTCCACTGTGCTAGGCTTGTCAATGGATGGAATCGGGGAAAAGGATTGGTTGATGGCGCTATGCATTGTTTCATCTTCATACTGCCGAGACCCCTGGATCACAGGTGACGATTGTTGTTGTTAAATATGTGGATATGAATGCAGTAGCTGTGTCATGCACATAAATTATGTTTGGTAACTAGTATTTCTTCCAAGTCAAAACCTTGAACTTGCTTCTCTAGACTAGAATTAGTGAAATTGTGAAATACTAACCTTTTACCCCTTAATTGGTGGCCTTTTAATGGATTTTGTAATGAAAAAAAAAATGGCATATTGCTGCTGCTGCACCTGCACCTGGCACCTGCACTTACGGTCTTGAAGAGTGAAAGCCTTTTCGCCAAATATTGTATGTTAATCTATCACCTATCAGTTCTTCTGATAAACATAGTTCACATAATAATAAATAATATGAACATGATATGCATGCATCAAAATTTATAGAACAGAATTTATATTAAGATATCAAGTTTTATATAAATATATTTTTGTTGATAAGGTTTGGCTCTAAGTTAATGCATGCCAATGGTTGTCATATAAGTGAATTTTGAATTGGACTGTAATCCGACTGTGGATAGTCTCGTACAGGATAGATCGAGGGGTGGTGTGGTAGTCGCACCTTTAAAAATTTTAAATTCTTATATACTTTAATTCTTTTTTATATTTTATCTTGATGATCTATTCTCGTACTCTTAAATTTTTAAATTTTCATACAATTTTTATTAAAATAAAAATTATTATCCTAATATAAAATTTTACATTTGTCTCTAGTCCCGTGGAGGTGGGAAGATGACATTGTCCTCCCTGGGTATCCGTTGTCGGAAGTGTTGTCTTCACAGTCGTTGCTCGCCAAGTCAAATAAGTGATCGGTTGCATCGTTCAAAAGAACTATTGGAGTTTGTATTGTACGTCTTCCCATTTTTTTCTAATGAACAAAAAATGATATACATGTGTATACGAAATTATATGGTGATAATATTAATATTATTTTATTTGAAAATCGAAGGAGTAGCAGACTGGCAGTTAGTTGCGGACCTACATGGCGGGGGCAATTACACCCCTATTTTTAGAGAATTTTTTTTAACGTTAAAATTCTTTTTAAAATATAATTTAATGTGTTTTTAAATTTTTAGAGCCGCCATGGCTATTGTGAAGTCATATCCCAAGTCCTGACCAACAACGAGTGATGTACGATTATGTTGAGAGCGCATTCATGATATCTTGAAAAAAATCTGTTTTTGTGAATGTACATGTATGACCTGTCAGTCTGTCACGATTTGACTGCAAGTTTTCATTTATAATCGGTACGTAGTTGAAAAGAATCAAATTAAATGATAAACCACACAATTGACAAGATATTATTATCTTTTGAAATCTGTTCCAATTAGACGACCATAACAGATATGTATATACATACATATTTCCCCGCTATAATTATTTGCGAGGTCTCAATCCCTGTTTAGAATTATATCTAACAATCGATTAATATGATCTATAAGATATTAGATCTTTAACTACAGTTAAAAATTTTAGCATTGTAAATTAAATAAATTAAGTTAATAAATTTATCTTTATAATAAATTTTTATAATATTTAGTTCGAATTAATTAATTAAAAAATTAGATATTGATGGCTATACAAATAACGAGCTTCAAAAATGACACCAATTGATTTACATTTCTTAATGATATGAACTCATTTTCAAATGATATTCATGTTGTTCACAAATAATCATTTTTTGACTTAAGCAATTCCTTATGATTTAATCAAGTCATGATTCAATGGGTTAGATCCACCTACTTTTCTTTTGTTGATTTCTAATATTTACAATTCTTTATGACGGGTTTGATTGGAATAATCTAATTCAAAATTAAAATATAAATATATATTTGTTTTGTTACTTCAAGAGACTATTTATTATTAGTAGTATTTAATTAAGTAGAGAGGTTTTACATTCCTATAGCGGGATTCGAACTCATACAAAATGAGGTAATATGAGTATACTTAATCACTAGGTCAATAAGTAGATCAAAACAATTTATTATTATTCATTATAATAAACTAGTGTTCAACTTTCTTTATAATATACAATTTTAATTAAATTATTACACGTATATAGAGCTCAAATGTTCAAATGCGTGCATCTTTCACAAATATAAACTTATTTTTTCACATAAATTTTAACAACTCCTTAAATGTACGCTTGATTATGTATTTGTTAGGGTAAATGCAAAAAATATGTTTATGCTACAACTTACAATGAATACAAAGTTAGAGGGGGAGGATCACGTTAATTACAGTTCGTTAGGGTTTATTAACCATTCCTTCATTGCCCGCCAAGATCAAGTACTTATCTCTTCCGGTAAGCTTGGTGCAACCGAAATCCAGCGCCTTCCCAATTTCACTCTGCACATGATTAGCCACCTCGAACCTCGACCTTTCGCCATCGTCCACATAAGTCGACACGCCGGACACACCAGCAAGGACCTGTACTTTGTAGCTGGGACGTGGGTTCATGATGAAGAAGAGTGGGTCCAAGCATTTCAAGCCACCAGCTGTTGTGCCGTAGAACATGCTAACGTGGCTGTCCATCGCAACCGGGACAATATCATCGCTCATCTCAGCAAACAAAGGGCTGAACCTCAACAGATAAGGCTCCCTGCACGTGGTTTAATAGCTCTCCCATCATCTTACCGTCTCGAACACGATCCCTGGTCAATCTCACGGTCTTGATCGGCGCTAAAAGCTCCGACACCTGCTCAAGCTGTAAGTAACGGCGGTGAGGTCCTTCTGTAATGAAAACGAAAGGTAGAGTGGATCCAGCATTGTTCTATGGTTGCAAACGTAGAGCTGGCCTTTGGTTTTCGGAGTGATATTTAAGTTATCGAGCGAGGAATCGGGAGAAAGGAAGAGGTGGAAGCCGGTGTAGGCTAATATGGGGACGGCAACCCTGTAGGGAAGCATTAAGCCAGTAATGGCTCGGATGATTGAAAGCGTGAAGCAGAAGGGGAGCCACATGAACAAGTTGAGGGTGGCTAATGGTGTTGGGCTGAAGGCCAGTCTGCCATCGTGAAAAATGAGTAGTTTTATGTATTCCTCTCTCGGTACGAGTTGCTGCCAGCTTCTTTTGTCGGATCTTCTGACCAGCCAAATTTCCTGTTTTGCACCAAATTAATAAAGACATACTCCTACATTAGATCTACAGATATGTTCATAGGATGATGAAGAAGAATGTGAAAAAACTTACATTGCAATGAGAAGACAAATGATATTGAAGTGATTCCTTGAAGCTGCTGATGCCAATAACATCACGACAACTTCCCCGGCATTCTTGGGTTGTAATTATTATCGTCTCCAAAGCATCTTTGCTTCTTTGCTGTTCTTCCATGACACCCAAGAAGTAGCCACCCAACACCTTCATCTCTCTTCCGACAACACAATCAACCCCCAGATAATCCTTCAAGAAACTCTCGATCATCACTTGAGGAATATTACTGAAACCCACTTTTTTACATCCCTTCTTCAACATCTCGAGCGTTTCCAACGCCACATCCTCCAAGAAAAACTTGGGCAAAACAGCACTCTTCAACCCCATCTCTTCATCAACAAGGCATAGAAATGGGTATAGAGCAAAGAGAAGAAAAGCTCTAAACAACCCACATGCTTCAAAGGCCACGAGCATGAAGTAAGGGAACAATGATGAGGATTTCAACAAGGCTTCTTCTACACTAAAGACTACCATGGTTTGGTCTTTTGACAGATTTGATCTGTGAGCAAAACAAGGCTACTTGTGGTGTAATATTTTGCCTTGGTTTGCGTGAATATTGCTCCCATTTCTGTGGAGAGCTTTGAGGGTTTTAGCTTGTCTGAAGATGACTCGATAGAGGAAGAAGAAGAAGGAGAAATAGTTCATGAAAAACTTAGCCATTTTTTAGTTCCAACAAAAGGTGATGGTTGAGTGAAGATGTACTCATGTTTACCTCTATATAGAGCGAGTTCAACACGGTTTAAGCCTCCTGTAGCACTGATATAACACCACACGGTTACGAGTTAAGACTCGGATGGAAAGTCCGAGTTGCAAATCTTGACAAAAAGGATCAGGTATCCATATATGCCATAGGATCAACGGCTTTGATGAAATGGAAAACAACTTAATATTTGAGTGATGACTTAGTCGTAATTATTGACTTAAAAAAATAGATAAATGAATTAATGATGATGGAAAAAAACCAAATATGGTTGTTCATTTTTTTCCACCAATGTAGTCCCTTCAAGTTTATTTCTAAATTTATGGTGGATTACTGTTCATGGCAAAAGTCGAATTGCTTTTAATCTGAGTTTGAACAGTATTTTTTCAAAAAAATCCAACTGAAGTCTGATTTTAGCTTGAAGACGGATTGAACACCATCCGACTTTGAACAATGCTTATTACTTTTATTGTTCAAAGACGGATTACAAGCAGTCCGATTTTAGTTATTTTATCTGAACATGAAAAAAACACTGTTTAAAGACGAATTGAAAGCAATCCGACTTCTAATTTGCTACAATAAACGTCCATAAATTTAGAAATAAACTTGAAGGAACCACATTGTTGGAAAAAAATTAGAGAACCTTATTTGGGGAATTTTGCCAATGATGGATGTACGTCCGAGTCAACAAAGTGGGCCAACTCTTTCAATACATAATCTGAAATTAAAATAAAAATTAATTTTTCTCCAATAATCTAAATTGGCCTGTTAGTTAATTTGCATAATAACCTTTTATCATTGAAAAATAAATTAAAAATAATTATGTAATAAGATGTTTATCTAAATTGGATCATTGTAACAAATTATTTAAATAATTTAAAATAATTAAGTTGTTATTCATAGATTTTGAGTTTTATTAAACTTATTTTTATTAAAAAGTCGGCTTTATTATATGAAAAACCTATTTTAAAAGTTAATTAGAAAAATGATCCCCTTCCCAAGTTATTTAAAAAAATGACCCCTAAATCGGTCACGTAAGGCGACCTCGCATGCTATGAAACACGAATTCTGAAATCGCTTTCTGCAATCAGTGAGGCCCGTCCGACGTGGGCTGACTTTTCGTATGCCGTAATTTTTAATTACTGAATAAGGCATCGCGCTCACCGAAACACGAGGTCCCCAAAAGATTGAAGAGGCATAATTTATCGCGGTAAGTATTGTACAAAGAACTCGCTATTTGTAGGTAGCGAGGTCCCTTGGATCAGAAAATTTTCAAAAAAAAAGATATTATATAAAAGAAAGTATGGTATTTTAATTCTATTAGTAATTGATTATCACAAAAGGCAGTAATAGTAATTGATTATCACAAAAAAATATTTTTAATTACAATAAGAAATCAAGATCTGATTCTATTAGTATTTAATATGTTGATTTTTTAATTATAGTAACAAATCAAAAGGTTATACGAATAAAAAAATCAAAAAAAAATCAAAAACCCTTGAACTCGCTACGTGCAGAACGCGAGTTCTATTCGAATCACAGGGAGCCATTTTGACTGACTGACATGTCGTTTCGTTTCAAAGGACCTCGCGTTTTGCAGATAGCGAGGTCCCTTCGTAATGTAAAAGGAATTCATATTTATTATGATCATAAAATTGTCAAAAAATATTATATAAAAGAAAGTAATTTATTTTTAATTACGGTATTTTAATTCTATTAGTAATTTATTACACAAAAGGAAGTAATAATAATTGATTATCACAGAAAAATTATTTTTTAATTATAGTAAAAAATCAAGATCTGATTCTATTAGTATTTAATATGTTGATTTTTTAATTATAGTAACAAATCAAAAGGTTATATGAATAAACAAATTAGGAAAGAAAAAAATTCAAAAACCCTTGAACTCGTTACTCGCAAAACGCGAGTTCTATTCGAATCGCATGGAGCCATTCTGAATTACTGACGTGTCATTTCATTTCAAAGGACCTCACGTTTTGCAGAGAGCAGGTCCAAAGATATCACTTCGGCTAGGGTGCGAGGCCTCCTATAAATATGACCTACTATTTCAAGTTTTATCGTATCAAATTCTCTCTTCTCTTGCTCTTTAACTACTATTCTCTATTGTTTTTATTTTGAAAGTGTTCGAAATTTCAGTAGTATGGTGGGATTATTGAGGCTCGATGATAGACATGTGTTCTGTTAGGATATTTGTTTTGATATAATAATTGAAAAATAGTTTTGGACCAAATTGAAAAGATTTCAAAACTGTTTACAAGTCTAAACAACTTGAAAATATGTTTGATGGTTTTTATAAGGCTTTGGAATGATTTAAAATGTCTTTAAAGTAGCCAAACCTTAGTTTTTCAAGTAACCGTACCGGTATGGTAAACCCCATATCGATACGCTTTAGGGTTTCAGCTAAAGGCAAATTCTAATAGCCAAAACCCATACCTATACAGTCAATCCGTATCGATACGGAGAGGGATAGTACCGATACGCTTTGTGTCATATCGATACTCGTATTTCTCAAACCCCCCAACGGCTAGTATCCTGTACTGATACAGATGTATCGTGTACTGATATGCCTAACTGTTTTCAACGGCTATTTTCCAGTGGTCTTTTAAATTGCAAGCCGTACAGATACACTTCCAAGCGTACCGATATGCATCAGTTGAGAAGGGCTCAATGGCTAGTTTCTGAAGAAGGCGTACCGATACGGCTACCCGCTTGTCGATACGAAGAGCTCCATAACAACATTTATTGTGGGAAATAAAGGCCCCAACGGCTCCAATTTATCCCCAACGGTCTTCAACGACTATGAACTCAATTGGGAGTACAAAAGGGACCTCCAAGCATCCATGGAAGACTAATGACTCAATTGTCAACAACATTATGATGTCAAATTTGTCTTAGAGCTTAATTTCTCATTCTTTGTATAGACAACACTTGTGAGCTTACATTGTTATATTTGCTCAAGTGTTTAGGTTTGGGTGATTGCTTAATTAGTGCAAACAGACACCTTTTAGAGGGATTTCAAGTTTGCTAGATTTTCTCTTGTTCAAGAGTGTTCCTAAAGCTCGGTTTGTGAGCTTTGGTTGCTAGGCTTGATGAGTGAGTCTAGGTTGTAAAGGTTTTCTCCTAAGCCTTAAAAAGGGGAATAATTTCTAGTGAAATTGGTTCAAAATCCTTAGTGGGAGCTAAGGTAGTGGATGTAGAGCTTGTTAGAAGCTTGAACCACTATAAATCATTTGTCTTTTTGTCTATCTTTTGCTTCCACCAAATCACCCAAAAATCAACCTTCTCCACACTTGGCAAGCAATTCGGTTGAAGAGAATCGAGCCCAACAATTGGTATCAGAGTGAGGCTCAATCGAAGGGGATTAACATCCTATTGAGGCAATCCGGCTAACTCAACCAACTATACAATCAATCGGCAAAATGGCACAATCCATCGACAAGCCATATTTATTTGACGGGACCAACTATGCCTATTGGAAGACTAGAATGATGTTCTTCATCAAGGCCAAAGATTACAAGCTTTGGGACGTTGTTAAAGATGGTTCATATGTACCATAAAGATGCAAAGCGAAATGGAATGTGGATGATCTCAAGAAGATGGAGCTAAATTGCAAGGCTTTGTACATTTTTTGTGAATTTAGCCCCAATATCTATGAGAAGATGTCTTATTGTGAGAGTGCCAAGGAGGTATGAGACAAACTTGAAGTCACATACGAAGGAACTAACAAAGTAAATGAGACCAAGATCGGTCTTCTCAACCTCGAGTATGAAAACTTCAAGATGGACCCAGATGAAGACATCAAGAGGATGTTCGACCGGTTCTCCACAATCTCCAATCAACTCAAAGGTCTTGGAGAGGAGATTCTGGAAGACAAACTCGTTCGGAAGTTAATCTACTCACTTCTCGAATTATGGGAGTCCAAAAAGATGGTTATTGTAGAAGCAAAGAACTTGAAGGAGCTCAAGCTTGACGAGCTAGTTGGATCTTTGCTCACCCATGAGATGATGTCTCTACCCTTGAAGAGGGAGAATGATAAGAAGATTAAAGAGCAAGGCATTGATGTGAATGTCATTGCTCTTCCATCCTCCACATGTCATCATGAAGATTCAAGTGAGAAGGAAAATGAAGAGATAGTCCATCTCTTCAAGAAATGTGCCTGATTCATGAAGAGCAAAATGGAAGAATCCAAGCATGAATCGAAGAAGAGGCCAAGCTCTTTAAGCCATAAGAATAAGACATATATGGCTACTTGGAGCGATGATGACTCCATCGATAATGAACAAGCCAACATTTGCCTTATGGCCATCTAAGAAGATTCAAGGGTAACTTCTAATTCATCTACTTCTACTTCCTACTCTTTTGATGAATTACAAGATGACTATGATGATTTGGTTTTATAACTTAAAAATCACATTTTGGAAAACAAGAAAGTGATTTCAAATTTGAAAATTCAAAATGATTTGATTTCTAAAACCAAAGTTGAACTTGAAGCAAAACTCAATGAGTTTAAGCAAAAATATGTTGATTTAAAAAATTTGCTTCATAAAGTTCAAGAAGAAAAAGATTTGATTTCCAAAGAGCTTGAAAAGAAAAACAATTTTGGAAAATCAAACTTTTATGTTAGACAATCTAGTGCCCCTAGATTTATTAAAGGAAAATGTTTTAGAAGTATTTGGGTCCCAAAAGGACTAATTACTTCAACCAAAAAGAATGAAATTAAAAAATGGATTCCTAAGAGGACTAAATTATGTGCTACTAACGCTTATGGATCCAAAGCAATTTGGATACCAAAAATTACTTGATTGTCTTGCTTTAGGTGTGATGGAGATTGAAAAAAAAGTACAACATTAAGGGGGAGCTCCATATACACAAGGAAGGCACTTGAAGAAGGAAGGCTTCACATCTTCCCTTTGGTTCAGGTGAGGTAAAATTAGTTGAATTTCTTTTAATTTGTTTTATTTCTTTTAATTCAACTAATTTATCATAATTGTTGGACTAACATTTGATGATGCTTGAGTAAGGGAGAGCCATTTTAAAACCAAAATTCTTATTTTTGTCAAAATTTTTAAACCTCTATTGTTATTTTGAGCTTAAAGTGATTTAAATTCTTTTTGATATAACAAAAAGGGGGAGAATGGTTTGAAATTTTGATTTTCAAGTTTTTCAAGTGAATAAGGGGGCTTTTAACTACATTTAATTTTTAAATTCTCTTATTCAAATTTTTAAATACAAAAGGGGAGAATCACAAATAAATTTTCAAGTTAGTTTTATTATATCAAAAAGGGGAGATTGTTAGAATATTTGTTTTGTTAGGATATTTGTTTTGATATAATAATTGAAAATTAGTTTTGGACCAAATTGAAAAGATCTCAAAATTGTTTACAAGTTCAAACAACTTGAAAATATGTTTGATGGTTTTTATAAGGCTTTGGAATGATTTAAAATTTCTTTAAAGTAGCCAAACCTTAGATTTTCAAGTAATCGTACTGATACGGTAAACCCTGTATTGATATGCTTTGGGGTTTAAGCTACAAGAAAATTCTAGTAGAAAAATCCCGTACCGATACGGTCAATCCGTATTGATACAGAGAGGGATCGTACTGATACGCTTTGTGTCGTATCGATACCCATATTTTTCAAACCCCCCAACGGCTAGTATCCCGTACTAATACGGATGTATCGTGTACCGATACACCTAACTGTTTTCAATGGCTATTTTCCAATGGTCTTTTAAATTGCAGGTCATACTGATACGCTTCCAAGCGTACCGATACGCATCAGCTGAGAAGAGCTCAACGGCTAGTTTCTGAAGAAGGCGTACCGATACGGCTACCTTCGTATCGATATGGAGAGCTCTAGAACAGCATTTATTGCTGGAAATAAAGGCCCCAACGGCTCCAATTCGTCCCCAACGGTCTTCAACGGCTATGAACTCAATTGGGAGTATAAAAGGGACCTCCAAGCATCCATGGAAGACTAATGCCTCAATTGTCAACAACATTATGATGTCAAATTTTTCTTAGAGCTTAATTTCTCATTCTTTGTATAGACAACACTTGTGAGCTTACATTGTTATATTTGCTCAAGTGTTTAGGCTTGGGTGATTGCTTAATTAGTGTAAACAGACACCTTTTAGAGGGATTTCAAGTTTGCTAGATTTTCTATTGTTCAAGAGTGTTCCCAAAGCTCGGTTTGTGAGCTTTGGCTGCTAGGCTTGGTGAGTGAGTCTAGGTTGTAACGGTTTCCTCCTAAGCCTTGAAAACGGGAAAAATTTCTAGTGAAATTGGTTCAAAATCCTTAGTGGGAGCTAACGTAGTGGATGTAGAGCTTGTTAGAAGCTTGAACCACTATAAATCCTTTGTCTTTTTTTCTATCTTTTGCTTCCACCAAAATCACCCAAAAATCAACATTCTCCACACTTGACAAGCAATTCCGTTGAAGGGAATCGAGCCCAACATGTTCGATTTTTGGCGCACAAACCCTGAGGTAATTTTTTAATTAGTTACGTATTTTGTAAAATAATTAATATTCTTTTATTAGTTTAGTAATTTTCAAATTTAAAATTTTAATTTCAAGCGGTTTAAACGTGCATTGAACTATTACGTCAATCGTACGGGACGGCCGGATCTGGATATAGTCCCTCATTTGCATCAATCAATTTTGGCCATGTTTCCCACCTATTTGACGGCCCAAAGTTGAACCGTCCGATAATTAATGCGTTGCTAGAGAGGTGGAGGCCTGAGACACACACATTTCATCTTCCCTACGATGAGGCAACAGTTAACTTACAAGACGTTGCATTTCATCTCGGTCTGCCCATTGACGGTGAGGTTATCACCAGCATTGCGGAGGCAGACTGGTTTGACGTGTGTGAAAATATGCTTGGATTGAGGCCGGCAGTGGACGATATCGATGGTAGGAAACTAAAAATAACCTTCTTGGACAATTATTTGACGAACCTACCCCCGGATGCTGATGAATTAACGAGGATGATATAATTTTTTTAACTGTTTATTATTATTTATATATTATTAAATTCTATTTTATTTGAAAATAATTTGATGTTGATAAAAGTTGTTTTTGCAGTGGTTTGCTCGTGCCCATATTCTACGAGTTATCGGGGGTTTTGATGCCAAACAAATCCCGCAGCAAAGTCCATTTGATGTGGTTGCCTCATCTGGCGAGTGGTATGGAATCAAGAAACAAAATTTTGGGGAGGGGCAGTCTTGGCATTCCTATTTCGGGAGTTATGCAGAACCGTCAACCTGGACAGACGTGCCATTGGGGGTGTCTTTGGTTGCTACAGTCTTGGGCATGGTTTCGAATGCCCTTTTTAAGCCCGACGCCTAAAAACCTGACCTTATTCCAATTTCTACTTGTTCGGAGGTACGAATAAATATTTATTTAATTTTTTTGGTTTAGGGTTTATTGGAACACTTAGAATTAGAATTGTTTTTTTTTGAATTATAGGTGGTTGGGTCAATTAACACACGTTGGACTACCGACCACCCAGTGAGATTATTGACTCTTGATCGATAAGAGAGATGGGGTAAATGTTGTTAGTTCGATTGCATTTTTTTAATTATAAAATAAATTAAATCAAGTTTATCTAACTAATTTTATATATTTTTTGTAGTTCTTGTGGACGCCGTACGAGGATCCTGATATACAGGCATGCATTCCGCACGAAATAATGCAGAGTGAGCATGTTTGGATACTGACAGTCCCGTTCATACACTCCGAGATAGTCAAGTGACATCCTGCGGACCGCGTGCTACGGCAATTCAACTATGTCCAAGGGATTGCGGATGAGCCACCCAATTTAGACACATTGCATAGGTTAACGCGACAAGTCAAGACAGAAGTCCATTGGGGTCATCATCACGCAGTGTGGATGCAGCAGTGGTTCGCTCGTTCCGGTAGGCGGCCCTGTATTTTGGAACGCATTCGGGACCACATCATTACCTTTGAGTATATGGCGTGGTACCATCAAAATGGGAAGTTGTATCTACTAAAACCGGAGGAGCGAGAATGAGAAATAGATGTGCCTCTCCTAAATTGCTTGTCGATGCAATGTCCCCCGACACAACGTGGTACTCGTACAGGTACGGGGGAGGTGGTCATAGAAAAAAAACATAAGGGCCCGATGCATCGTCATCGGGAATAGCGCAGACACCTGGCCAGTCAGCCACCCAGCCAGAGACACCGGTGCCAGCACCTGCATTCTAGCACTCGACTTTCTCATTATTTCAACCCACCGGTAGTAGTCCATCGTTTCAACAAATGGAGAGTCCGACGGAAGGTTTTTTCATAGACGCGTTTCATCCGCTATGATGGTTCCCCCTTCTACTATCCTTCTACATTTGTTCCTCCTGTTTATCAGTTTCCACCACTGGCAACACAGTTTGGATCCAATATTGTTGATCGGACACCGCCGCAAAGCTTATTCTACACCGGTCCCAATGCGAGTGGTGGGACTACAGATGTATTTGGGGATGAAGATGACGATGGCGATGACGATAACGATGAAGATAGTGGGCTTGTTCGAAGGAATCCGACTTGGGATCGACGTCCACTACAGTGTGGTACGGGTGGACATAGGCGTCAGTAGGATGATTTTGTAATTTTCTTAATTTATGTAAATATTTGAATTAAAAGAAAAAAATTATTTATAAAATTCCAATATTTTAAATGGAATTTAAAATAATTAAATATTTGTTTTAATTTAAATATTCAATTTAAATTGAATGGGAAAATAAAAAATATTTAATTTGTTTTAATTTAAATATTCAATTTAAATTGAATGGAAAAAGAAAAAATATTTAATATGCTATTAACTATTCGATTTAAATTAAATGTGAAAAATAAAATTATTCGAATTATTATTGCGGTAGATCATGTAAAATAACATTTTAGTTTTATTTAACTGCAATAGATTACATATTTTTTATTAGAAATACTTAACTACTTAACAACTTAAAAAACTTAACAACATAAGTTACGTTTAGTTGAAATGTATAGAAGATGAGTCAATTTTCGTGTCGTCATAGTCTGTGGACAAGTTAGATGTTATGTTTAGTTCCTCAATTTTTGTGTCTTTATCCACTCGTCTGCAGTAGCTACATATGCGAACTGCCTCTTCGTCTTTTGACAACCGAGTTTCTGCTTCGTTTTTTGATGAAGAAGCATCTTCATCAAATTTTACATTCAACTCGATGTCCGTACCTCTGATAGGAGTGTAGTTTCTAAACATCCTTCGAAGGTCCCTAGCATTTGATAAGGGAAGCATGTAATACGCCTCAGAGCCGAGCTCATCAATAGGTATTTTCGCCAACAAACAAGACATTTGGCATGTTGTAGATTCACAAAGGTACGTTGAAATCAAATCATATAACTCGTCTCTACTGACACTGCTGTTGAAGAAGTGTAGAAATAGCTTCCCGAATAGAAAACGATTGCAAAAAATCTTCCCATATTTTGGACATGTTCGATTGATTGTAGAGGAATGCGTAAAGCTGGAATAATGTCATTGCAGCTGTGACGAAGTGACGTGTTTATATAGACGGGGAAGAAACTGCAAAAAAATAGAACTTGCTTTTTGTGAATAGCGAGTTCGACTGACATGTAGGCCTGCCATGTCAGGAATCTTGGGACCACACGCTCTATATATAGCGAATTCTTGCTTCCCTCACATGCGCTTATTATGGGTGATCTTGGCACCTTTTTATAAGACATAAAAGAAGTGAAGGACCTGAAGAGCAAATAGTTTGCGTGACGAGGCTTTAAGCTAAGTGTGTTAATTGTCCGTTTATGCTAGAGTTCTCGATTGTTAGATAGCTTGAATTCATTACAAGGTTGCTAATATTTGTTCTACTTTCTGTATAATCATAGATATTGTCAAAATATGTCGAGATGAGGAAGTATTACTACATTGATATACTATAACAGCAAAATGGTTGCCCACCCATCTCTCGGTGTCGTCTTTCAGTCCTCAAATACTGTAACCCTACAGTTGCCAAGGAAATTAACGTATAATAAGTTGATGAAGGAAGTGAGGAACAATGATCCATATGGTCATGGAAAGAAGCTGGAGTCGTTGATGTATAGACTACCGACATCGTACGAACCCTGAACGTACTCAATATACCATATAGCAGACAACGGTGATGTGGAGTTGATGCTGGATGCCCACTTGTAGTACTCAGTTGGAGGCCCTCTAGAGCTCTATAAAATATTTTCTGATGTCGATGATGATACTACTCTCAAATTGGTAGATGGCAAATTATGACTTTGATCCTAATGCCAATGTTTAGAGCCCGATAGTCAATTTACGCAATTATTTCAATTTATTAACCACGCATAGTCCATGCAACAACTTCAGTGAGTCATCGTCTTCTATGCCAAAACATTCTTGCGTGGCCAGTTTTGACTTTGAATTGAACCTGCCACCCAACGTTGACTTTGGTGCATCATCGTCATATATGCCAACGCATTCAACATACAATCCGTATAGTATAGGTGTAGCTCGTCATCATCACAAAACTACATTACGCCACAAGAGTATGAATCGTTTAATCCGTTCGACGATTTTACATCTAGACGATATTCAACGTATATCCCTAGTGCAGAGTACGTTGAATAACCTATGGAGAGACATTCTTATGCTGCATCTGTCGACCTTGATCTTGATCTTGGTAATACGTTTCCTGAGCGATCTCGTAAGCGTTCTCGCAATCGACGAGGAATTGCTAAATTTGTTCCCGTAGCATTTGAGGACTCAGACCTATTCTGATTTGAGGGTTTAGAAATCTGTGATGAAGGACCGGTAAGGGAGGCAGAGCCCGATGGTGACGAGCAAGGCCCTTTCTATGATGAACCAGAAGACCTTCATATGCCTGACGAAGTAGAGGAACACAAGGGAATAGTGGATGTAGTAGAAGGCAACGAAGAACATTCCCGACCTACCAACGTTCCACATCGTACCAACGTTACACATCCAACCATCCCAGTTTCTTTTTACCAGCCACCATCACACTTCACGATAATTGATATTGATGCC
Organism: Hibiscus mutabilis; assembly: GCA_019671005.1. Lineage (NCBI taxonomy): Eukaryota > Viridiplantae > Streptophyta > Magnoliopsida > Malvales > Malvaceae > Hibiscus > Hibiscus mutabilis. The sequence goes on from CM033715.1 coordinate 52,619,408, forward strand.
TTCAATGTTCTTGAATTTTCATAATTCCCAAAACTTGAGCAGTACAACAGGTGAGCTAGTGGTAAACTTCATGTTGGGATATCCTTCTTAAGTAAAGAACTCGCCGTGGCTACCATCAAGAACTAAAACATATGCAAAACAGTTATGACGATAGTGAGAAAGACTCAACTCGATTACTACATTGCAGAATGTGCCCAGAAGAATTAGGGGTATAATTGGAGGGTTCATGTTTCATGCTTGAAGAAGCTAAACGGGCTATGGAAGATCACAAGACTCGAGGGGTCTCATACATGCACCGTCAATAGACTAATTCAAGATCATCCAAACTTGGATGTGCACGTGCTCTGCGACATCTTCATTCCACTGGTCAAGGTAAATCTGTGTATAATAGTTGCCACGGGTATTGCTGCAGCCAAATATCAGCATGGCTACATAGTTATTGTCACAAAGCATGGTACGCAAGGTGGAAGGCCGTACAAAATTGTATGGCCAATGGGAGGAATCGTACAGAGACTTGTAGTCTGGGCTATACCTGATGTGGAAACACATACTGGGAACAATTGTGAAGCTGGACATTGTACCAAAACGATCGTGTTGTACGGGCAGTGACTTAATTCCACCGGCTATTTTGGACATTTTTGCAGTATGTTAATGCATTCAAATATTGCAAGTTGATGGTTCAAATTGATGGCACTTGGTTGTACAAAAAATACACACAAACTTTGTTACTGGCGGTTGCGCAAGACGGCAACAGAAAAATTGTTCTCATTGCCTTTGCAATAGTCGAAAAGGAAGATCTTGAGTCATGGTTATTCTTCCTTACAAACTTACGAAGGAATGTGCTATCTCATGTTATACGTGAAAGAGAAGATGGGTTATGTGTAATTTCTGATAGAGGCACAGTGTTCGTATAGGCGATTGAGCGTATAGGCCCGTCTTGGCAACCTCCCTCTATCAGAATGGGTACGTCCTCCTCCACTCCTTTTCGTTTACGATATCTTCCTAATTATTATTCATCGTTAAATACTTTATCAATTTTATAGGCAACTCGCACTATGTGCATGAGGTTGAACAACTATTTGAAGAACTTCTTCTGAGGAACAAAAATGACTATGACTACCTCGTTTCAATCCCGAGGGAAAATGGCTTTGGTCGTATGATGGTGGTAAACGATATGGTCATATGACAACGAACTTGGCTAAGGCAGTGAATTCGTCACTGAAGGGAGTGCGGCATTTTCCTATCACCTCCGTTGTCAAGGTGACATATTATCAGTTGGCTACCCTATTTGGAACCTTGGGCAAGCAAGCAGCAGACTATATTGAAAGCAGCCATAGAGTCCATCCACACCTTCGCGAAAAATTTCAAAACTATGTGAGGTATTCAAATGCGATGAGTGTGTTTTCTTCTCGTACCGAGAACATGAGTTCTGTGTATTAGAATATTCGAGGCCGTTAGAAGGCATACAATACAACGTATACATGGTTAATCTGCAAAAGAAAACCTACGAATGTGGTATATTCCAAACATTCAAGTACCCGTGTCCGTACGTCATTGCTGCTTGTTCGTTTCTACGGGTTCACTACATGCCAATGGTCGACTCAGTCTACTTACTCTAAACCCTATCCAAGGTTTATAAGTATGAGTTTCCTGCCATCGAGAATGAAATTGATCCGACCGCTGTTGATGGTGAATCTATAATATGGCCAGATTTTTCATACAACACAAAAATAGGGTCGTCCACCATCAACAAGGATTTATTGCGATGAGGATTTGGTCGACCATTGAGAAAAAACTCAACGGTCAAAACATTGCAGTAAATGTGGGAATCCCAGACACCAGAAGAACAAATGTCCCAATCACTCAGCCTCCCGTATTAATTAAATGTACTTTCATATTGTAGTAATGATTTCCTAAGTAATAAAATCTTTTCGTCAAGCTTACAATTTCCAGTGTTTTTTCCAAACAGTTTAAACGTGATTTTTTCACGAATAGGGATTTTAATTCCTATGTTACAATACCAATTAATCACTTTTAAAAAAGTAAAATATTTTCAGACCTCGCGCTCTGTAACTAGCGAGGTCCAGTGACATGTCAAATCTGTGGCGTGCTCTGCAGCTAACATGTCAGGAATCTTTGCAGAACGCGAGGTCCACTTAAAATGTGCTTAGTTTTCCTATATAAGGTAGGCAGATAGAATTCCATTCTACACAAACCCACCAGCCATTGGGAAAAATCTCTATTATAAATGTAAAGAATATACAATTATAGCTACTAATGGCAACAAATCACATATCAGGAAAATTGTTTTATAAATAGATTTCCCTGATATTGTGATTTGTTGGTATAGGTAGTTGCATTTATACTAGGGGTGTGCAAAAAATTTGACAAAACGAAATAGATTCTGAAACCTGAACCGATCAGTTATATAATATATATTGGCGAATGGTCTTTTTGTTCAAGACGGGTGTTTCGCATTATTGTTCAAGATGAACGACATATCACAATATCAGGGAAAATGTGGTCTTCATAGAGTGCTGGCTAGGTAAAGACCACAACATGTAACCATAGTCAAAGCCCCTACCATTACAGATGATGATGAAAGTGGGTAACAATTACAACCTTCAGGGGAACCTCAAAATCCTCGATTGTCCATTTCATTAAAGCAAGCATGTTTAGGGGTACAATTGACTAATTATAATGTCTCGTATGTGCCAATATCAGCCTTAGAAGTTCAGGCAGAAAGAGAACCTTCGCTCTGTAAGGGTTGGATTGGACGACAATGGTGAGACCTCAACACCCATACATATTTAAGGGAGAGATGTACAAGATGCCCTCTTTGGTCGAGATCAAGACTGCGGATGTGAACTTTTCCTCAAATTACGATGCAAAGTGGGTACCAAGACAAGTTGAGGAATTGAGTAATCGCTCAGGCCCGAGTATCAATTAATTGACTATGACACCATTTTTCTAAATCATGTTTAGGGGTATAATTGATCGGTTAGAACGTTGCTGAGCTCGCTCCGGTTATGTACAAGATGCCATCTTTGACCGGGATCAGTGGCCTAACCATCATAATCTATTTTCTTCATTTTACGTGGCCTAACTACTATAATCTATTTTCTTCATTTTATGTATTTGTTTGAAATATAATAAACTTACATTGTTATTTTTACCCTAAAAAAGCTTCAAAACCATTTTCACGCACTTGTTACACCTGCTAATTACAATTACAGATCAGTTATAATTGCAATTTTTTAACATCTAAAGATTACATCTACAATTACAATTCTCAGTTTTAAATAACAATTACTTAAAATTACAATTACAAGTGTAAAAAATGTTACACTAATCAATACGAGCACACTCAAACCATTTGTTGTTTCTTTCATATATTCTATTTATAGACGGTTGAAATTTAAGATTTACATAATTTAAAAAAAATCGACCTCGCGCTCTATATATAGCGAGGTCTGTTGGCATGACAACATGTACTTCTCCTGCCACGTCAGGAATCTCTATCGACCTCGCGTTCTGCAGAATTCGAGTTCCATTTAAAACATGAACAAATACATCGCGTTTTGGAGGGTGCGAATGTTTGCCTATATATGGCAAGGCAAACAAACCCACCAGCATTTGCTATCGCTTCAAAAAAATACGTGGTTAATCAGATTCGAAAAGAATATACAACTATTGCTACTAATGGCAACAAATCACGTATTAGGAAAATTGTTTTACAAATTAATTTCCCTAATATTACGATCTGTTGGTATAAGTAGTTGCATTTATACAGTGACTACACTATTTTGGTCGGTTAATAATATTTGGCGATATGTTTCTTCCGTATTTTGGTTCAAGATCTAAGAAAAATCGCAATATTAGAGAATGAGTGGTCATTTTTAGGCATCGGGATCAGTCTTGACCTTTTGTTCGAGGCCGCTGGTAGCTTTTTCGTACGCCTTCATCGTGAAGGCTACAGGAAGACCACTGCATGTAACGTAGTTGGAGCCTCTAGCATCGTGGACGATGATGATTATTGAGTATTTGCGAAATCCGCGAAGCTAGTCCTCAACTATCTACATCGCGGAAGAACGAATCATGGCCTCCAACAACTGTGACAAACTATGACGCCATTTGTCTACAGCAACGACACATCTCTCAGACAAATTAATAATTTCAGTTCCTATGTAACTTATTTTGTCTGCATGTTTAGGGGTGCAATTAACCGTGTGTTTAGGGTAGATTTTGGCTGTCTACGTGGCTTAACCCAATAATTTATTTTCTTCATTTAATGTATTTGTTTCAAATTAATAATTTCACCGTGTAATTCATTTGATGCAATTAGTTATTATCGTTTCCAAAACATTTAATGGGAATTATTTTTAAGATACAAAAAATAAAAATATAATTTACATATTATTTGGGACTCTAATAACATCATCATCATCAGAAAACATTGCATACAACTTAAGCTCAAGGGCCCCTTAAATAAAACTATAGGTGAGATACCACCATCAATTCCACATCAGCGTTGTCCACAACGTGAAATAATGTGTACGTTAATAGTTCTAACGACGTCAGCGATCAAAACTTCAACGGTTCCAGCTTTTTCCCATGACCATGTGGAACATGTTTCTTTACTTTCATCAACTTCTTATATGATAAGTTGTATGGCAGAGGAAGCAATACAGTACTTGAGGACTGAAATACGACGTCAATAGATACATCATTGACTATCTGCCCATCGTAGTATACCAAAGTTGTAATAGTTTCTCGTCTCAACATATTATACCCGTTGAACTCTTACAAATAATTTTTAATAGTTGAGTAAGAAGAAAAGGAATGAAGATGAGTTGCGAGAATATTCGGAGCAAATCGTCCTCAATTTATAGGCTAAATGAACCTCGCTATATGCGAAGCGTGAGGTCTTACAATGGAAAAATCCGGATAAATATGCCAACTTATTCTTAATTTGGCATATTTATCACCATAATTAAGAAATTAATTAAACGAACCTCGCTATCTATAGAGAGCAAGCTCATTTTTTCCCTTTTTTATAAAAAAAATTTACATGATTCTCAATGATTACGTGAATGCGACAATTAACTTCTTGGATAAACCCATCAAACATGATTCTTAAGGCATTTTGCCTTTTTATTCAAGCCCAAAAACAAGGTTTGGAAGCATTTTCAGAGCCATTTTTACACCGTTTACAATGTTTTTTCTGTGCTAATATTAGTCTCAAATGAAAGATAAGTTCCAATACTACGCCTCTAACCTAAAATATTACGAAGATTATTCTAATAATAGCCCGGGAAAACACCTCCAACATGCCTACCAAGCCATTTCAACTTCTTATTCTTGGACAAAAACTAGCGTTCCAACCATTTTCAATGCATTTTTTATACAATGTGCAATGACTCGTACGTGTCAATATCAGTCTGAAATGGAAGATAAGTTCCAATACTACGTATCTAAGCTTAAAAATTACTAAAATTATCGAGCTAATGGCACAATAAAATGCCTCGAACATGCCTATACACCATTCTATTTCAGACTGGATTACGAGGACCTCCCTATGTGCAAGGCACGAGGTCCATACAGTAATTACCGCGATATAAATGCGACTTTTCAATATCTTGGGGACCTCGCGTTTTGGATAACGCAAAGTCTTATACAGTAATTTTAAATTACAAAATTTGAAAAGGCGACCCACGTCGGAAGGACTTCGCTCTGTGTAGAATGTGAGGTTTAATGTCGCATTGTCCAAAACGCGAGGCCGCCTTACGTGGACGATTTGGGGGTCATTTTTCTAAATAACTTGCCAAGGGGGTAATTTTTCTAATTAACTTTTAAAATAGGGTTTTTATATAATAAAGCCAAAAAGTCAGTTTACCATGTACACAAAAAATAAAAAAGAGACGTTTATTTTTTTAAAATTCGAGGCCTCATTTTAATATATTGAACAAACCTCTAATTGAACCATCCTTGATTCCATTTACGATATGTTATATCGTTAAAACTTAGATCAAACAAAATTAAAGCTGCTTGTTTGCAAATTGAAAGTTGAAAATGACCTTCTTCTCGCAAATTCAATAATGATGGCCAATATTTGTGTCATTGGTGCATCATTTTCTAGTCCATTGGGAATCATGGAATCTAATGAGCCGAAGATTTGGGTTATCCTTGTGGCACTTCGGTTTTTTTATGTTTATATATAAAGTTTGTATTGAAGGGCCGCCGCAAGCGGTGTTGTAAATAGAAAACAGAAAAGAACTAAAGCAGCTAAACAGAGGAAAGGAAATTAAGGTTTGTATTTTTATCAAACTTGTAGGCCAAAAAGGATATCGTGCCGGTGCCAAACAAATGGTTTTTATATCCCAATATAACTTAATACGGCTGATATTTTGACCAGCCCGTTAGAGTCTTGTGCAGTTACAACAACTTGAATAACAACCAACAACTGAAAATAGTTGGATTTAGTTTTTAGGTTTTTGTACATTGAATTACTTGCTTCTATATTCACCTTACTCTTCTTCTTCCACTTGTGTTGGAGTATGACCAATTATGAGATAGTTGTAAAAGACATACTTATTTTATCTTGTTTATTAATAAGAAGTCATTATTATTATTTCAGTCTTATTCTGTGTATCTATAAATAAACTAAATTATAATAAAGTCCTTAGAATAATATAGTTATTCTTGAATGTCCTTAATCGAGAATTATTGTGGGCTTGGGCAACAATATTGTATTAAGACTAATATGTAGTTGATTGATGACAAAGTGTTGTCATTGACAAGGAGATGTCAAAATCAATACATAAGTATGCATTAGGGAACGACATATTGGACTAACCCGCTATGAGCATGTTTCTTGGATTATTATGTGACAGTCACAATATTTCTCATGGTGATAACTACATGTATGATTCTCAGACTTGAGATCATCATTATTTCAACATCGTGAGTGACATATTTTGATACGGCCAAATGTGTGTTGTTGCGTGTAATAAGTGCTACGCAAATGTGCAAGTATACACGTCACAAGTAATAAAGTGATACGAGTATCGAGTATCGTCTCCACAGGGATTGGTTTGGGCCAATTTGCTTAAGTTACTGCACTGTGAAAATAAAAACGCAATTGATAATAGAGGTTTTAATTAACGAGAAAACTAAGAGCAATAAACTAAAAGAATAGATGAAATTAAAATAGAGTAAATATGCCAGGTTATCGTGAGTTGAGGTGTGATAGCTGATTGGATCGTCTTGGTAAAAGAGTGCAAGGGCAACTCAGTTGCCGTGGCAACTTGCACAGCGGGGTTGCCTTGGCAACTAATCGATGGTTGTCTGGGCGACTAGCTGGGCAACTACTTGGGCATCTGGGCAGCAACTTCAAGGTTCGGCAGAGCGTTCTTCAATGGTTTCTTCTTATCCCTAAGTCGAAACTCTAGCTACTTGTGCATGCCTTGATAATACATCCCTGCGTGAATCAAGGGTGAGCAACAACCAATCTTGTGCTCCTCTTAGCCGTTGAAATCCTTAACTTATTCTTAAGCCGGATTAATCTTCACCATCAATAGATTGAATAAAGACCATACTCATTCGTTTTTTGAATCTAACTCTCTCGATATTAGATAAATAGATGAAGTTACGAGATCCTCTCCCAATTCACTCGCAAACAAGAATAAAAGCCAAGAATGAGTAAACCTTTAATAGAAAAGTGCAAACTCTTATTACCTAAACAAAATCCAATTGTTTCTCACAACAACAAAACACAATAACCTCAACCAATCAAGTTAGTTCATGGTTGGGTTCAAAAGATATACAAAGAATAATCACCAAACCATGAATCTAATGGAAGCAAAGAAGAAGAAATCGAACTCTCTCCCCCATGCTCTCTTGTCGAAATTTCTCTCTTCTTGCCCTATGGGGTTGTCGAAATTTTCCTTCATCTTGCTCTCCTCTCAAGTTGACGATATGACCTCTTATTTATAGGGCTAGGTCAAAGTCCTTCTTTGAAGAGGAAGTTAAGTTGGAATTAAATTATCTTTAAAGAATATAATTCTTTATTATAATTATATTCCTACTAGAACTTCTCCTATCTTCTTGGAATTTAATTCTTCTTTAACCTCTTCATGAAAATCAAACTCCTTTGGGACTTAGCTTTGCTCCACGTCATCTTGGGATTGTCTAGTCATCAATTTCGACTACCATATCACCTTGTTCTTTGTCGACAATTGCCCTGGCAACTGGCTTAGCATCTCCTACATGCATTGCCCTGGCAACTAGCTCGGCATCTCCTTCATGCATTGCCCTGGCAACTGGTTCTAGCCTTGTTTAGGCAAGTGATTCTGCACACACACAAAACACACCAAAGCAGCATCTTTTTCCACAAAAATCACCAAGTTATATAATCAAGCTCAACGGTGGAAAGAAACATGAATTAATGCATGAATGACTAATTATGCAACTAATATGAGCTTAAGTCTAACAATAATATGAGTAAAAAGGGTAATAAAAATAGTACTTTTGAACACTTACCACACCCCCAAACTCGAACTATTGCTTGTCCTCAAGCAATGCAAACTAACAATTACCTGCCAAGACTTTAATCATCAAAGACATGCTTCAAACTTGAATTCAAACCTCGGAACCGTGGCACAAAGTATGATCACCTTTTAATTTTTCGGATAGCACAAAAATTACTCGGAACAAAACTATAATACTCGTGACAATGTGTGTGCGTAGTTGTGTACAAGTTGATTTTCAAGATTCTATGTGAACAATAGGCTTTTATCAATTTAATTACTGGGCATTTATTTTTATTTTCACTAGAGCCAATTTCGGGCACCTCTAGCAAAGTAAGCAATTTCTCATTTTATTTTAGTCGACTAGAGCCAATTTCGGGCACCTCTAGCGATTCTTTAATGTGCATTAACTACTAGAGCCAGTTTCGGGCACCTCTAGCAAGAAAGTGCATTTACTACTAGAGCCAGTTTTGGGCACCTCTAGCAAGAATTTAACTTTTAATTTTCAAATTTACCCAAATTTTAAGCAACCTAAGTTCACTAAGTTTCTTTCAATCCACAAGCCACAACCGTGTAAAAAAATATTCAGCATCATTATAAAATTCTAAGTTCTTTTCATGCAATCCTAAAATTAAAGGTTCTTTCAATTAAGTGCAGTGGCAAAAATTCATCATTGGATATTCAACAAGTCTTAAGCAATTAAATCCAATTAAAGGCATGGCAAGTAACATATGCAACCTATATGTGATTGCTAACGATGAATGCAACTAAACATGAAACAAACTAGAAACCAGCACCCCCCCAAACTCGAGAGAAGGATTATCCTCAATGCATGTAAGAGTGAAACAAAATTTAAAAGAAACTAAATGAAATGAGTTAGTCGGAGAGGTCGTCACCTCGAGTGATAAGTTTTCTTCGTGCCGTTTGCTTGATTTATTTTTCAGACGGTGGTTGAATGCTGGTACCGCGTGAATAGCATTGCTTTGATTTGATCCATGTTTGCCGATGTAGGTTCACTTGCATGGGCATCAGTAGTTGCCGAAGCCATTGTTGTTGCCTGGGCATCGCCAGTTTCTGTTGTGGTTGCTGTGGCAAGTAGTCGGCAGTGAATTTCCTTAGCATGGTGGTTGTGAGTCTTGTTGTGGAAAAGAAAACCTGGAAACTAAAGATAATGAAGAAAAATAAAATCTCTCCTAAAAATTCCAAAAATAAATAAAGAGAAAAAAATAACTGAAAATAATAGAAAGAAAAAAATAGTTCGAAAAAAAAGAAAAAGAAAAAGAAAATATCGAAAGGAGAGCCTGCTCATGCATCTCCTAAAGTGTCAACTTCTTTGTTTCGTTCTACATGGGCACCGCTGTAGTGCTTCAATCTCTGTCCGTTAACTTTGAATTCATGTTCGTCGGTAATGGACTTGATTATCACGGTACCATGGGAGAATGGTTTGACAACTTCGAATGGTCCCGACCATCTTGATTTTAGTTTTCCCGGGAAAAGTTTTAGTCGAGAATTGAATAAGAGAACTAGTTGCCTTGGCATGAATTGCCGCGGTAATAGTTTCTTGTCGTGCCATTGCTTTGTTTTCTCCTTGTAGAATCGTGCATTGTTATAGGCGAGTGCACGGAATTCTTCTATCTTGTTGAGGTCCAACAAACGCTTTTGTCCGGCACTTTCCTAATCCATATTCACGGTCTTGATTGCCCAATATGCCTTGTGTTCGATTTCCACCGGTAGATGGCATGTTTTGCCATAGACAAGTCGGAAGGGGGGACATACCTAAGGGTGTTTTGAATGCAGTGCGATATGCCCAAAGTTCGTCATCTAGTCTTGCTGACCAATCCTTCATAGAGGGATTTACAACTTTCTCGAGTATACCCTTCAATTCCCGGTTGGAAATTTCTGCTTGCCCATTGGTTTGTGGGTGATATTGCCCGTCCTATGGCAACGATCACATTGCTTGTAAAACTCTTGGGCATCTTGGTACAGTGTTGGCCAATACAAACCGGATTGCAAAACTTTGGCCGTGTTACGAGTTCCTCTAAAATGTCCTACATGGGGTGAAGAATGGCATTGTCGGAGTACATTCTGTTACTCATCTTCAGGGACACATCGGCGTATAATCTGATCTGCACATTGTTTAAACAAAAGAGGCTCGTCCCAAAAGTAATGCTTAGCATCATGGCGGAACCGCTTTTTCCCTTGGTGAGTAAGGCCATAAGGTAAAATACCACAAACAAGGAAATTAACTAAATCCGCGTACCAGGGTATTGCCGAGGCATGTGCTGCCGTGGCGACTACTCCCAAGGTTGTCGAGGCGTGTGCGTCTAGAGTTGCCGAGGCATACGCATCCATGGTTGCCGAGGCGTGCGTATCAGTGGTTGCCGTGGTGTCGAGGGTTGCCGAGGCATGTGCATCCATGATTGCCAAGGCGTTAGGGGTTGCCGAGGCGTGCGCGTCTATGGTTGCCGAGGCGTGCGTATCAGGAGCTACTGCGGTGTCGAGGGTTGCCGAGGCATGCGCATCCATGGTTGCCGAGGCATCAAGGGTTGTTGAGGCATTGAGGGTTGCCGAGGTAAGCTTTTCCTTTAGGGTTTCGAATGCTTGGGCCCAAGAATCATCAAAATTGAAGACTTTATCTTGGTGAGGGTAGTCTCTCGATCACGTCCACCTTAGCTTTGTCTACTTCAATTCCCTTGGATGAAATCTTGTGGCCGAGTACTATTCCTTCATCTACCATAAGATGGCACTTCTCCCAATTAAGGAGAAACTCCACATGTTTTGTTTTAGCATGTAAGACAGGGTTAGCAGCCATGACAACCATACTCGTATTGTTACACCATATTTTTGGTGTATCTCCCAATTGAAGACTTATATCATCTAGCAGAGACTTAACCCAAAGTACCTCAGAAGTAGCATCGTCCAAACTCCTATACTCTGCCTCTGTCGTTGATTCGCGACACATATCGTTGTTTTCTAGAACTCCAGCAAAGAAGATGTGAACCGAAGAACACGCAATAACTAGAAATAGAGCTTCGATCATTGACATCACTCCCCCAATATGCGTCCGAGAAAGAGTGTAGTTCCAAGGGACCATGTTGAGAAGCAAACCACAACCCATGACTTATCATGCCTTGCAGATATCGTAAAATCCTTTTAACAGCAAACCAATGAGCATCGTTAGGCTGCTGCATATATTGTGCCACCTTGTTGATAGCATACGAGATATTCGATCGTGTATGAAAAACGTACAGAAGAGCTCCCAGTACGCTTCGAGATTGTTGAGGATCAAACTCTGCAACACCACTTTCTCTACCAAGTTTGGGAGACACAACCATTGGTGTATCAACAGACTTTGTGTTAGTCATGTTGAGCTTGGCCAAAAGTTCATCAACACTTCATTTGGCTTAAGAAAATACCACCAATAGTATGGATTGCCTCTATGCCCAAAAAATAGTGTACCTGACCCAAGTCTTTGAGCGAGAACTTTTTGTGCAAAGCCTCAATGACAGGTTTGAAATGATCCAAAGATGCATCAGTCACCAATATGTCATCGACATACACTGCAACATTGGTGACTGAGCCTTCATTCTTGTGCACAAATAGAGACGAATCAGATCGAGAAGAACCAAAACCAAGACTGCACAAGAAGGTTTTTAGCTTTGTGAACCAGTTCATCGGGGCTTGCCTCAGCCCATATAGGGCTTTTCCATCACACTTATTGACCTCAAAACCTTTAGGCTGCCGCATGAACACATCCTCTTGCATTTCTCCCTTCAAAAAAGCATTGTTCATGTTGACTTGATGTATCGGCCACTTGTTAGTGACAACTAAGGATAACAAAGTGTTGATCGTAAAGAATCTGATGACTAGGTTGAAGGTTTCACCAAAGTCAAACCCTGGAACTTGCGAGTACCCTTTTGCCACCAAACGCACCTTATATCTGTTGACTATTCCATCAGAATTGGGCTTGACTTTGAAGACCCATTTTGACCCTATAGCTTTCCTATTAGGTGGAAGAGTGACAAGTTCCCATGTGTCATTCTTCAATGGGGCTTCATATTCTGATTGCACAGTTCTCTTCCATAGTGGTTGTTGTAGAGCATCATGCACTGATTTGGGTACTTCATGTGCAGCAGAACACTGCAGACTATACACCTTGGGCTTGAAGGTGCCAACCTTGCTCCTAGTCACTATATGATGTTTATTTACAGCAGTTTCAGTAGAATTGTATGCTGGCTCAGAGTTAACACTTGGCGCAACCGATTGAGTGTCTTGACCAACAAGTGGCCCAGATGAATCTACAGAACAAGATAACTCAGTTTTTTCTGCAATGTCAAACTAAGGCTGACCAGGATTGCAACAACTAGACGCATCAGGACTCGAGGCATGACATGGTTTTTCCAGTGCTGGTGACTGCTCAACAGCAACATCAAAGGCCACAAGCACAGTGGCCTGACTATCACTGGTTGTAGTAGAAGGGCCACCAGTAAGCTAAGGTGCTGGTGTAGCACACCCTCTAGTCTACTATAAGGCAGGGTCAACCATAGATACAGTTGGAGGAGAAAGAAGAGGAAATGTAGTTGATAGAACTAAAGGAGATGACCTTGTATCCTTCTTAGCTGAGGCAAAAGGGAAACAAAACTCATTAAATCTGACATGTCTTGAAATAAAATTCCGGCCCTTATCATCCATACACTTATACCCTTGATGTTTAGGAGAATATCCTAAGAACACACATGCCTTGGACCTAAAGTCAAACTTGTGGTTGTTGTAGCACTAAGCACATCATGTGGCCAATATTACAGGGGAATAAAGGCTTGGGCAAGCAAAGTCAAAGTCGTTTCAATTATATGTCTATGTTTGCGCTCAACAACACCATTCTGTTGAGATGTATGAGGACATGTCACTCTATGTTGAATCCCCAATCTAGCTAATTCAGCTTCTAACCCCCGAAATTCACCCCACCATTTGTTTGCAGTGCCATAATATTGGAGGAAAACTGGTTTTTAACTAAAGCATGAAATAATTCAACGGTAGAAAACACTTCAGCTTTATTATGCAGCAAATAAACCCAACAATTTCGACTATACAAGTCAATAAAAAACACATAATATTTCCATCCAGAAGATCTCACAGGAGCAGGCCCTCAGAAATCTCCCTCAACAAGCTCAAAAGAGGTATTATAGACAGTTGTGGACAAAGAGAAAGGGAGCTTGTGACTTTTACCAAGCTGACAAGCAGTACATATCATTTTCTTATCAACAACTATTGTTTTATTCAACACCATACTAACTACACTAGAAGTAGGGTGGCCAAGCCTCATGTGCCATAACCAGTACAAAGATTGAGATCTAGTAGGTTGTGAAGTTGTGGGAGATGAAGTAGCATGACATATAGTTGATGCAGAAGAAAAAGTGAAACAATACAATCCGTCCTCTAGAAACCCTTCTAGCAGCACAACACTGGTCACCTCATCCTTCACAAGACATTTGTCAGCATGGAACTCAAAGTAAACAACATTATCTTTCGCAAATCTAGAGACTGACATCAAGTTTTTGGTTACTTGAGGGACATTAAGCCCATGTAAAAGAACTAGAGAACGAGAAACAGTAGGCATAGAAATCTGACTTATATGAGAAATATTAATGGGGGAACCATCACCCAAATAAACCTGCTTTTACCTGTGTAGTGTTGACTCATGAAAGAGTTGCGCATGACATGGTGAGTCGCACCAAAATCCAGATACCATTTGTTACCAGAATTAAGCACACCTTGAGCCACCAGTGAGTTTACAAGTGCAGTGTCTACAGTAGGATCATCAGTGGCTTCAGTAAGGCCAGACGGTGAGCTCATATAGGGGTTATAACATTGATCACCAGAGTCTGAAACATAGTGGCAGACGTTGGCCTGAGTGTCTAAGACTTGTGGATGTTGGGAAGAGGTCACTCCCTTGTAAGACTGATTGAACCGGTGTCAGCACCTATCAGCAAGGTGGCCCAACTTGCCACAAATCTAGCATTGCAAACGAGGACAACTTCGAGACCGAGAACCAAACTGGGAATTGGGGCGTTGAGCTTGAGCCCTCGAATCATTGAGGTTGTACTTCACCCCTTTGTCAGAGTTGTACTCAGAACCATCACCGGAGTTATTGTACCTGGCTATATTGATCTCAATTGGAGCTCTTAGAGGATCTATTATCCTTGTTTCAACATCTTTAAGCACCGAGGTAACCGTCTCCAAGGTCTAAAGCTCTTGACTGAATGTAATTGCAACGATGAAAGGCTCATATTCAAGAGAGGCCATTCAACACCGTATCAATCTGTTCTACTTCAGACACCGGGCTACCACTCGTTGCAAGCAGATTACAAATTCCCTTAATTTGTGTTGTATACTCCCCAATTGTAAGTGAATTCTTTTTCATAGCCCGCAAATGACAGTGTAAATTCATCACCCTCGTGGTAGAGTGCTTCGAAAATAGCGCAAGGACCGTGTTCCAAATGGAGGTTGTTGTCTTAACTCCAACCAATTGTGGCAGAACAGAAAGACCAATCATTGACAAGAGGCAAGAGAGCTATCTTGCTTTTTGAACATCCTATACGTCGAATTGAGAACCACTTGACCATCGGCATCATGAATAGTCTTCGGTGGAATTAGCGTAGACTCATCGAGAAAGTGCTCTAACTCGTGCCCTCGAATCAAGAGAATCACTTGTTGTTTCCACAGGAGGTAGTTGGATTCACCCAGCCGAATGTTGATTTGCTTATTAGCAAACGTGGAATCACCATATCCGCCATTGATATGGGAATTTCCAGGCGCTGCAATTGAGAGATTGGAGATTTCGCTGAGATTGACCATTACGAGGAATAGCACGACAAGGAAGATGAAAATAACGCCAAAAAACTACAGCTAACAACGGTGGCTAGACTGTTTGAGCTCTATACCATATTGAAGGGCCGCCGCAAGCGGTGGTGTAAATAGAAAACAGAAAATAACTAAAGCAGCTAAACAGAGGAAAGGAAATTAAGGTTTGTATTTTTTTTATCAAACTTGTAGGCCAAAAAGGATATCGAGCCAGTGCCAAACAAATGGTTTTTATAGCCCAATGTGACTTAACACGGCTGATATTTTGACTAGCCCGTTAGAGTCTTGGGCAGTTACAACAGCTTGAATAACAACCAACAACTGAAAATAGTTGGATTTAGTTTTTAGTTTTTTGTACATTGAATTACTTGCTTCTATAGTTTGTAATTGTTGATTTTATTAATGTTGTTTTTAAAATTCAAACTTGATTTCTTTCTTAAAAAAGGTAATGTATCTTATTATTACACTCAACGTTGATTGAAATTTTAATTTTTTATAAGATAAAGTATAATAGTTAGGTGTAGCTGCTTGTGGATTCAAAATCTAATGTTGTTGTCATATGGCGTAGCAGTGCTTCCAAGCGTCCGTGGCTATTGTAGGAGGTGTTTGTTAGTGTAGTATGTGTACCAATGCCAGTGTCAAAGTCAGTTGGTAGTGTGTGAATTACTAGAAACAAAACACAAGTGAATTGTTCACGCAATTCATATCAATAATCCTATGTGTGGAGTCTTACTCTAAGAGAAATTCATTATAATATTCTTTATAAGAGTGTGTTTTGTGATTTTGACCATATCTCAATGAATACTTAGCACTTACGAGTAACACAATGAGCAAAATTACAAAAACACACTCTTATATTGTTTCTCAAATAAACTAAACATAATAAAACTCTCTCTCTCTCCATTCTCTCATTTGTTTGACAAGGGTTCTTTAAATAGGTAGCAGTTTCTGTCCTTGCGAGTAGTCCTTGTAAAACTTAAGGATTATTTGGATGTGTTTAAGAAAAAGTTTGATCTACTACCAGAAGTCTTCAATTAAAATAATATTTCCTTATTGAATTTGAAAAAAAAAACTATTTATGTTGCTCTCAACTTTATTCTCCAAATTGAAAAAAGTTTCTTCAATTATTCAAATACTCATCTTTAGGAAGTACAATCTTATTATAATTTTAAGAAAAATTATTGTCCAACTTGAACAAAATATCAAACAAATTCATATAAAAAGGTTATGATCTGCTCGGACCAATATTTGTCTTAGTGGGCACTGCCTCAGCTATGGATGGTTATGAGACTCAGACCTGACCCTAAGTGACAATACAAGAAATTTCTATTATTGTGGCAAATTTAATATTGACAAAATTATTTTTGTCACTATTAGTAGTTTTATTGTGACAAAATAAACAAGCGTCACATTAAATTAAAAAAACATATACAATTGTGACAAAAGTAAAAACCGTCGTGATATTTTGTCACAATAAGTAAATTTGTGTAACATATGGTGACAAAATATATTTTGTTACTATTTTTGTCACAAATATTTTCCTCTATTTTTTTGGCGCCAAAAAAGTCATATGGTGACAAGTTCTATAACTATATGTTATAATAATTATTACAGAAGAAATTTGTCACAACAAATAATTAGATTCAAATTTTTGTGACAAATTATATTTTTAGTTATATATTTTAATCATAGTGTCAAAATGTATTGTTACAAATATTTTCCTCTGCAATGATGATCAAAGTTATCCACACATTTCTCACATGCTCCACAGTGCTCACAATATTAAAAAATCTATCAATATGCATAATTGAACAAATCAAAAGTAAGTTCATTTAGAAGCATACACACAATCATAACTAGTTAGAATAAATAAAATATTTTTTAATAAAAAATATCTCAATTAAAATTATAACTCATCCTCGTCTTCTTCTTCTTCATGTTGATCGTGAGTGCCTTCACTTCCACCACCACCACACCTAAGTAATTAATAATATTATCATCATCATCTAAGTAATTAAATCTAAGGTGTGAATTTAAAAGAATTTATTTACCAACTTACTTGAACCATATATAATGTGGGTCATACCCCGGGACGGGTTATAGCCATGGGCGGAGTCAAGTGTATAAATTGCATAAAATAAATTGGCACCATTTTAAAAATGAAATTGACACTGATTTAAAAAATATTGAGATATTTTAAAGAAAATTGACACTCATAATTTGACTTTACCCCGCTCTTAATAAAATATGAGTTAACTCCTAAAATTTTGACACTGTAATTTAAGTTTTCTAGCTCCGCCTCTGGTTACCGCAATGTCGTAGGATTGATGTGAAAATAAATAAAATTAAAGTGTTGAAATATAAATTGCATAAAATAAAAAGTGGACTGAAGTAAATAAATACTGAAATGTAAAGGCAGAAATTAAAATTTCATAAAGTTAGATAGCAAGAAATAAAAGACCGAAATGAACGCATGCACAAATCATAGGACAAAAAATAAAACTAAAAATGCGAAGAAGGACCGAAATGAAATTATAAATAAATAAAAAGGACCAAACGCCGAATACCCCTTGACCATTATTTGATCTGCACATGAATTCATATTAAAAAAGAAAGAAGTTAAAAGCAAACAATTTTCGTTTTCTCATTCACTTTGAAACAGATTACAAAAAAAAAACCCAAGGCCCTCTCCCACTTTTAGTTTTCAAAGAAACACCCTTCTCTCAACATGGCTTCCATAGTCGTTCCCACGCGAGGATAACCCTAAAAGTAAACCCAACCTCAAACGAGTTTCGAGTTTACCTCAAAAAGACAGATTATGACGGCTGTCGAACCTAAACAAGGTAAATTTTCAGGTCTAACAAAATTTCACAGACTCGGTGCCCCTTTTTTCAAATTTTCTCACGTTTTTTTATCTTTTTTTCCTCTTTGAATGTTCTCTGTTTTTTATGAATGAATACTCTGAAAATCTGAAAAAAAGGACCCATTTACATGTTTGTCTTCTCTTGATTCTTATACTCGAATCACCCCTCTTTTGATTAGTTGCGTTTATTCCTTGTCACATTGCATTTTCTGAGAGTAATTCTCTGTTAATATTTTTATCGTTCATTTGTCTTCATATGATGGTCGCTGATGTACGAGGAGAAAAAAGACCACTCGCTGCAGAGGAGGAGACCATCTTGTACACACGAATGAAGGCTTGAATCTGTATATTTCCTGGAAATGCAGTTTCCTTGAGAAGTACAACTTGTTTTAATAACATATATGATTGGCTTAAACTTGAAGCTATTCTTTCCACTGAATGTTTTAGCTAATAAAGCATATAACTGTGGCACTCCTATAGAAAGGACGCACTGATATTCCTGCAAAATTCCCCTATTAGACTTAAAGTAGAGATTTGGTTTTCAATTATAATTATTTAAGTCATAACAATTTCTAGATATATTTGTATCATACCTGGTAAATTAAACCATAGGCCGAAGTCTTTAGCTCTTTGTTTCGTGTTCTGGATAATTACACCACAAAAAGTTTTCAATCCTTACCCCTAAAGGGCAGGGCTGTAATTCAAGACTCAAGCCAACCATGTATCCATCATGCTAGTTCAAGTTCAAGGACTTCTTTATTTGTTCAATTTCTTCTCCTTAAAAATTTCAATGTTGTCAGGTCGAAGTTGAAAACCTTCTGAACTGTGTCTAAAGTTCTGGGATGATATCCATAAACTATGGTATGTTCTATTGAAAGAGAAAAACATGCTGACGACACAACGACAAATGCTTTATGCTCAGAGTCTACGCTTTTCCAACCCAGAACGCATCTACAAGGCATCATCCCGCTGCTTCTACCTGTTATTTGACCTACTTTGTGATTAGTGTTGCTTGAATATCCCCAAGGATCTGTGTGGATAATGTAATTTAGAAAGTAAATTCATTTGCTAGTATGTTAAATGCTTAAAAATCAATTGCTTGGTGGATATATTTTGCTTATGATGAAATGTAGGTGAGGAAGTGCATGTGCCGTATAAAGCAAGTACTTACAAAAAGAGCAATTGAAGAACTTGGTCTAAGGAGGTATGCAGAGATGAAGAGGATGATATAAATGCTTTGTGATATTGTACTAATCCGCCAATCACTTTTCTTCCAGCCTTCCTATTTTTTTGTTGTGGAAATTTGTCAAAATAAATATATCCTGACAAATTTAATGCTTTTAGTGATAAATAGTTTTGTTGCAATATTATAAGTTTTTTGTAGTGTGGTTAGTTTTTTTCTTCAAAATCCAGGTTCAGATCATGTTAGGTTTTTGAATGAAAGAGTTGGGGTTGGGTTAGAGTTGGCTTTAGGATTGAAAATATTTAACCTAACCCGATATAAATAATACTCTCTTTGTCTCACCAAATTTGTTCTTTTTGAATTTTTTTTTTTGAATAGTTTAAAGGTGATTGCAAAGTAATATTTGTTCATATCTTACATTTTTAACAATGTGCCTACACTTTGCAAATATCATCTACTTGGTGGGAATATCGATTTGAGACAGGTCGGAATTAGATTTTCACCTTTAAACTTAAAGTGAGTTCGGGACAAGTAGAACTCTCTTAAAATCAAGTCAAATCAGAATCAGATAGAGTGCATTAATTTTGTGTCGAAATTGGAGCGGATTAAAATCCGACTCTATCCTACTCATGGTCATTTCTAGCCTTAACCATTTGTGAAGATGTTAATGTCTGTACCAAGAAGTTCAAGTTTATCAAGATATTATTGTTATGTTTTATGGTGTTTCTTTCATTAACGTGCATTAAAAAAGGGTATAGTTTAGCAGATGCTCTAACAAAAGAAGACAGATTGTTTTTTATTTCCTATTTGGTGATTGTGTTTACTGGATTAATCAATAATGGGTATACGGAGTGCGAAGGTTTGAGTTCTTTGAGACTTTGGGCAAAATAAACAACTATTACATAAATATATTTTTTTTTCTATCTATAATAGATTAAATAATAATGTTCCATGTAGGCCACAATCTTTCTAATTTGGATACTGAATTGAAAATAAAATTTGAGATATAAAATCACATCAAATATAAATTTATGTGATACAAAGAATCATATCCTATTGCCCCAACAAAAGCAAAAGCTTCGCAGCAGTTTATAGCACTTTGGTTTTCTAGGATAGTGTTTGGCGTCGGTTTACAAAGGTTTTTTTAGTGGTTTTTTCATTTTAAAGTTGTGCTCGTTGGCCATGGTGCAGCCGGTTGGGTTGTTTTTGTTTTTATTTTGTTTGTTGTTTTTTGTGTTTTTATTTTATATGTCATTTTTCGTTTTTCGTTTTGATATATTCCTCAATCGTCGTTATGACATGTGGACGATTGTGGAGAAAATAACATGGTGTGCATTTTGTTTTTGTATGGTTGGCGGTATTTCATGCTTAGATAATGACTTAAAGAAGTCCTGATTCAGTTGAAACTAACGACAGAACTTTGTACAAGATTGTTAGAGTTTCTGGTGAAAAAGACATTTCATCTCTTGTCATTTTTCGGAGGTAATTCTTTACAGTGAGCATTCCAAGTTTAAGCTATGGTACTAAATTTTATGAACGTGTAAAAAAATTACCGGAAGTGATAACATTTTTTGTTTAGAATTTCATGCCTATTGAGATTTTCGTTCTTTTTCTGAGTTTTCTTGGTAATGATTCAAGATTATTTTGTTAAAAACTCAGAAAATATTTAGGATTTCATGTCATTGAGATGAGATTTTGTTAAATCAGTATTTTGTTAAAAAATTATGTAATGCAACCGACAAGTGTTGAGTATAGTAGTGAGCTACTTTATACTTTTAAGGTGAGAAGTGTTTGTTTAAATTTTAGATATAATATTATTAAGAGAGACAATTATAAATTCGAACATAGTCATAAGACTATATAGAAGATAGTAAGAAACTATATAACCCATATAATTTTAATATACAAATAAAAACTTGTGTATAATTTTAATATTTAATCATTTCTAAAATATCTCCCAGTTATAATCTATGGCAACCACTACAAACACGATGCCAACATAAAAACTAAGTGACATGGACAATACTTGTGTATAAATAAA
The DNA here is from genome assembly GCA_019671005.1 of Hibiscus mutabilis. NCBI lineage: Eukaryota > Viridiplantae > Streptophyta > Magnoliopsida > Malvales > Malvaceae > Hibiscus > Hibiscus mutabilis. The sequence goes on from CM033715.1 coordinate 52,640,884, forward strand.
TATGACCAGGATAGGAAATTGCAAGTGCTACAAAAATCTTATCATTGGAAGCGGATGCTTATGGACATATAAATTAGTGTCGTTGTCAAAGTGAACTTTTATTGTAAACATAAAACTGAAACTGTAAGAGATGAATCTGAGTAAGAGTGGGGGCTGTTTGACCAATTCCGGGAGAAGGTATCATTGTGCTGAGGAAACAGACAACGGTCTATGTACCACGTTATTCAATGCTCTACTGTGTCATAATTGATTTTGTTGGGTGTTTCTTACGCCTTGGTACTTGGTAGTGCCATGTCCATAGTACTTAGGCTTAAGCACATTTATAGGATCTTTAGATCCTACGACCAAAGTAGGATCCTAAATTCTAAATTGCCTAGAATAGCATCTTTACAATGAACTCGCTGCATCACCACGACGAATTATAAAAATATATTATTTTTTATACAAACTCGCCGTAGATCCCCGTCGAGTTCTCAAAATATATATTTTTAAATTATAATCATGTTTAAATCTTAATCAGGTGATTAACTTAATCCTAAATCGAACTCGTCGTAGGGGTAGGGCGAGTTTTAAATGGGTTAACGGCCGTGTAACGTCTACATAATACCGTTTGGGGGAATATGAAACTTGCCGTTTCTGTACGGCGAGTTTGGTACGTGTAAAAAAATTTACGTAAAGATGGACAATTTAGAATTTTGTTCGATTTGGGTCAATAAATTATTTATATGTATGTTAATGGTAGTCAATGTTGTTAACATAATTAGGTAAATTTTATCTTCGTACTGTAACGACCTGAAAAAGATAATTGAGGATGATTTGTACCAAAAAACATTTCACATAAATAAAGCAGGGTAGACTGCAGCGTAGCACATACTTAGGACATCAGACGAAACACCAACGCATAAACATGAAACTACAATGATTTCAGCAGTGGAAGGTTAATTGAATTCTTGCTCGATATCATCGTAGTCAGTTGAGACGTCTGAAGTTAAGTTAAGTTCTTCTATCAGTTGTTGTTTCTCTTGTCTATGCCTGTACATAAAAAGTTGCAACGCATTAGCAGATGCATCAACATCTAGTGAAGATGAAGCTTGTTCAGTGGTCGTTGTGAGTGCGGAAGGACCAGCTTCTCTAGGTGCAGATGAACTACCTTCGTCGGCATCGACCTCTTGGAACTTAACATTTAAGTGTATGTATTTAGCTCCTGCATAATTGAGTTTGTCAAACATCTTGCGTACGTCACTTTCATTGGTAAGCCTTATAATGCAGTGCGGTTCAGCTGTCGTTGGTGCTGAGATTTTACATTCGAAGTAAGAAATTTGCTTGTCTGTACGTTTACTAACCTCGATTGATATCAACTGCAACAAATCGTGGAGTGACATATTGTTGGTGATTGTTGAATCAAAATAGCTACCAAGAAAACAAAATGTTGCGAAAAACTTAGCCATGAGGGGAGCAAAGTGTTAGGTGTACTAGTGAAATAGACACACTTCGAGCGTGGGTTTTATAGTAACGAAAAATCACGTGAAACTTGCCAATCATGAAAGGTGAGTTTCAAAATTCCTCATAATTAATTTATTGCAGAAGAAATAAAATTGCATGCTTAAATTAGTAAATACAACAGATTTATTCAATACTATGCAATTAAAATTCACATTATTTATTATAAGTATTTACAGTAAGCGTAAATGAAAAAATAATAAAATTTAGAAATATTAAGCATAATGTTGTCATTACACTTATTTCAATGTCGTTGCAGTTTGATGTTGGATTATTCTGATTGCCCATGTCTGCACGTACACTACTATGTCGTGCTTGGTAAACCCATAAATTCCAAATGAATCAAGACCATAGATTTGGACTCATTGCACAAAGTTCTCAATACCTTTGAGAAAAAAAAGAATAGAGATACGTTATGGTGTCAGAAGAACTTTGTGTAACTTGTCTAAATCCATGGTGCGTACAATATTCTTGGTTCGTTTGGAATTGACGGCAATAACGAGCTTATCTCCTCAGAATAATGTTGCTCCAAATAAATATTAACATGGTGGATTTGACAAGAATAGAGTGAATGTAAAAATTTGGTATTTATAGGTATTTTAATGAATCTTTTGCCTGCCAAACATGTAGAGGGGGACGACATGATAAGTGGAACTCATCGTCCATGCACAACGAGTTCCACTTATCCTGTCATCCCCATCTGCATGTTTTGCAAGCAAAAGATTCTTCAGAATTTCTGGTGGAGAGTTCAAACTACAATGGTACACTACGTTTGTAACTCGATTTACATGCAAAGCGAGTTTAGAGTCAAAAGCCCTATTATAAATAGCTTGCAACATGATGTTTGATCGCATAAAACAGAAGTAAAAAAATACAAATTCTTGTTGTATTGTAATGCATTCAATCAAAACAGTGGTCGTCTCATGTGTTGGTGAAGCTTAGTTTGATGCACAAAGTTTTCCTTTCAACATTATGTGCGCATGGAGCAGATGCAGCTGTTAAGGCTTAAAGTGTATCACGTGGACCAACCCGGAGCATCCATCTGTACAACTCGGACTTGACATCTACATATGCCATATTGGTTGACTCTGTGTAGCACGTAAATCATAATGGGCTAGCCATAAGTCATATTTTCTGAGGTAGATAAGGAGGGCGTGCATTTCTCATAATGGGCTAGCCATAAGTCATATTTTCTGCCCAAAATGTATGCCAATTTACATTACTCTCTCAAGTGGTGAAGGGTTAGACAACTGCATATGCAATGTTTGGTACTCTCTTTTGGTCTAGTAAAGAGGATCAATGTGAACTTTATCTCTGCTAATTTTGATGCAGTTGAGAAGGCAGTGCATTGCTCATAATGGGGCTGTCAGAAGTCATTTTGTCAGCCCCAATTGTAATGAAAGTTCTTCTTACAACATTATTGTTCCGTGAAATCGCATTGTGAGAAGTATATATCATTTATCTGTTACCGTTTTTTAATATAAGAAATGTATTAAGTTTTGTAATACAATAATACATATTTATATCTATGATACAACGTGTCCACCGATCATTCACACATTCAAAAAATACTTCGCTTGTTTCTTTGAAAAGCATGTATATATTCGTCTAAAACATGCATCTATGGTACTTGCAAAAAATGGAAATGATAGGTGCAACTCGCTGTTAATGCACGACAAGTTTAATCGAACTCGCCTTGCGTAGAGGGGGGAGTTGTACCTATCATTTCCATTTTTGTTATAGGTACCACACATGCAGGTTTCAGACAAATATATGCATGTTTTTCAAAGAAACAAGCGAAGCATTTTTCGATATAAACAGCCGAGACGACTAATAATCGAGTATACAAAAAAGCTCACAAATGTTAAATCTTCTTTTATATACCATATACCATATGTCGATTTTCTTCCACATATGTCTATCCTTTTGCATTTTTGATGTTCTTCTTGCAACATTAAGTGCACTATACAGTAAGCCGTACAACTACATCGTTTGGAGCTTCTTTTCCTAAGACATCTTTGCCAGAAGCGTCAACGGCATTGTTGGACACCAATGATGTCAATGTTGCCTTGGCTTTGAGAATGGTGTAAGGCTCAAGGATTATTGTATGCCATGCAGATATATTGCTGCCTTGGAGTAATACAGTCCAACATGCAAGGCTTAGGTGGATAAATGAACAGTACATGGTGGCAGCATCGACGATGTTCCTGGAGTAACGCAGGGTAGTCCACCTATTAACTTTTACAAAGTTCTTATTACAATATTATTTATGCTCCAGCTGCCGGGCGAAGAATGCACAGTTACTTTAGAAGATGTGGCAGAACAACTGTCAGCTGCCTTGTAATCAGCAACAGCACCACTAAATACCAAATTGACGTCATATGTCGTAATAACGATGAAACTCAAATGTTGCCTCCGGACCAAAACTGTGCATTCTGCCGCTTAGCTATATCTTTAGGAGAATATTTTTAAAAAATCATGGGTGAAATCTTCATCAAAGTGTTTATAATAAAAACTATGTGATTTATCTATGGTACGTCGTGTTATCAATAGGAAGGTGTGTCTGCCATTCGTTCGCGCATTTGAAAAACTAATATAATTAAATAATTAACTTGATTGTAAACTAAGATAGATAAATATTACATCATATATTGGATGTTTAAAAGTTTATATTAATTAGAATGACGGTACAATGAAACCAAAAATCATTGGTATGACAGAACCTACATATTGGATTGGATTTTAGTTGTTGTACTACAAATCCAAGTTAGGATAATCTGGACTTAAGCCGTGTTAAGACATTTTTTGCCGCGTTTTTTTCTCCACCAGTACATGCATGTGTTTATCTATGGGATGAAGTGACCGCCATTCGTTCGTGCATTCAAAAAATGCTCTGAATCTTGCCTTGAAAAGCCTACCATGATGACTTCCATAGGGGTCTTTACGCAACTTTTTCGCCGTGTTAAGATATTTTTTGTCGCATTTTTTTTTCAACCGTTACGTACATGTGTTTATTTATGGGATGGCGTTGCCGCTGTTCGTTCGTGCATTCAAAAAATGCTCTGAATCTTGCCTTGAAAAGCCTACCATGATGACTTCCATAAGGGTCTTTAGGCAACTTTTTCAGTTTGTTAGGATGATTTTTTGCCGTGTTTTTTCACCACCGTTACGTACATGTGTTTATCTATGTGACGGCTTGCCCACCGTTTGTTCGCATATTTGCAAAAAACTCCGAATCTTGCCTTGAAAAGCCTACTATGTAGTCGTCTGAAAGGTAGGAAATGATAGGTGCAACTCGTTGTACACCAAAGGCAAGTTTAATGGAACTCGCCATGCGTGTACGACGAGTTTCACCTATCATTTCCATTTTCATTTGCTGCATCTACAACAGATGCGATATGCAGATGTATTTATGCAGCTTTTAGACAAATATATGCATCTCCTATAAATAGTCGTGACAAATGCTCTACTAAAATCTTTTTTTTCTTCAAAACTAAAATCTTTTGTTTCGTACCACATCAAACGATCTACTATTTTATATGTAGATTTTCTTCCAATGTGATGATCTATATACTTATTTTTCAAGAAAAAGTCATAAGTGTATCTTTCAAATTTTTGAAGTTCTTCACGCTCGTGTGATGGTAATCGAGCTCCTGTGTCACATCTCAAAAACCGGCCTAGTCAGAACTAGGTTCCAGTGATCAAAAATTTTGAATCCGGTGTGCCCAAGTGAGGTAAATATTCAATCCTTGTACCCATTTTTGTTAGTAATAAAGCTGTGTGGACTTGATTTGAACAATTGGATCCCTTTTGTAAGAAATTCGAAGCTAGAAGTGTGAAATTTGAGTCAGACGTATCGATACGGTAAGACCAGTATTGATACGACCTAACTATCTATAACTAACTTACATGTTTTAGCTTAGCCGTATTGATACGACCATAAGGTGTATCGATATGGGTCCCTGTAAAAATCTGTTTTGGCAACTAAATTGAAAGGATATAGGAAATAAGGTGTTGAGTCACCTACTTGCTAGCCCCCCCACGTGAAATAACTCAGAAAATATGACTTATAGTCATCAAATTGTCAAATTGAAAGAAAGGTAAGGAAAGTAATGGATTGGGATAAGCAAACCCTTGGCCAAAGGAAACCTTTCTATTGGCTAGGAGTGAGGTGGAACAATAATTAAGGGATTTAGTCTCTTAAAATGAATTGGAAAAAGCTAAAAGGAAACCAAGCTAGCACCACCATTGTTGTATTCAACCTTAAGCAAGCACACACTTCCTTATTGACTACCTTAGGCTCAAGTTTTCTTTGATTCGAAACCTCCATAACATAGCCATCGATTGGGTAAGTAAAAGCCCTCAATCAATTATCGAATTCCATGAATACTTGGAATTTAATCTCGAGTCGAATTACTAAGCCTAATCTCTAAAATGAGTGTTGATGTCGTTATGTTGATTATAACAATTCTTTGTGTTATTTTCTAGCTCAAGAATCGAAAGAAACCAATCCATCATCCTTAATCAAGTCTAGGAGTAAAGGAATCAAAATCTGGGAACCCTAAAAGCTTCCGTGAACTAGGTGAGTGTAGTTGTGTCAAGGGATAAGCTAGGTGCCATCCCGTTGCATTTGTTTTACCTTGATTTTGCATTGTTGGTTAAGGGCTCAAGTAGAGCAAGCATATGTGGATGCTAATGGTAAGCATGGTAAGTCCGTTTGTAATATTCGAGAAATGCTATATATATGTGAAATTGATATGATATGATATGATATGATATGAACATGTTATGACATGATATGTGGAGCTAATGCTTAATTTTGCCATTCCAATATGTTATGGCTTATGGGCACAAGGTAAGGTTTATGAAAAAAAATGTGTAATCTTGGACATTTGTGAGTTATGGATACAATTGGCATGCCATAGGGTTATTTGAGCTCACTAAGTAAGGGATTGGACTATGGTCCGGGGCTACGACCTATATGTGGTGATATAAGGTTGGTTTATGTAAGGGATATTTTTCGGAGCTATGGCTCAAGGCTACGGTTGTGTAGTGTATAGAGGAATCCGCGTATCCATTGGTTACTATGTCCAAGGAGATGATATATATTTGTGCTTTACGTTGGTGTATGAAATGTGATACTTGGCTTGGATATGACCTATATATGTTTAATAATGTCTATTTGCAATTCAAGTATGCTTGCATGTCATTCATGCATAAAGAATACTTTTGTGTGTTTGTTATAACTACCTCACTAGGCTATATAAGCCTTAACATTTGTGTGTCTCATGCATTTTAGGACCTTGAAGCAATCCGAGCCTCGATCGTGTAGTTGTGGTTGTAAGTCACTTCCACTAATCATATGTATGCTTAACTTCTGCTTTGAACTCCTAGTAAGGTGGCATATGGCTCAAACATGTCATGTTTGCATATTTTGATAGATGTGTACTAGCCTAATAATGCCTAGGTGTTGAATGTGAAAGTTGGTATGTTTGTAAAATGGAAAGCTAGTTAAAATTGGCCTTAAGGTACTAAAAGGTGAAACTGGGGTAAATGGATTTGAATCACCCTAAAATTTCGTATGCTATTAGAATTATGGATTAATAACTTTCTGGTAAAATTTCATGGCATTTGAACATCATTCAACAGGTTAAATCGAATAAAAACTAGATAAATTTTGTCATTATAGGACAAACATATCGATACGGGTCAAGTTGTATCGATATGGCCTTGCATAATTGGACCTAGGAAAATAGAGCGTACCGATACAGGTCAAGCTGTATCGATACGGATCTTGGCTTGAGGTCTGGGAAATTAATTGCATCGGTACGGCCTTGAGGTGTACCAAAGCGGGTCAACCTTGGTCAACGCGTACCGATACAGTTTTGGATGTATCGATACGAGCTTATCACTCCTAGTTCTGGAATTTGAGAAATTTGGCTTAGCGTACCGATTCGGTCCTAAGTGTATCGGTACGGTGTTAGTTAATTCTGTTAAAAGACATAGAATCCAGTTTTAAGAAATTTACAAAATGGTCACTAAATTTGAATGGTGTAATTGGGCAGGTAAACGACCTCTGTTAGTGACGAAATTTCACAGGCCAGTAATCGGTAAGTTTAATTGAATATTTGTAAAAAATAAATTCTGATTAAGTCCCTTAATTTGTGAAATTTACAATTTAGTCCATGAGTTCGAAAAGGTTTAAAATTGACCCCAATTGGAATAAGCCATTAATAAGTTAGTTTGACAAGTCTTACAAGAGATTAAAAAGACATTCTAAATAAGATTCCGAACCCGGTTAAACTTCTGATCTCTGAATAAGTTTCTGATAACACTTTTCGACCTGGTTCTCTACCAGGTTGGGAAGGGGGTGTTACATCATGGACCTGATGGGTTCAAACATAGGCTTCATCAAAAGGTTTTGACCTCACATTAAAAAGGAGTTCCTAAAATTCTTTGAAGATTTTTATCATGGGAAAATTTTGGAGGAAGGTTTATTCCATTCATTTATCACTTTGATCCCAAAAAATAGTTGGCCCAATGGCATTAAAGAGTATCACCCAATCATCCTTGCGGGAGGTGTATATAAGATTCTTGTAAAGGTTTTGGCAAATCAGTTACGTAACTGTGCAGAGACCATTATAAGCAAAAATCAATTTGCTTTTATACCAGGTAGGCAGATTCTTGATTGTTCCTAATTGCTAATGAAGCTATTGACTATATGTCTAAATCTGGGAGGAGCTGAATTGCATTCAAAATAGATTTCCGAAAGGCGTATGACTCGTTTGATTGGAATTTCTTGATTACTGTTATGAATTGTATGGGTTTTGGGGAAAGATAGTGTAAATGAGTTTTCAGATGCATCTCCTCAGCTTCCATTGTTGTACTTGTGAATGGCTCCCCAACAGATAATTTCAACATTTCTAGGGGTCTTCGACAGGGTTGTCCCCTTTCACCCTTACTTTTCAACTTCGTGGGAAAAAGTCTCAATTCTATGCTCAATAAAGCTGTTTAGTTGGGCCTGTTTGCTGGATTTTCCATTGGGTGTAGACCTAATCCTTTGTGTATCTCTATCTTTAATTCGCGGATGATTTGATTAGGGGTGAGCGTTCGATCGAGTTGAGTTCGAGTCAAGTTGAGTTTTCGAGTTTCTATATAAATTTAATTATAATTATTTATCATGTTATAGTACGGTTTGATTCCAATTTAAATGACTTTCTTTAATCATATAAGATATATATATAATTTTTTTCATATTATTTTTCACGTGTATACGTAAATTTGTAAAGTTATTTAATAAAAATATCATCTAAACTTCTAAAATATATTTATAATATTATTTTTTTATAAAAAAAGCAACTTTGGGGATAAAGTATTGATGGAAGTATATGAGTCAATGGATTGATGTGAAGAAAAAACTTTACAAAAAAATTCAGTTGAATGATCAAATTGAATAAAATGTAAAGTTAAAGGAATAAATTTCAAAAAGAAAATATTTGTTAAAAATATGAATTGAAGTTATATAGATATTATATAGTGTTAGTGAATCATGTGGTTTAATTTTTGTCCAAAATAGACTTAAAACAAAAGAGGAATTGAAAAAATGGGAAATCATTCAAAGTTGAGGGGATAAATTGTAAAAGTAGGAAATTTAATTTAAAAATATGAATTGAAACTAAATAGGTATTCTACAATGTTTTAGGGGCATGCGGTTCAAATTTGGTCAAAAATCGACTTATAATGAAGGAAGGATTGAAGAAATGAGGAAATCATACAAAGTTAAGGGGCTAAATTGAAAAAATGTGCAATTTATTTTCAAAAACATCAATTGAAACTAAATAATTATTCTACATTGGTTTAGGAATATGTGGTTCAAATTTGGTTAAAATAGACTTAAAATGGAGGAATTGAAGAAAAATGAAATTATGGATTAAATCGCAAAATTGTAAAATTTGGTTTTACGATTTTACAAGTTGGGAAATTTCAACTCGACTCGAGCTCAAAATTATTTTGAGTTACTCAAGTTGAATCGAATAACTCAAAAAACTCAAATAACTAGACTCGAATAACTCGAAATTGAAAAAAAAAAATCGATTTTTTCGAGTTGAGTCGAGTTTTGCTCACCCCTAGATTTGATGATTTTTTTGTGGAGCTTCGAAGGGTCAAGTTCTCAATGTTAAAATGGTGTTGAGGGTATTCGAATTAGCTTTTGTTATACGGCTAAATCTCAAGAAAAGTAAGCTTTTTGGAATCAATGTTGACGGAGAATTAGTCTTAACATAGGCAGCAACTACTGGTTGTTCTTATAGTTCCCTCCCATCAGAGTATCTTGGGTTACCTTTGAGGCCTAAAATGAACTCTAAATCCTTATGGAAACCTATCTTCAAGAAATTCTCTACAAGGTTAGCATGTTAGGAATCTAAATCTTTATCTATTAGTGGAAGGTTAACGCTAATTAAATCGGTGTTATCATTTCTACCTGTCTACTATTTGTCATTGTTTCGGATGCCTGCAGCAATGATTCCTACCCTAAACAAAATTGTTTCCAATTTTTTCTGGGGTGGCGACTCGAACTCAAAAAAGATACATTGGATCAATTGGAACACTATTTGCTCTCCGATTAAAGAGAGAGGCCTTGGGGTAGTTGATTTGGACATTCAAAATAAGGCACTCCTTGGAAAATGGGCATGGAGGTTCGGTAATAATCATGATAGTCTATAGAACTATCCCAATAGGAGGACTTTCAAAATGTTTTTAGAGTTTCAAGCCTAGCTACTTGGACAAGGATGGGTTCTCTGGAAAGATTTTGGAAATAGAGTGTTCTCGGTGCAATCCCTATTGAAGTTATGCAATCAAAATGCAGCCAACGGTTTTCCTTGGGAGAAAATAGCATGGATTGGAATGGCTCCTCCAAAAGTCGAACTCCTTGTATGGCGCGTCATTAGGAAACGAGTGCCGGTTAGATCAGAGTTGCAAAAAAAGGGAGTTCTGAACCTTGAGAATGTACTCTGCCCTATGTGCTCAAAAGAATTAGAAATAGTAGAACATTTATTCTTCTCATGTGAAGTGTCATGGAAACTTTGGATAAAAATGCATTCTTTGTGGGGTTTATCAGTAGTATTAAATCAAGATCCTTCTTCATCATTATTGTCATGGTTTCAAGTACGGGAAAGGTGCCCCTCTAGATCAATTTGGTTTCTCATCTCTTCGGCTATTATTTGGATGATTTGGTTGTTCCGCAGCGACATTGTTTTTAAGGGCGCAAGTGTTGATGCTTTACAGATTGAACATTTGGAGAGATTTCGCATGGCTTCTTGGTACAAAGGTAAAAACCCTGATGTAACAGCTTCCATTACTGAAATTATTATTGATCTAGTAGTTTCTGATAAATGTGTTAAGCTTGATTCATCTTCTTCGTGCTGTAGCCGATGGGTACCTCTACCCAAAGGGTTCTTAAAGTGCAATGTAGACGGTGCAGTCCCACAAACAGGTAATGCTGGAGGCATTGGGGGATTACTTCGAGACTTGAATGCAACCACTTTATGGGAATTCTCCATTGGTTTTGGCCCGCGATCTCTTATCTTGGAAGAAATTAGGGCCATTGCCTATGTTATTCAATATTTTGGGAAATCTTCTTGGCAACACAAATTCATATTAATAGTCGAAAGAGATAGTAAGTTGGCGGTGGAATGGATCAATAATCCATCTCTAGCTCGAACTTTTATTTCTATATTGGTCAAGGAGATATCAGAGACATTCAAAAAATCGAAAGGTAATCAATTCTTCATTGGTATTGGCTCGGGATCTCCTATCTTGGCAGAAATTAGGGTTTGTTGGTGTCCTGAGTGCGTTTGGTCATAGAAATGTAGCCTGTGTCGAATTCGTGGCTGAATTAGGGTTTTTTTGTTGCCGTCGTCATCATTATCATCATCATCGACACCTCGTCCTCTGACATCCCTACTCTCATCCCCGTCTGTCTCATCTTCATGATCTAGAGTCATACGACACGGTTAACTGAACATACTCGGACCAGCTCCCCCTACACTGCCAGAAAATATAGGACATGATATGGACACCATCGACAATAATGATGTCATGGACTCCACATCTTGATGTTGTATATCATGATATTGAGCTTGCGGGACTACAATCTCAGGCACATAAACACCTTAAAAAAACTACTTGTAGAACCTTGCACTTGTGCTGCAGATCCTTGTCCTTGACTCGCCTAATTACCAGAAAACCTCTCCACAAGTCTGCTTCATATGGAATATACAAATTCCATGACCCTTGTGTTATGGAAACAACTTGATCCCAACTCGGGGACCCATATGACGGTGGAAATCTATCGACATCAAATGCATGTTGTTACGTGTAAAAGTACTATATTTTCTACCTTTTTACTCATATTATTGTTAGACTTAGGCTCATTTAGTTGCATTTTTATTCATTCGTGCGTAGTTTCGTAGTTTCCTCGTCTATTGAGCTTGACTTTAAGTTTTGGTGGCTTTTATGGAGAAATCGATGTTGTTTTGCTTTATTTTGTGCAGGACGAGTTGCCGAGTCACCAGCCGAAGGATGCCCTGGCAAGTTAGGATAAGGATGAGGACTTGCCGTAGGACGTAGTGGCAAGTCACGATAAAAAGCCATTATCTGCAAATTTATTCAAACGCAAAGGATAATTATCTAGATTCAAATTCAAATCTCCAATCAGTTAGAGATCTGTTTACACGGATTCTACACGCATTTGGACTCTCTTTCCTCACTTATTTAAGGAGATCAAAACAACAAGCATGGGAGAGTGAGATTGGATCGTAAGAGGGATTCACGCACAACCATTCCTTTTTTTCATCTTGTATTTTGCAACCCATGTTTGGGTTTTATTCTTTTGTGTTTTCTTTTTACCCGGTCATGAACTAGATTAATTTGGATTGGGTTATCGAGTTTTATTGGTGTGTAGAGACGAATGAATGGTTTTGATTTTTAATTCAATAAATTCATTTTTTATACATTCTTGGTTCTTTATTTTCGCTTCAAGGAAATTGGGAAAGGAACTTGATTGCATCCATTTATCTAGGCTCGGGAGAGCTAGATTCACGAAACAAGTGGATAAGGTTTCAATTTAAACAACCTTTGGTGGAAAGTAATTCACCTTAGGAATAAGGATCAGATTTCAGCGGCTAAGAAGAGTGCAAAGATCGATGTTGCTCATCCAAGGTTAACGCAAGGATGTATCACCAAGGCTTGCGCAAACATCGGTTCTTTGGTTAGGGTTAACGCGAAGACATTGAAGAACACTCTGTCGAACATTGAAGGAAGAAACCCAGTTTCCACGGTAATCAACTAAGCCCAGTTGCCACGACAATCTACTAAACCCAGTTGCCACGGCAACCTACTTGCCTTAGCAATTACTAGCCACAACAATTCGTTTGGTAATTGCACCACTACTCACGATAACCCGACCTAATCTCTCATATCAGTTACTTCTTACTTTATTATGTTTAGTTTATTTTATTTGTTATTTATCACTATCTATCACTTTCAATACTATTTTCTTTCAGTGCAAGAAGCTAGAAGTCAGAGTTTCACCAATTCTTATAGAAACGATCTTAATCTATACTATTACTTGCGACGTGTTCACTTGCACCGTTTGCGTTGCACTTAAATCATACAACAAGTTTTTGGTGCCATTGCTGGGGATTGACAATAGTGACTTTGTTTTTAATTTTTTGCACATTTGTTTCTTTTTTTATTTTGTATTTGGTTTTAAGTAGCTAACAATTTTGGTTTTGCATCTGTGTATGACCAGAGCGCATCACAAGACTACCGACTTGATTATGAGATTAAACGAGTTTTCACCGAAGAAGGAGAGAGCTAAGAGCAACACTGGCAGATCCACATGTTGATCCAGTCAGCACTCAGAATGTCACGACATGAGGAGGAGTAGCTCTAGTTGAGCAACTTGTTCGTGTACGGAACATACCCATCTAAGATCACTTGGTTCTAGACCATGATCTCAACCCAGTAATTTTCACTCTTGAGATTCAAGCCACACACTTTGAATTAAAGCTGGTGATGTTTAATATGCTTAATTCAACTGGTCAATTTGGCGGCTCAGCAACTGAAGGTGCTAGACAACATCTTAAATCATTATTAGAAGTTTGTGATTCATTCAAGCAACAAAGAATCCATGGGGATGTCCTGAGGCTGAAATTATTCCTATATTCATTGAGGGATAGGGCAATCATGGTTAAATAGTATCCCATCTAGATTTTTAGAATCTTGGACATATCTATGCTTGAGTTTCCTTGTCATATTTAATTTTACAAATATGACTGATAAATTGCCTAATGACATTACTTCTTTTCATCAAGCAGATGACAAATCCATGTACAAAGCTTGGGATCGGTATAAAGAGCTTTTACGCAAATGTCTCATGCACGAATTCAAAGATTGGACGCTGGTAGTGATGTTTTACAATGGAGTCAACGCACCGACTAGGATGATGCTAGATGCCTCGGCAAATGGCACACTCCTAGATAAGTCACCTGAGGAAGCTTTAGAGATCCTGAAAAAACTCGCCAACAATGATTTTCAGTCCCCAACCAACATCAGGGGAGCAGTGAGGTGAAATGCCTCGGCAATTGAGCTTGATTCATCGGATGCTATCTCAGAATAAGTGGCTGCATTAACCAACATGGTTAAGAACATGAAACGCCCTAGTACCGCACATGAGGTCAAGGTAGTAGATTCATTTTGTGATTTTTTAATGATAACCATGATTCTTCTGAGTGTCCACAAAACCCGGAGTCCAATTTTTATGTTGGAAACTACAATTGGAACAACAATACATATTCTAACACATACAATCCAGCATGGCAGCAACACCCTAACTTTTCATAGAGTAACCAGAACAACTCCAACAATCAGAACCAGCAGAATACATAAGCATCAGGATTTCGACAGAACATGCCACGACAACAGTTGCCACAACAACAACCGTCACCAACTAGTTCTTTGGATACCACCTTGAATTCTTTTATGCTTACGATTGAATCTTAAATGGCTGAGACTAGTAATTTCATGGAAAAGACTAACACTTATATGAACAAGGCCGAGATGACGCTGTAGAATCAAGGAGCAGCATTGAATGCTTTGGAGACATAGGTTGGCCAATTTGCCCAAGTCTTAAGTAGAAGGCCACAAGGCAGCCTGCCTAGCGAAACTAAGGTTGTACGAGGATCGGGCCATGAATAGTGTAAAGTGATCACCACTCGAAGTGGACCAAAGGTGAATGAAGATCCTGTCCAACCTGAGGAGAGTAATCAGCCAGCAGAGTAGTCTTTAGTTCAGAAAGATGTACTTCATGACAATGCCATGAAAATTGCAAATGACGAGCCCTAAAGAATTGCACTGGTAGGTCCACTTGCTGTGACAAGTTCATCCAGCACTACAAAGCTATATGTGTAGCAACTAAAAATAAGTTTGGCTACGGGGTATCCCCACATTTTTGGAAAATAATGAATTTTCGGGGGATTTCTTTTGAAATTTTGTTTTTTCTTTGAAAAATAACGAAGACTTGGAAAATTGATTTTATTTGAAAATAAGACTTGGAGTCGCCACCTGCCACTTGGATAAGGTAGGTTGGACACCAGAAAAATAGAGATTCAATTTTAAAGGGTTCGGGAGTTGGTTACGTGTGGGGAAGGATTAACACCCCCATCAAGCTCGAAAATCGGTACCAAAATATTTTTTGCTTTTAAAAAGATGGAGATTGTTGAAATTTAAATTGAATTTAATTTGGCATCCTTAAATGAAAATTGCTCTCAATCGAACGAGCTTTATCAAATTGGTGGGTTCAAATTAATTGGACATTTAATTAATAAGGATGATGGTACATCAGGCCATAGATTAAACCGACATCATATAAGCCTGATTGCCTTGTTAATTTATGGTTCGAATCTCGTATGTCACCTCTGTGCATGGTGCAAACAGTTAAGATATGATGCGATGATTTGTCAACTTTTAATTGATATTTACCTTAAGATGGTAAGAACTAATTCAAATATTTGGTCAACATCCATTGAGCTAGGACTATTACGACACAAATATCGAAATTAATGGATACCTCCTTTTCATAATTTAAGATTAATTAATTAAGATAAACATGAAATTAAAAGGTTAGATGAATGACACATATAATGTATGCCACAAAAATAAAGAATCAAATAAAAACATGGCCAAAAAGAAATAAATAGAAAATCCGAAAAAAGTACCAGATCAAACAAAGAAGCGCGTAAAATAAATGCGAGAAACTAAAGTGCGAGAAATTAAAAGCGGGAATTAAATGTTAGGAGTTAGATGTTAGGGGTTAATTAGCTGCACTAAACGGGCCATAATAATACGGATCATACCCCGTTGCGGGTTACCGTAAGGCCGATTCAAACAAGGATTAAAATAAAGTAAAATATACATATAATAAAAAAAGAAACAAATAAACGAATTATATATAATAAGGTTATAGTGAAATATAAATATATAAACCATATATAACATATAACGTATAGGTAGTATAATATATATAATAAGGTATATAATATAAATACCATAATTTAAAATATAGTATATATAATATAGTATATAACATAGATAACATAATATCTATAATATGTAACGTATCGGTAGTATAATATATATATAAATAATATATATATACCCCTACATAACATAATATGACATATAAACTATATAATATAATATAACATATATAAATATAAATAGAATATTATATAAATAAAAAAACAAAATCAGGGATGAAATTGAATGTTTTAAAAAACGAGGAGGACTGCGGGGGAAATAAAAAAGGCGGAAGGGGTTTGCGGGATAATTAACAGAATGTAGAGGGGCTTAAATGGGTAATAATCTTTTTTTGGACCCGAGTATAAAAGCAGAAAATAAACAAAAAATCATTTAATCAGAGTTTTAAGAAAAAAAAAGCTCTCTCACTCTCTCTCAGCCCCTAAAGCTGGTGGGATAACCACTTTTCGCCGCCGCCGCCTCGGTGCTACTCCCAGCGAAATGAAGCAACCACTGGAAAGATCTCTCCTTCCTCTTCTTCTCTATCGGCTTGGATTCCATCGGGAATGGCAAGAACGCCTCAAAACGAGGCCAAAATAGTTAACACCTTGGAGTGCCGATCTGAGCCGTTTGCCATTAGATAGAGCTGGATTCAAGATATGTTGCTCCCTACATCGAGAGAAGCTTGCTCACCGTTGGGATTGCCGGTCTGATGCTCTGGTCGCCGAAAACCACTGAAAATCGAAGGTAAAATTTCCCTTTCTTTTCCTTTTTTTATTTGAACCAAAAGAAAAACACAAATATCATAAAAGCCCTTTTTTTCTTTGTATTGATCGAAAAAAACCCCTTTACACTAATGTTGGTTCTGTCTTTTTATAGCCGTTTTTTACAGGTTTAAAAGAAAAGGGAAATTTAAAACACTTGGTTGGTTGCATTTCTTTTTCCATTTTGCATATTTTTTCTGATTTTGTTTGTTTGCTGGTGGCTATTGTACGAGAGGGGAAGGGACCATCCCATTTGCTGTTGTGACTTGCAGGAGAGCTTAGAGGGCGCGTGGCGTGGCGTAGCTGCTGATGTGGCCGGTGAAGTGGCTGTTAACGTGGCGTGGGAGCTTGACAGTCAAGGGTTGTCGAGGAAGCTTCTGGAAGGGTGAGGGAAGACCACAAGTCGGCAGCTGAAGGGTTGTTGGGGTGGTAGTTGATGGGTTTGGGTTTCTAAGAAGGGCCGGTCAGGTATTGGGTAATTGGTTTTAGGAAAGTTGGGTTGTGAGGAGCCTAATGTATGTATCATATGTATATATTTTTGTGTGGCTCTTAAAATTATAAATAGACTACTATATATATGGCCTATTTAATAATTTTTTGGGTTTTTATTTATGAAATATATATGGGCTGAATATATATATATACGCTACTGGTAAATGGACTTGGGGTTTAATTTGTTATTGGGCTTTGAGGCCCAGACGAAAATGGTTATAACAACTGCCCCTCTTTGCTCATTATTGTGGAACAACAATATAGAAAAGATTAAAAGATAGCCATTTTTCGTTCGAGTGAACTGGAACACCCCTTCCTAGCACATCTCTTCTTTCAACTCTAATAGAACTATCTTCCAAATTCTGGAGGAATAGATCTCATATGTTGATTCGCTACACCACCAACGGAGAGTCAAAATCTGGTCAAATTATCTATTTCATCCTTTTTTTCCATAATGATAGAACATGCGAGAGTAAAAGACAATTGTTTCAGACTGAGTATCTATTTATTTCATTAAAAAATGTAAAATTGAAAGAGATAGGGTAAAGAGATGTTCAAATGTGGGTGATCTGCTACACCATCAATGGCGAGACAAGATCGGGAGGTTGGATTAGATCAAGCTACAACTCAGAAGAAGAGGCATGATCCGGTGATTAGATTGCGATCAAGCTTCAACTATGACGAATATGCATGATCTAAAGAGTTAGTTTGGTGATCAAGCTACGACTCTGATGAAGAGGCATGATCTGAAGAGTTAGTTTGGCGATCAAGCTACGACTCTGACGAAGAGGCATGATCTACGGATGAGAGGCGATCAAGCTACAACTTTGACGAAGAGGCATGATACGAATATGAGGGGAGATCAAGCTACAACTTTGACGAAGAGGCATGATCGGAATATGAGGGGTGATCAAGCTACAACTCTGACGAAGAGGCATGATCAGAAGATGAGGGAGATCAAGCTACAACTTTGACGAAGAGGCATGATTGGAAGATGAGGGGTGATCAAGCTACAACTCTGACGAAGAGGCATGATCGGAAGAGGATGGGTGATCAAGCTACAACTCTGAGGAAGAGGCATGGTCGAAAGATGAGGTTTTGATCCACTTCACCACTGACGATGAGTCGAAATCTGAAGATGGGTTTGATGACTTGAAAAATAAGTAAACGATAGTTAGTGATTGTTCACTTGGAGTTTTAAGTTTAGGCTTGGCTTCCTTTGCTTTGAGGGTTCGCCATTTCATGTTTGGTGTTGTTATCTTTCCTCTTTGAGGTTTCGACTTCTTTGTTGATCTGGCTTTCCTTTCATGATTAAAGGTTTGCCAATTTGTTATTGTCTTTCACGTTGAGGCTTGAACCTGTTTGTTTCATGTATGAATGAAACTGATGCACTTAACATGAATGCATCTAACTTGATATATGACATAGGTTTTGGTGTAAATGCATGATGAGTGGAATGATGTTGATATGAATGTCCCAAAAATTCTACACTCTTATCTGAAAATGCCTATTACCAGGTTTTGAACATTACAGTGATTTTCGATTAATTTTTGAAAGAAAATGCCTATTACCAGGCTTTGAAGTTAAATCAATTTCCTTTTTTTTAAATGCCTATTACCATGCTCCAAACATTAAATTACACCGATTTATTATGTAAAATGCGAGTCATACCTTTATAATCTCCATAACTTAGGATTTTAATTAGACATAGGCTACTCGGATTCAACCTTTGGGTTATAGTCAATGTCCCTTATGCAATTGATACACGGGGACTCAAATATATTTACAGAATGGAAAAAGAGTTGTAGAACAAAATGCATCGCTTCATTAAAATTAAACCAAATGGTCTTAGGCCCTTTACAAAAGATCGACACCGTCTTCGGGCTTAGGTCGGTGGGTTTGATTTATATGCATTACTTTTTGGAGGAAATTTAAAGAAAATTAGACCTACGGAAGTTATGGGCTTGACATCTAGACTAAAGTGGTGAGAGCGATTTCATTCCTCGAAGAACTCAACTTTATTACTGTCCATCAGGCCCTAAACAGTATCCTTGAACTGACCATAGTCTTGAATAGTATGCCCCTTCGGCATGAAACTCGCTATACGAACCACTATGCCCCTCGGGCATCGTCATTCCTTGATCGATTAGACCCGCATCGAACAGCTTCTTCCATACCCAACTAAAAGGGGATTTGACTTTCAACACCTTAGACCAAGTCACTCGATTGCTCTCCTCGAGGATTGCATTCACTCTACCGGCATGATTTGGGAGGGGATTGGCAGTCATATCTGGCCCACAAAACTTATCAAAACCGATGACCCGAGCTTGATCAGTTTTTCCACGGCCCTCTTAAAACCAAAACAAGTCTCAATCGAGTGCCCCACTTGATCACCATGGTACTCACATTTTGCACTTGGATCATACCACTTTGGGAAGGGAGGCTGCATCGGTGCTTGATAGAAAGGTGCCACCACATGTGAATCGAACAATCGCTTGTACAATTCACTGTACGAGATTGGTAGCAGGGTAAACTCTATCTTCTCGGTGTTCTTTTTTTGGCCAGAGTTTTGGTTCGACAGACCTTGGGCACTTGGTGTAGCCTTAGGTTGCACAACGGTGACATGATTCGAGAATACGATATTGTAAACCCCCAAAGAGTTTACTTCGTGGTCTTTCCTCCCATATGACTTCTTATGGGATGCACTTGAGCTTCCTCCACTGTCAATTTTTCCAGTCTTGATGGTATTCTCAATGAGATCACCGGATAGCACAAGATCAGAGAAATTGGTAGTCGCATGGCCTATTAGGCGATCCAAAATCGGGCCCTCCAAAGTTTGGGCGAATATGACCACCGTCTCTTTCTCACCGAGTGGGGGTTGAACTTGTGCCGCCATGTTTCTCCAACGCTGTGCATATTGCCTAAAGCTTCCAATAGGCTTTTACTTCATGTGTTGTAGGGTCCAACGGTCCGACGCCATGTCACTAACGTGATGGTATTGGGCTAGGAAAGCCTTGGCCAAGTCCTTCCATGACTTTACCTGATGTCTGCTCAATTGATTATACCATCTGGTGGCAGATCCTGATAGACTATCTTGGAAGCAGTGGATCAACAACTTGTCTTCTCTATCGTATCCCATCATTCTTCGACAAAACATGGTAAGATGAGCACGGGGCAACTCATCCCATCATATTTCTCAAATTCTGGGGTCTTAAACTTAGGGGATAGCACCAAATTCGGGACCAAGCTAAGTTCGTTAGCATCGAATCCAATGAAAGTGTCCACTACCCCCATAGTTTCCATTTTTCTCTTTGAGTTGCTTACAACGATCCTCAATCTCTTTCAAGGTCTCGATCTTATATTTCTCGGTCTCAATTAACTGGTCCATTTCTGAGACAAAGTTTTTAGCTTCAATGCCCCCGGGTTTGACTTCCAAAGTGGAGGGTAAATTAATAGGGAACGAGGCACCAGCCTGATGAAGTTGCGTTTTTCTGTGAGAAAGCATTACTTGAGGATCCAGTTGACCCTTATCATGAGGAGGAGTAAAACCTGGTGGGTACATAGGAATTTCGGACCTTGCCGTAGGATTATCAACAAAAACTTCTCCTTGCTCAAGAAGCTTAAATTCGAACATTTGGGCTATTTGTCCTAAGGCCTTTTGCTGAGATTTCTTGAATTGCTCCACCATGTCTTGTCGGGCCTTGGCTAACTGTTCTTCCATTTTCCGGACTAAATCTGCTTACATGTCATTTTGGGTTTGCTCAATCTGGTCTAACCTTTCTTCATTCGCCATCTTAGTTTTGCGTCGGGTTCCGTAGGGGTGCTGAATCGATTGAACTTCACTTTGATCCAGAATCACTCTCTCTCTGTCATGGGGCATCCCCAAAAATTAGTCTTAACGTCTCCAAAATGAGTGCACGTAAATGCATAACAAACACCCTAAATGCAATAATAATGTTTAAATACAAAGATGTTGATGCAAGTGAATAAACGAAAGTGCATTATTGAAGATTTGAACAATATTGTAAAAAATGTCATGAAACAAAAAGCTGATAATAGTACCATGAAAGGATGAATGCAAATGAGTTTTGATCGACGAACACCCTCATTAAACAACTTTCCATAACAGAGATCAAGTCCTATTACAATGAGAAAAAAGAGACAACGACTTCATAGGGCGCAACTGAAAATCTAAGTTAGCCTTTTCTCATCTTCTTGATCAAACATGAACCCTTGGGATTCTTTAACTCGTTATTATGGACTCTTTTTCCCATTACGAAAGCTTTCAACTTTGGACTGTTCTCGAATCAACACTTCATTATAAAAATGCTATGAATATGCAAAATAAATGAACAGAATAAGACAAGACAAAAATGGGTTAGCAACAGATATGACGAATATAAAACAAACAAACCAAAGCAGACCTAATAACATGGATTCTAGTTCGCTATGGTTATCCACATGGCTCTAATGGGGTGGGCTTCTTAGATTCTCACACATGTGGGTTTGGTTCTAATTAAGGGTACCCGAACCTATCTTAATACCTACTAAGGCAACATGAACCCCAATTATGGCCCATTACAAGCTTGCGAATTGGTTTCGGTTCGAGGGAAAGCACAACTTAGTGACGTGGAGGGCTGCTCATATGTCAAAAGGCGTAGATTCCAAAAGTGAATTACCGACCCGTGGAGGGCTACTCACGTGGGTATGTGGCGTTTCACTCCCATTTAAGGGACAGAGTTCGGGTATAGAGCTTGATGAATATGGTGCAACATATGTCGGTGATTCCTTAGAAATTAAATGAAAAGTTAATTCGAAGACCACCGATTATCAAAGCCCGTGCAATCTTAGTCACATTTTCAAGAAAAATTTGACCTCGTTAAAATCAAATTAAATTCTCAATAATTTCCATCATTTAAAAGCAACAAATATTTTCTTGGCCTAACTCTCTTTTGTTTTGTAAAACAAAATTCGTCCCCAGCGGAGTTGCCAAGTTGTAGCGAATAAAAATAAGTTCGGCTACGGGGTATCCCCACATTTTTGGAAAATAATGAATTTTAGGGGGATTTCTTTTGAAAAATTGTTTTTCTTTAAAAAATAACGAAGACTTGGAAAATTGATTTTATTTGAGAATAAGACTTGGAGTCGCCACCGGCCACTTGGATAGGGTAAGCCGGACACCAGAAAACTAGAGATTCGATTTTAAAGGGTTCGGGAGTTGGTTACGTGTGGGGAAGGATTAGCACCCCCATCACGCCCGAAAATCAGTACTCAAATATGTGTTGCTTTTAAAAAATGGAGATTGTTGAAATTTAAATTGAATTTAATTTGGCGTCATTAAATGAAAATTGCCCTCAATCGAGCGGGCTTTATCAAATTGGTGGGTTCTAATTAATTGGACATTTAATTAATAAGGATGACGATGCATCGGACCATAGATTAAACCAACATCATATAAGCCCGACTGTCGTGTTAATTTAAGGTTCGAATCCCATACGTCACCTTTATGCATGGTGCAAACAATTAAGATATGATACAATGATTTGTCAATTTTTAATTGATATTTATCTTAAGACAGTAAGAATTAATTCAAATATTCGGTCAACATCCATTGAGCCAGAACTGTTACGACACAAATATCAGAATTAATGGATGCCTCCTTTTTATAATTTAAGATTAATTAATTAATTAAGATAAACATAAAATTAAAAGGTTAAATGAATGACAAATATAATGTATGCCACAAAAGGACCGGATCGAAGAAAGAAGCGTGTAAAATAAATGCAAGAAATTAAAGTGCGAGAAATTAAAAGCGGAAATTAAAGGCGAAAATTAAATGCGGAAATTAAATGTTAAGAGTTAGATGGTAGGGGTTAATTAGCTACACTAAACATGCCATAATAATACGGATTATACCCCGTTGCGGGTCACCGTAAGACCGATTCAAACAAAGATTAAAATAAAGTAAAATATACATATAATGAACAAAAAATGAATAAACGAATTATATATAATAAGGTTATAGTGAAATATAAACATATAAACCATATATAACATATAACGTATAGGTAGTATAATATATATAATAAGGTATATAATATAAATACCATAATTTATAATATAGTATATATAATATACTATATAACATAAATAACATAATATATATAATATGTAATGTATAGGTAGTATAATATATATATGTAAATAATATATATATACCCCTACATAACATATTATGACATATAAACTATATAATATATTATAACATATATAAATATAAATAGAATAATAAATAAATAAGAAAACAAGACAAAATCAGGGATGAAATTGAATGTTTTAAAAAACGAGGAGGACTGCGGGGGGAAATAAAAAAGGCGGAAGAGGCTTGCAGAATAATTAACAAAACACAGAGGGGCTTAAAATGGGTAATAACCCTTTTTTGGACCCGAGTATAAAAGCAAAAAATAAACAAAAAAACATTTAATATGAGTTTTAAGAAGAAAAAAAAGCCCTCTCACTCTCTCTCAGCCCCTAAAGCCAGTGGGATAACCACCGTCGCCGCTTCGGTGCTACTCCTAGCAAAACGAAGCAACCACTGGAAAGATCTCTCCTTCCTTTTCTTCTCTATTGGCTTGGATTCTACCGGGAATGGCAAGAACGCCACGAAATGAGGCCAAAATAGTAACGCCTTAGAGTGCCGATCTGAGACATCCGTCGTTAGATGGAGCTGGATTCAAGATATGTTGCTCCCTACGTTGAGAGAAGCTTGCTCACCGTTGGGATTGTCGGTCGGAGGCTCTGGTCGCCAGAAACCGCTGAAAACCAAAGGTAAAATTTCCCTTTCTTTTTTTTTTGATTTGAACCAAAATAAAAACACAAATATTATAAAGCCCTCTTTTGTTCTTTGTATTTATCGAAAAAAAACTCCTTTAGATTTATGTTGGTTCCAGCTTTTTATAGCCGTTTTTTTATAGATTTAAAAGAAAAAGGAAATTTAAAACACTTGGTTGCATTTTTTTCCATTTTGCATTTTTTTCTGATTTTGTTTGTTTGTTGGTGGATATTTACGAGAGGTGAGGGGACCATCCCCTTTGTTGTCATGACTTGCAGGAGAGCTAAGATGGCGTAGCTACTGATGTGGCTGGTGAAGTGGCCGTCGACGTGGCGTGGGAGCTGGACAGTCAAAGGTTGCCGGGGTAGCTTCTGGAAGGGTGAGGGAAGACCACCAGTCGACAGCTGAAGGGTTGTTGGGGTGGTAGTTGATGGATTTGGGTTTCTAAGATGGGTCGGTTGGGTATTGGGTAATTGGTTTTAGGAAAGTTGGGCTGTGAAGAGCCTAATGTATGTATCATATGTATATATTTTTTTGTTAGGCTCTTAAAATTGTAAATGGACTACTATATATATATGTGGATTGTTTAATAAATTTTTGGGTTTTATTTATGAAATATATATTGGCTGAATATATATATAGGCTAATGGTAAATGGACTTGGGGTTTAATTTGTTATTGGACTTGAGGCCCAGACGAAAAATGGTTATTACAATATGAGACGAGTAAAGGCAAAGAGATCATATTGCCACCGCCATTCCCAAACAGGGTGAATAGGCAGAAGCATGAGTACTAGTTCAAGAAATTTCTTGACATCTTGAAGCAAGTTTACATCAACTTGCCACTAGTTGAGGCAGTAGAGAAGATGTCTAATTACACTAAGTTCCTTAAAGACATTGTCTCTAAGCGAACAAGGCTGAGTGAGTTCGAGATAGTTGCCTTGACAAAAGGATGTATGGCAATACTGCATAACCGATTGCCACCCAAACTAAAAGATCCAAGCAGTTTTATAATACCTTGTGCCTTTGGCATCACTATGTCGGAAAAGCATTATGTCACCTTGGAGCGAGCATAAACATTATGCCAAAAATCTATTTTTCATCAATTAGGCAGAGGGAAAGCAAGACCCACGACAGTCATGCTACAGCTTGCAAACAATCTTATGTGCACCTAGAGGGAAAATCGAAGACATTTTGGTAAGAGTGGATAAATTTATTTTCTCGTTAACTTTATTGTTTTAGATTGTGAAGCAGATGAGTTCGCGCCCATTATTTTTGGGAGACCGTTCTTAGCAATAGGAAAAACTCAATCGATGTTAAGAAAGGAGAGCTCTTTATGTGGGTGAATGAGCAACAAGTCACACTCAATGTTTTCAAAACCCTAAAGTATGCTGATAATCTAGAAGAATGCCAGACTATTTAGGTTACCACAGAATTTAACTTTAATATGGAGGAGTATTGCCACGACAACTTCATTGTCGAGTCTAAAGAACTTGAGGAACCGAACAACGAGGCACTGCAGGAAGCAAAGTGGATTGTAAGTCGACCGGGTAAAAACTTCAAATCTCTTGATTACTCAAGTAAGGAACGTAAACGTGACTAGCCTTCCATTGAGCAACCTCCTATTTTAGAATTAAAACCATTTCCAGGTCAATTGAAATATGTTTATTTGGGAAAAGATAACACATTTCCTATAATCATTTCTTCTAAGTTGCAGTCTGAACAGGAAAAGAGATTGACTGACATGTTGGCGCAGCACAAAAAAGTAATAGGTTTGACAATTGGATATCTAAGAGGAATCGGTCTAGCAGTGTGTATGCACAAGATCCTGTTAGAGGAAGGCAACAACAATTCCATTGAGGCTCAAAGGAGGCTTAACCCTGCCATGAAGCAAGTCGTGATGAAGGAAATCATAAAGTGGCTTGATTCTGGTATCATATATCTAATCTTCGACAACTCATGGGTAAGTCTGGTACACTGTGTACCGAAAAAGAGAGGTATGACTGTGGTAAGTAATGAAAACAATGAACTCATTCCAACTAGGACTGTCACCGGTTATAGAGTTTGCATGGACTACCGTAAATTGAATAAGGCTACTAGGAAAGATCATTTTCCTCTACCCTTTATTGACTAGATGCTTGATCGTCTTGCAGGAAAACTTTTTATTTTTTTTCTTGATGGATACTCAAGTTATAACCAAATTGCCATAGCGCCAGAAGACCAGGAAAATACCATCTTCACGTGCCCTTTTGGTTTATATACATTTCGGAGGATGTCGTTCGGATTATGCAATGCTCTGGCAACCTTCTAGAGATGTATGATGGCGATTTTCTCTGATATGATAGAAGATTTCCCTAAAATCTTCATGGACAACTTCTTAGTATTCAGAGATAGTTTTGACAATTGCCTCGGCAATTTGGTAAAGGTATTAGCATGTTGTGAAGAATCTGACCTAGTTTTAAACTGGGAGAAATGTCATTTTATGGTGGATGAAGGTATCGTGCCAGGACACAAGATCTCATCTAAGGGAATCGAAGTAGATAAGGCCAAGATGGACATGATTGAGAAATTTTCGCCACCGAATTCAGTCAAGGGGATCTGAAGTTTTCTCGGACAAGTAGGATTTTTCATAAGGTTTATTCATAATTTTTCTAAGATTTCTAAACCCTTGTGTAATTTGCTTGAACATGACAAGGCCTTCAATTCTAATAATTCCTGTGCCACGACATTTGAAGCCCTAAAGAAGCAACTTGCCACAACATCTATTGTCGTTCCCCCTAATTGGTCCTTACCTTTCGAGCTCATGCGCGATGCGAGTGATTTTGGGGTAGGAATTGTCTTAGGCCAGCAAAAAGGTAAAATTTTCCATGTGATATATTATGCTAGCAAAACCCTTAACGATGCTCAATTGAATTACACAACGACCGAAAAGGAATTGCTAGTGGTAGTATTCGCATTTGACAAGTTCTATCCTTGATTGATGCTAAGATAATTGTTTACACTAACCATTTGGTAATTAAGTATCTAATTGCTAAGAAAGATGCCTAGCCACGTTTAATTTGTTGGATATTACTTTTACAAGAGTTTGACATTGAAATTAAGGACAGGGAAGAAACAGAGAACCAGGTTGCCGATCACTTGTCAAGGCTGGGAGGGAGCAATAAAGATGATGATTACTTGGAGATCCATGATGTATTCCCAGATGAGCAGTTGTTGGTTGCCACAACAGTTCCCTGGTATGCTGATTTAGTCAATTTTCTTGTGAGTGGTATTTTGCCTTATGACATTACTTATCCGGGAAAGAAGCGGTTCGTACATAATGCTAAGCATTATTATTGGAACGAGACTCTTTTGTTTAAACATTGTGCAGATCAGGTCATACGACGATGTGTTCCTGAGGAAGAAAAACAAAATATGCTTCTACAATGTCATTTATCACCCTATGAAGGCCATTTTGGAGGTACTTGCACATTGGCCAAAGTCTTACAATCATGCTTTTACTGGCCAACTTTGTATAAATATGCCCATGAGTTCTACAAAATGTATGATCGATGCCAGCAAACGGGGAATATATCAAGGCAGCATGAGATGCCATTACAGAACATCCTCTAGATAGAATTGTTCGACGTATGAGGCATCAATTTCATGGGGTCCTTCTTATCATCGTTTGGCAATTTGTACATCTTACTTGTCGTGGACTATGTGTCCAAATGGGTTGAGGTAGATGCAGTTCCCAGAAATGATTCCAAGATACGTAGCGTTTCTTGCAGAAAAATATATTCAAAAGGTTCGGAATGCCGAGGGCAATTATCAGCGATGAAGGTAAGCATTTTGACAATAAACTTATTACCAAGATGTTACAGTGCTTTGGAGTGACTCACAAAGTTGCCACGGCATATCACCCGCAGACTAACGGACAAGCAGGAATTTCTAACCACGAGTTGAAGATTATCCTTGAGAAGGTTGTCAATCCTTCCCAAAAGGATTGGTCTACAAGAATTGATGATGCACTTTGGGCCTACCGAACAACATTTAAGATGCCCTAGGCATGTCTTCTTACAAACTTGTCTACGACAAGACTTGCCATCTACCGGTGGAGATTGGGCATAAGGCCTATTGGGCAATCAAGACCATGAACATGGACTGGGAAAAAGCATGACAAAAATGCTTACTGAACTTGAACGAGATGGAAAAATTCTGTGCACTAGCTTAAAACAATGCCCTGCTCTATAAAAAAAGACGAAAAGATGGCATGACAAGAAGCAATTGTCGCGACAATTCTTGCCAGGGAAACTATTGCTTCTCTATAATTTTCAACTTAAACTTTTTCCGGAAAAACTGAAGTCAAGATGGTTCAGGCCATTCGAGGTAGTAAAACCCTATTCTCATGGGGTCGTTTTGATCAAATCAACTATCGATGGACGTAGTTTATGGTTAATGGACAGAGATTGAAGCACTATGTTAGTACTCATGTTGAGCGTGATAAGAGAGTGTTATCCTTAGAAGATGCATGAGAATGATCTTTCTAAGTGTTTAATTTTCTTTTTCATTATTTTATTTTTATTTTCGTTTTTGTTTATTTTATTTTTCCTTGAATTTTATCTTTTATCCTTTTCTTTTTATTTGGTTTAATTTAGTTTTTTTATCTTTATCTTTATTTTCTTGTATTAATTCTTCTTTATCCATTTGTTTTTGTTTTGTTTTTGAATTTTAGGATAAGAGTTTCAAAAGATAAGGAGTTGTGCTATGAGATAGAATTTCATTTGAAAAAATATATATCCCAATGAAGGTGGAAAGTCAAAGTTTTTAGGAGATTTAAACAACCCTTTGAAATTTTCACCCAATTTTTCTTTCCCTCCCTTTCTAACCCTAGCCGCACATCCCACCCATCACCCATCGTGTTTTTCTTTTCCCCATTGGAGATACATCAATCCATCCTCTTTACCAACCTTTCATTCCACCTTTAAATCCTCATTATAACACATCTTCTTCATTTACTTTTTTCCCACTCTTGAAACTCTTTTAGCTTTTCTTGTTTTCTTTTCTTTTTCAATTCAAGAACCAAACACCATGGCCAAGAATTTGAAAACCATGCCTGGAGCAAAGTTTTCACAAGCAGTCGAGCCATCATTTCGTTGTTTTCCTTCACCGGCAATTGAGCAAAGATTCAAGAAGAAGTTTGCCACTAGAAAGGTTTGGGAGGAGCAAGGGTTCACCTATGATCTCTCCAAACCAAAATATGGTCTTGAAGATTCCATCTACACCATTGTTACGGATCATAAGTGACCAATCTTTTGCGAACAGCCGGCATCGGGGAACTTCTCATGGGTAAGGGAGTTTTATTCTTATGTTTCTAATCCGGATAATCATTGTGTCTATATACGCAATTTTGCAAGTATACACGTTGCAAGTTATAGTATAAAAGATATCGTCTCCACATGGATTGGTGCCACTTCAAGAATCTAGTCTCTTGCACTGTAAAAAGTAAAAACACAAATAAAGGATTATAGGAGTTTAACTAATAACTAAACTAGAAAGCAATAAAGTAAAAGAAAATATGAGATCAAATGAGAGAGAGATAGGCCAGGTTATCGTGAGTTGAGGTGTGATAGCCGATTGGATCGTCTTGATAAAAGAGTGCACGGGCAACTCAGTTGCCGTGGCAACTTGCTGTGGGGTTGCCTTGGCAACTAATCGATGGTTGCCTGGGCAACTACTTGGGCATCTGGGCAGCAACCTTCAAGGTTCGGCAGAGCGTTCTTCAATGGTTTCTTCTTATCCCTAAGTCGAAACTCTAGCTACTTGTGCATGCCTTGATAATACATCCCTGCGTGAATCAAGGGTGAACAACAACCAATCTTGCACTCCTCTTAGCCGTTGAAATCCTTAACTTATTCCTAAGCCGGATTAATCTTCACCATCAATAGATTGAATAAAGATCATATTCATTCGTTTCTTGAATCTAACTCTCCCGATATTAGATAAATAGATGAAATCACGAGATCTTCTCCCAATTCACTCGCAAACAAGAATAAGAACCAAGAATGAATAAACCTTGAAATAGAAAAGTGCAAACTTTTATTACCTAAACAAAATCCAATAGTTTCTCACAACCACAAAACACAATAACCATAGCCAAATAGATTTAGTTCATGGCTATGTTCCAAAGAAACACAAGATAAATAATCCCTAGCATGAACCCAATCGAACAAGAAAGAAAAGGATGAAGAAGGAGGCTTGTCGAAATCCTCCTTGCCTTAGATGCTTGTCGAAAATTCTCTCCTCTTGCCCTCCTTGATGCTTGTCAAAATTCCCCTCTCTTGCTCTCTCTATGATTGTCGAAATCTCCTTCTTATTTATAGGGCTAGGCCAAAGTCCTTCTTTGAGGAGGAAGTTAAGTTGGAATTAAATTATCTTTAAAGAATATAATTCTTTATTATAATTGTATTCCTACTAGAACTTCTCCTATCTTCTTGGAATTTAATTCTTCTTTAATCTCTGCATGGAAATCAAATTCCTTTGGGTTTGGGCTTTGCTCCACATCATCTTGGGCTTGTCTAGTCATCAATTTCGACTACCATATCACCTTTGCTCTTGTCGACAATTGCCCTGGCAACTGGCTCGGCGTCTCCTTCATGCATTGCCCTGGCAACTAGCTCTAGCCCTGCTTTTGCAAATGATCCTGCACATACACACAAAACACACCAAAGCATCATCTTTTCCTACAAAAACTACCAAGTTATGTAATCAAGCTCAACGATGGAAGGAAACATGGATTAATGCATGAATGGCTAATTATGCAACTAATATGAGCCTAAGTCTAACAATAATATGAGTAAAAGGGGTAAGAAAAATAGTACTTTTGAACACTTATCACACCCCCAAACTCGAACTATTGCTTGTCCGCAAGCAATGCAAACTAACAATTACCTGCCAAGACTTCAACTTTCACAAACTTAGCTTTGAACTTGATTTCAATTCTCTGAACCGGGGCACAAAGTATGATTGGCTTTTTATTTTTTTGGAAAACTTAGGAGTTACTCGGAATCAAACTATAATGCTTGTGAGTGTGTGCGGAGTTGTGTGCAAGTTGATTTTTCGGAGTCTATGCAAACAAGAGGTTTTCAAATTACTTTATTGGGTTCTTTTTAACATGTTTTAACTAGATCCAATTTTGGGCACCTCTAGTGTTTTGTTTTTAGTTTTCTTAAGTTAATTTATTCGACTAGAGCCGGTTTCGGGCACCTCTAGTTATCAATTTTTTTAACACATACTAGAGCCAGTTTCGGGCACCTCTAGTGATCAATTTTTTTAGCACATACTAGAGCCAATTACGGGCACCTCTGGCATTCATCCAATCTTTATTCTAATCCCCCAATTTGTTAATTATCAACCTAAGTTCACTAGAATTCCTTAAATCAATCAAACCACAACAGTGTTTCATCAAATTTAGCATCATAGTAAAATTCTAAGTTTTTCCTTGGTTATCCTAGAATAAAAATTCTATCAATTAAGTGCATTGGCAAAGTCATCATCAGATATTCATCAAATCTAAGCAATTCTTGTTCCAATTAAAGGCATGGCAAGCAATTTATGTATCCTAAATGTAATACTTAAGATAATGTAACTAAACATGGTAACTACTAATAACAATCCCCCCCAAACTCGAGTGAGGCATTGTCCTCAATGCCTGCATTAAAGAAAAATAAAAATAACAAAAAATAAAATGCATACGAGGACTTACTCTGAGAGTTCGTCATCGTAGATGATTAGTTTCCTTTTGGTCGGTGTCTTGATTCTCTTGCTTGAACGTGATGGTTATTTTCTTGTTGCCGGTGGTGGAGTCGATCCTCGTACGGGGTTGTCCTCATCGTCCTCTTCATCAGTGTCATTGGCTTTTCGCTTGGAGGATTCAATTGGTACGGTCTTTGTTGGTGCAATGGAGGACTCGCCCGAATCTGAAAAATCAGAAAATGATTTCGTAGGAGTTGATTCGGGCATAGGTGCTTTACCTTTTGCTTTTGCAGTGGTTGCCGGGATGTCTTTAGCTTTGGTTGTCGTGGCATCTTCAGGGTTGGTTGTCGTGGCGTCAGCTTGTGCAGGCACGATGTAGATTGCCGCGGAATCATCTTTTGCGGTTGTCGTGGCGACTGCTTCATTGGTTGCCGGGGCAAGGATCTCGGCAGTAAATTTCCTTAGTATAGTGGTTGTGAGTCTTGTTGTGGAAAAGAAAACAAAGAAAACCTGAGAACTAAAGATAATGAAGAAAAATAAAATATCTCCTAAAAATAAAAATGAAAAGAAAAAGAAAAAGAAAAAGGAAATATTGAAAGGAGAGCATGCTCATGCATCTCCTAAGTTGACCACTTCTTTGTTACGTTCCACATGGGCACCATTGTAGTGCTTCAATCTTTGTCCATTAACTTTGAATTCATGGTTATCAGAGATGGACTTGATTATCACAGCACCATGGGAGAATGGTTTGACAACTTCGAATGGTCCCGAGCATCTTGATTTCAGCTTTCCCGGGAAAAGTTTTAGCCGAGAATTGAATAAGAGAACTAGTTGCCCTGGCGTGAATTGCCGTGGCAATAGTTTCTTGTCATGCCATCACTTTGTTTTCTCATTGTAGATTCGTGCATTGTTATATGCGAGTGCACGGAATTCTTCTATCTCATTGAGGTCCAACAAACGCTTTTGTCCGGCACTTTCCCAATCCATGTTCACGGTCTTGATTGCCCAGTATGCCTTGTGTTCAATTTCCACCGGTAGATGACATGTTTTGCCATAGACAAGTCGGAAGGGGGACATACCTAAGGGTGTTTTGAATGCAGTGCGATATGCCCAAAGTGCGTCATCTAGTCTTAATGACCAATCCTTCCTAGAGGGATTAACAACTTTCTCGAGTATACCCTTCAATTCCCGGTTGGAAATTTTTTCTTGCCCGTTGGTTTGTGGGTGATATGCCGAAGCGTTGCAACATCTTGGCAATTAGTCTATTGTCAAAATGTTTGCCTTCGTCACTGATAATTGCTCTCGGCATCCCAAACTGTATAAATATGTTTTTTCTGCAAGAATCATTGCACGGTCTTGGAATCGTTGTTGGGAATTGCAGCTGCCTCCACCCATTTAGACACATAGTCGACGGCAAGTAGAATGTTGAGGTTGCTGAATGAAGATGGGAAAGGTCTCATAAAATCGATCCCCCATACATCGAACAATTCCACCCTGATGATGTTCTAGAGCGGCATCTCATGTCGTCTAGAGATATTGCCCGTCCTCTGGCAACGATCACATTGCTTGTAAAAGTCTTGGGCATCTTTGTACAATGTTGGCCAATACAAACCGGATTGCAAAACTTTGGCCGCGGTACGAGTTCCTCCAAAATGTCCTCCATAGGGTGAAGAATGGCATTGCCGGAGTACATTCTGTTGCTCTTCTTCAGGGACACATCGGCGTATAACCTGATCTGCACATTGTTTAAACAAAAGAGGCTCGTCCCAAAAGTAATGCTTAGCATCATGGCGGAACCGCTTATTCCCTTGGTGAGTAATGCCATAAGGTAAAATACCACAAACAAGGAAATTAACTAAATCCGCGTACCAGGGTATTGCTGAGGCATGTGCTGCCGTGGCGACTGCTCCTAAAATTATTGAGGCGTGCACGTCAAAGGCTGCTGCAGCATCGAGGCATGTGCGTCTATGGTTGCCGAGGTGTCGAGGGTTGCCGAGGCAACTAAAATTTGTTCATTCGGGAATGCATCGCATATCTCTAGATCCGCGTCCTCCTCCCTATTGCGTTCCAAACGTGATAAGTGATCGGCCACTTGATTTTCTATTCCTTTCCTGTCCTTAATTTCAATATCAAATTCTTGTAAAAGTAATATCCAACGAATCAAACGAGGTTTGGCATCCTTTTTAGCAAATAGATATTTGATTGTCGAATGGTCCGTATGAACAATTACCTTTGTACCAATCAAATAGGATCGGAACTTGTCAAATGCGAAAACTAGAGCTAGTAACTCTTTCTCCGTTGTTGTGTAATTCACTTGAGCACTATTAAGAGTTTTACTAGCGTAGTATATCACATGAAAGGTCTTACCTATGTGTTGGCCTAGGACTGCTCCTACCGCGAAATCACTTGCATCACACATGAGCTCAAAAGGTAGCGTCCAATCTGGTGGAACGACAATGGGTGCCGAGGCAAACTTTTTCTTTAGGGTTTCGAATGCTTGGGTGCAAGAATCATCAAAATCGAAGACTTTATCCTGTTCAAGCAGATTACACAAGGGTTTAGTGATTTTAGAAAAATTATGAATGAACCTCCTGTAAAAACCTGCATGTCCGAGAAAACTTCGAATTCCTTTAACCGAACTTGGTGGGGGTAATCTCTCGATCACGTCCACCTTGGCTTTGTCTACTTCAATTCCCTTGGATGAAATCTTGTGGCCGAGCACTATTCCTTCATCTACCATAAAATGGCATTTCTCCCAATTGAGGACTAAATCAGTTTCTTCACATCTTGCCAACACCCTCTCTAAATTGCAGAGACAGCTGTCGAAGTCATTACCAAAAACAGAAAAATCATCCATGAAGATCTCAAGGAAGACTTCGACCATGTCTGAAAAGAGTGCCATCATGCGTTTCTGGAAGGTTACCGGGGCGTTACACAATTCGAACGGCATCCTTCGAAAGGCATAAGTACCGTATGGGCATGTGAAGGTTGTCTTTTCTTGATCTTCTAGTGCTATGGCAATTTGATTGTAACCTGAATAACCATCAAGAAAACAATAAAATGGTTTACCTGCAAGACGGTCAAGCATTTGATCAATAAAGGGTAATGGGAAGTGATCTTTCCTAATGGCTTTATTTAGCTTTCGATAATCCATACAAACCCTCCAACCGGTCACAGTCCTGGTTGGAATGAGTTCATTGTTTTCATTACTTACCACCGTTATACCTCCCTTTTTCGGTACACATTGTACCGGACTTACCCATGTACTATCAGAGATAGGGTATATAATGCCGACGTCAAGCCACTTGATGATTTTTTTCATTACAACCCCTTTCATGGCATGATTCAGTCTCCTCTGGGCCTCAATTGAAGGTTTGTGATCATCTTCCAACAAAATCTTGTGCATGCACACTGTCGGGCTAATTCCCTTCAAGTCGACAATTGTCCACCCTATTGCCTTTTTGTGTAGCTTCAACATCTTGATCAGCTTCTTTTCCTGCTCAGTCTGTAACATAGAAGAAATAATTACAAGCAATGTATTATCGGTTCCTAAGTATGCATATTTTAGTTGCTCTGGCAATTGTTTCAACTCAAGAATCGGTGGTTGTTCAATAGAGGGTTTTTCGAGCTTACCTTCCTTACCTGAGTAATCTAGTGGTTCAAAGTATGTACCTGGTCGATTGACTAGCCAATTTGCCTCTTCTTGTTGTTCATCATCGACCGGTTCTTCATACTACTTAGGTTTCTCTTGATCGGCAATGTAGTTGCCGAGGCAACTGAATTCCTCGTCGAAGTTAAACTCTGTCGTGGCATGAAGAAGTTGGCATTCTTCTGGATCATCGGCATGCCTAGTTTGGAACACATTTAGTTTAACTTGCTGGTCATTCACCCTCATTGTAAGTTCTCCCTTTTCAACATCGATCAAGGTTCTCCCTGTTGCTAGGAATGGTCTCCCGAGAATGATAGGTGGATGCTCATCTACTTCACAATCCAAAATAATAAAGTCAGCGAGAAAAATAAATTTATCAACTTTTACCAGTATGTCCTCGATTTTTCCCTCTGGATGCACATAGGATCTGTCGGCTAGCTGTAGCATAACTGTTGTAGGTCTTGCCTTCCCGATTCCTAGTTTCTGGAAAACTGATTTAGGCACCAAGTTTATGCTAGCCCCAAGGTCGCATAATGCTTTCCCGACATAGTGGTTTCCAATAGAACAGGGTATTGTGAAACTTCCGGGATCCTTCAACTTGGGTGGCATACGATTACATTGCCATGCATCCCTCTGTTGCGGCAACTGTTTCAAACTCTCCTAGCCTTGTTCTCTTGGACACAATGTCTTTAAGAAACTTGGCATAGTTTGGCATTTGTTCAATTGCTTCCACCAATGGCAAGTTGATGTGGACTTGCTTTAGGATATCAAGAAACTTCTTGAATTGGTATTCTTGCTTTTGTCGCTTCAACCTTTGTGGGAATGGTGGTGGAAGTCGGATATCTTCGATTCTTTCATTGGTTTGAAACCTGATTGACGGCATTGCCGGGACAACTGGAGTTGCCGAGGCGTTATCAACAGGGGTTGCTGAGGCATGCTTATCGCAAGTTGTCGAGGCATCTTTATCGTCGGTTGTCGAGGTATGCTTATTGTCGGTTGCCGCGATAATTCCTGGTTCAACATCTGAGGCTTTGCTGCTAGGTTCATCTTGATCTTTTTGTGGAGTTTTGTTTGATGAGCGGGGTTGAGCCTCTCTAAGTTGTTGGTCACTTCTAGTGGTGATCGCCTTACATTGCTCATGGCCAGTTCCTCTTGCGACTTCAGTATCGCTAGGTAAACCTCCATGCGGTCTAGTATTCAGATTTTGAGCAAACTGTCCGACTTGATTTTCCAATGATTTGATTGTCGCCTCTTGGTTTTGCAATCTCATTCCGGTCCTGTTAATAAAAGCATCAGTTCTTTTTATGAAATTACTATTCTCATCCATATAAGATTCAGTTTTCATCATAAAAGCATTTAGAGAATTTTCCAAAGAACTAGATGTTGTCGGTTGTTGCTGCAGTAACTGTTGCCGTGGCATATTCTGCTGGAATCCTGATGCTTGTGCATTCTGATTGTTCTGGTTTAAAGCATTGTTGGGATTACTCCATGAAAAATTCGGGTGCTTCTTCCAAGCTGGATTTGTATGTATTGGATATCACATTGTTGTTCCGATTGTAATTCCCCACATAGAAGCTGGATTCCGGATTCTGCATACATTCAGAAGAATTATGGTTATCACCACATAACTCACATAAAGAATCCATTACCTTGACTTCATGTGTGTTGTTTGGTCTTTGCATGTTCTGGACCATCTTGGTTAAAGTGGCCAATTGTGCCGAAATTGAATCTGATGATCCTAGTTCATGTATTGTGGCTTGGCGTCTAACTCCTCCTCTTCTAGTAGATGGGAATTGATAATCATTCTTGGCCAGCCTGTTTAAAATTTTCATTGCTTCCTCCGGCGACTTATCTAGGAGTATGCCGTTTGCCGAGGCATCTAGCATCATCCTTGTTGGTGTATTCACGGCGTTGTAAAACATTGTTACTTGAGTCCACACCGGGAATCCG
Source organism: Hibiscus mutabilis (assembly GCA_019671005.1). NCBI lineage: Eukaryota > Viridiplantae > Streptophyta > Magnoliopsida > Malvales > Malvaceae > Hibiscus > Hibiscus mutabilis. The sequence goes on from CM033715.1 coordinate 52,678,380, forward strand.
TGTAGGGGGCATTTGTGTAGAAGTTCTCTATATCGCTCCCATGCCTCGTACATGGATTCATCATCTGCCTGCCGAAAAGAAGTAATGTCATTACGAAGCTTATCAGTCAAATTTGTAGGATTAAATCGAGCAAGGAAATCACGACAAGGATCGGTCCAAGATGCTATTGATCCGACAGTAATGCTTTTCAACCATGCTTTCGCCCTATCCCTCAGTGAATAGGGGAATAATCTTAATCGTAAGACATCGGGGGTGACTCCGTGTATTTTGAACGAGTTACAAATCTCGAGGAAAGATTTCAGATGTAGCCGTGCATCTTCAGTTGCTGAGTCGCCAAACTGACCAATTGTGTTGATCATATTAAACATTACCAGTTTTAACTCAAAGTGGCCGGCTTCAATTTTAGGTGCGACAACTCCTGGATTAAGTCCATCAAGATCTTCTTCAAGATAGTCTCGAATAGTTCTGTTTCGTGCAAGAATCCTTCCTCCTCCTGCTAGAACATCTTGATTCATATTGCCGTCTTGATTAGCCATTGCTACTCTTATCCTTCGTCTAAGTCTTTGTAAGGTTCGTTCGATTTCTGGATCAAAGGGATATTCTGGTGTAGTCGGTCTCGCCCTGGTCATATACCAATGCAAAACCAAAGTTTGTTAGCCCTTTGAATCTTAAACAAGAAAAGTAAAAAGAAAGTGCAAGAAAATAAAAACAAAGTCACTATTGCCAATCCCCGGCAACGGCGCCAAAAACTTGTTGCGCGTAATAAGTGCTACAATAGCTCGTGCAAGTATACACGTTGCAAGTTATAGTATAAAAGATATCGTCTCCACATGGATTGGTGCCACTTCAAGAATCTAGTCTCTTGCACTGTAAAAAGTAAAAACACAAATAAAGGATTATAGGAGTTTAACTAATAACTAAACTAGAAAGCAATAAAGTAAAAGAAAATATGAGATCAAATGAGAGAGATAGGCCAGGTTATCTTGAGTTGAGGTGTGATAGCCGATTGGATCGTCTTGATAAAAGAGTGCATCGGCAACTCGGTTGCCGTGGCAACTTGTACAAACGGGGTTGCCTTGGCAACTAATCGATGGTTGCTGGGCAACTACTTGGGCGTCTGGGCAGCAACCTTCAAGGTTCGGCAGAGCGTTCTTCAATGGTTTCTTCTTATCCCTAAGTCGAAACTCTAGCTACTTGTGCATGCCTTGATAATACATCCCTGCGTGAATCAAGGGTGAACAACAACCAATCTTGCGCTCCTCTTAGCCGTCGAAATCCTTAACTTATTCCTAAGCCGGATTAATCTTCACCATCAATAGATTGAATAAAGATCATATTCATTCGTTTCTTGAATCTAACTCTCCCGATATTAGATAAATAGATGAAATCACGAGATCCTCTCCCAATTCACTCGCAAACAAGAATAAGAACCAAGAATGAATAAACCTTGAAATAGAAAAGTACAAACTCTTATTACCTAAGCAAAATCCAATAGTTTCTCACAACCACAAAACACAATAACCATAGCCAAATAGATTTAGTTCATGGCTAGGTTCCAAAGAAACACAAGATAAATAATCCCTAGCATGAACCCAATCGAACAAGAAAGAAAAGGATGAAGAAGGAGGCTTGTCGAAATCCTCCTTGCCCTAGATGCTTGTCGAAAATTCTCTCCTCTTGCCCTCCTTGATGCTTGTCGAAATTCCCCTCTCTTGCTCTCTCTATGATTGTCGAAATCTCCTTCTTATTTATAGGGCTAGGCCAAAGTCCTTCTTTGAGGAGGAAGTTAAGTTGGAATTAATTTATCTTTAAAGAATATAATTCTTTATTATAATTGTATTCCTACTAGAACTTCTCCTATCTTCTTGGAATTTAATTCTTCTTTAATCTCTGCATGGAAATCAAATTCCTTTGGGTTTGGGCTTTGCTCCACGTCATCTTGGGCTTGTCTAGTCATCAATTTCGACTACCATATCACCTTTACTCTTGTCGACAATTGCCCTGGCAACTGGCTCGGCGTCTCCTTCATGCATTGCCCTGGCAACTAGCTCTAGCCCTGCTTTGGCAAATGATCCTGCACATACACACAAAACACACCAAAGCAGCATCTTTTCCTACAAAAACTACCAAGTTATGTAATCAAGCTCAACGATGGAAGGAAACATGGATTAATGCATGAATGGCTAATTATGCAACTAATATGAGCCTAAGTCTAACAATAATATGAGTAAAAAGGGTAAGAAAAATAGTACTTTTGAACACTTATCAGCTATCAACATATACTGTGGGTTGTTTTCCACACGTGACGAACATACCAAGTATGTAAATAATATTACTGCAGACAAGGTGGATAAAGTCCTCAATGATCTCACCGTTGAGGGCACCGAATGGAATGATGGAGAATTAAAAGGCGCGGTGAATCGAGTCTTGTTGAAACCCGCGGCCAAGTTGTGGAATAACTTCATAAAAACTCGTTTGATGCCTACAACTCATAACACTACTATTGATGAGATTCATGCTTGTAGCAAGAAGGATATGGGGGCACTCTATTTTCCTGATCTAATTTCAATCTTGTGCGAGAAAGAGCACATGCTGACCGAGGCTACAAACAAGAGGCTTTATCCTATATAAAACCTTCCGATCTTGGAGCTATAGGCTCTTCCTACATAGAACCCTTCACTCTGAAGCCTCGAGTTATGAGTCCCTCCTATATAGAACTTTTCATTCTGAAACGGTAAAGCTTGGAGTCCTTCCTATATATAACTCTTCGCCTTCAACGCTGGTTTCTCCTATATAAAACCTTCTGCGTCACTGACGGATTCTTTCGACTGGGAGTTCTTCCTATATAGAACTGTTAGTCTTCAAACCCTAGAGCCGCAAGTCCTTCCTGTATAGAACTCTTAGCTTTTGAAATCTCAGAGTTACAGGTTCTTCCTATATAAAACCTCTCACTCTAAGACAGTAAAGCTCGGAGCCCTTCCTATATAAGACTCTTCTCCTTGAACACAACGGGTTTTCCCTATATAAAACCTTATGTGTCATGGGTGAATTCCTTCGGCTGGAAGTTCTTCCTATATAGAACTGCTAGTCTTCACCCTGGAGCTGCAAGCCCTTCCTATATAAAACTTTCAGCTCCTGAAGCCTCGAAGCGGCGGATTCTTCCTACATAGAACCTCTCGCTACAGGAGCTTGAAAATATAGGCCCTTTCTATATAGAACCTTTATCTTCAAATTTTTTTTCTTTTTTTTCTCTTTTTCCTTTTTTCTGCTCTCTTTTTTCTTTTTTCCTTCCTTTTTCTTCTCTTCTTTTTTTCTATCTCGTTTTTTTTTTTACTTTTTTCTATCTCATTTTCATTTTTTTACAAGGTTGTTGATATCTTTGGACATACGCTACTAAGGCTGCCGCATCATGCCCGAAGGACCTATCACCATGCTCGAAAGACTTACTGGTGGCCTGAAAGACTTAACACCGTGCCCGAAGGACTTATCGATGACCCGAAGGATTTAACATCTGGGCCTCAAGCTGCTATGGCTGCCGATTTTTCTGGACTTACGCTGCTAAGGCTGCCGAAATCTTTCTTCAATTTGGGGATTCACACCGAAAATGGCTACCGATCTTTTTTTAGATTTGGGGATTCACGCCGAAAATGGCTACCGATCTTTCTGTAAATTTGGGGACTCACGCCGAAAATGGCTGCCAAAACTTTCTTTAAATTTGGGGACTCACACCGAAAATGGTTACCGATCTTCTTCAATTTGGGGACTCACACCGAAAATGGCTGCCAAAGTTTCTTTAAATTTGGGGACTCACAGTGAAGGTGGCTGCCAAACTTTCTTCAAATTTTGGGGACTCACGTCGAAGGTGGTTGCCAAACTTTCTTTAAATTTGGGGACTCACACCGAAGGTGGCTGCCAAACTTTCTTCAAATTTTGGGGATTCACGCCGAAAATGGCTACCGATCTTTCTGGACTCACGCTGCTAAGGCTACCGAAATCTTTCTTCAATTTGGGGATTCACACCGAAAATGGCTACCGATCTTTCTTCAGATTTGGGGATTCACGCTGAAAATAGCTACCGATATTTCTTTAAATTTGGGGACTCACGCCGAAAATGGCTACCAAAACTTTCTTTAAATTTGGGGACTCACACCGAAAATGGTTGTCGATCTTCTAGGACTCACGCTACTATAGCTGCCGAAATCTTTCTTCAATTTGGGGATTCACACCGAAAATGGCTACCGATTTTTCTTTAAATTTGGGGACTCACACCGAAAATGGCTGCCAAAACTTTCTTCAAATTTGGGGACTCACACCGAAAATGGCTGCCAAAACTTTCTTTATATTTGGGAACTCACGCCAAAAATGGCTGCCAAAACTTTCTTTAAATTTGGGGACTCACGCCGAAAATGGCTGGCAAAACTTTCTTTAAATTTAGGGATTCACACCGAAGGTGGCTGCCAAACTTTCTTCAAATTTTGGGGACTCACGCCGAAGGGGGCTGCCAAAATCTTTCTTCAGATTTTGGGATTCACGCCAAAAATGGCTACCGACCTTTCTTCAAATTTGGGGACTCACACTGAAAATGACTGCCAATCTTCTAGGACTCACGCTGCTATAGCTGCTGAAATCTTTCTTCAAATTTTGGGGACTCACGCTGAAAATGGCCGCCAATCTTCTAGGACTCACGCTGCTATAGCTGCCGAAATTTTTCTTCAATTTGGGGATTCACGCCAAAAATGGCTACCGATTTTTCTTCAAATTTGGTGACTCACGCCGAAAATGGTTGCCAAACTTTCTTCAAATTTTGGGACTCGCGCCGAAAATGGCTGCCAATCTTCTAGGACTCACGCTGCTATAACTGCCGAAATTTTTCTTTAATTTAGGGATTCACGCCAAAAATGGCTACCGATTTTTCTTCAAATTTGGGGACTTACGCCGAAAATGGCTGCCAATCTTCTTCAATTTGGGGACTCACGCCGAAAATGGCTGCCAAACTTTCTTTAATTTGGGGCTCACGCCAAAAATGGCTGCCAATCTTTCTTCAAATTTGGGGACTCATGCCGAGAATGGTTGCCGATCTTCTTCAATTTGGGGACTCACGCCGAAAATGGCTGCCAAACTTTCTTTAATTTGGGGCTCACGCCGAAAATGGCTGCCAATCTTTCTTCAAATTTGGGGACTCACGCCGAGAATGGTTGCCAATCTTTCTTCAAATTTGGGGACTCACACCGAAAATGGTTGCCAAAACTTTCATCTTTAATGAAATCCACTTCTTAATACTCTTTGATAATTCTTCAGGTACCTGTCCAAAATAAGCAAAAATTGGCATGCCCCTATCTATATAATGCATGCAATGTAATGCTTTCTTTCTCCTCTTTTTCTCTTTTCTCTCTTCTCATTTTCTTTTTCTTTTCTTCTTTTTTCTTTTTTCTTTTTTCCTTCAATTTCCTCTTATTTTTTCTTTTTCTTTTCTTTTTCTTCTCCCTCTCTTTCTTTCTCTCTTTTTCTTTTTTTCTTTCAGCCCTTTTTTGTTCTAAAGTCTTACACCCTGAAAGGTCGCTCCTCAGATTTCTTCATCTCTTTACTTCTTCATTGTATGCTCTTAAATCCTCATTTGAACATGTTTTTAAACCTTTTGTGCGGAAGGCTTTCTTGTCTTCAGGTTATCACCCGTCTTCATAAATGATCCTCTGGTTCTTATATTATTCTTATAAGAACCATTGTCATCTTCTTCGTTTGGCGTTGCCCCATTCAACCACGGCCTCCACTGCTTTGAATTTTCTGACCCATCATACAGAGCCTTGATCTATTTCTAGTCACCAGGGTGAGCCAAAATGCTTCCATCCTCTGAGCTCATCCTTGATCTTCTCGTAGCACTTCGACGGGAACTAACTCTCGGTCTCTATGCTTTAAATCTCATCATCATTCATTTTTAAAGTAATGCAAAAGGCAATTTACTTGCGTATATTTCAAAAAATAATGATTGTTTGAAAAGATAACAACCATTTTGAAAATCACAACTTGGAGGGGATACCAAACATTTTGAAAACAATGTTTGGAACAAATGGTAAACATCATTTTTCCTTTTTTTTTAAGGACCAAACATTTTTAAAAAAAAATTAATGTTTGAAGAGTGTTAAACAAAATTCGAAGTATATTGCCAAACATTTTAAAAACTAATGTTTGGGGGAAATGGTAAACATCAAAACTTTGGGAGAAAATGTCAAACCTTTTAAAACATGTTTGCCCCCGAAATATCAAACACCATAGCGCATCTGCTTCAAGTTTCCAGATATCAACTCTAATGAAGCGCATATTTAGAAGATCTTGACCATTATGGAGATATATGCCAATGTATAGTTTCTTCTGGTCTAATATGCTTTTGAGAGGAACAACCCTACCTAGTTTCTACCCCGTTTAAGGTGGCTCTCTTAATCTCACTATCTCACAATGCCCCATCCTTCCCTCATTTGGGTGTCGATCAAGCACTTCAAAGTTTGACGTTCCTTGAAGCAAAATTAGCCCTTATAGGCGGAATGAAATCTGAAGACATTCTCATTCAACTTGGATATCTATGGATGACCAGAATAGTCTTTGGGGCTTGTAATGTAGGCCTTTGGTTTATGGTTAAGTGAAACAATATTTACATACTTGTGAAACTTGGATATGCCCATTATTCCTTCCCTTTTTGGATCACTCTAGATCGCCCGTTTTCGGGTTTTCACCCTAGAGTTCATTTCCTTTCTTTTTTTTTTGTAGGCTGCCTTGCATTACGGCTATATACTGATGTTTGTTTTTTGTTCAATAATGTTTGATCCTTCAATACTCCTCGAAACTGAGATTTCTTGAATGAAGGACTACGAATACATTTCTGGGAATTCTTGTGATTGGCATGCCCAGATGAAATGTTATTCTTTCTTTCTTCTTTTCTTTTCTTTTTCTTTTCTTCTTTTTCACTTTTTCTCTTGGATCGCTCTAGATTGCCCCCATTTTTAGGTTTTCACCCTAGAGGTCACTTCCTTGATGTATTTTTGGTTGGATATTGATGCCCAGCAGAGCTCAGGCAGACTACTCTTTTTCTTCATTTTTAGGATCACTCTAGACTGCCCATTATTGGGTTTTCACCCTAGAGGTCATTTCCTTTTTCAAAATTGGCAATCTTTGGGCCGGCTTGTCTTGACTTGGCTTCAATTCAAGCTTCTATACTAATTTTCAAAACTGATATTTACTTGAAATGTGGATTCCTTGTGTCTCTTGCTCATAGTTGAAGTCTAATTCTTGTATTGTTTAATCCGTGTGTGAAGCATAGACAGTATTCTTCATTTCTCTTTTTCTTTTTTCTTTTTTTTCTTTTTTTTTTTTTTTTTTTTTTTTTTTTTTTTTTTTTTTTTTTTTTCTTTTTTTTTTTTTTTTTTTTTTCTTCTTTTTTTTTTTTTTTTTTCTTTTTTTAGACTACCCATATTGGGTTTTTAGCATTGAATCTCTTTCTTCTTATTCGAGTTTCGAGTCTATGAATGTATCCTCGAATCAACACGTATCTATACTGGTATTGATGCGATCTTCCGCTCGAAGTTAATTGCCTCTCTGCAGCTCTTCTAATATTTACTCGATCTGGATTGCTTCGGCCTTTCGAATGCCATTTCTCTTCTTTTCTTTGGTTTTTAGTTTGGACATATCCTTGCTTTCAACCACTTTCTTCTGATGATTTTCTTATCTTCGTATCCAATCTGTCTGGTCTCATCTCTGTCTTCTGGTAAAGTAAAAGAATATCCTTCATTGTCAAATTCACAGATGTCCTGAGAATGCCTTCAGGGGGTAGAGGTTTAGGGTCAACTCTCGTTTCAAGGATCTTAAACGACAAGCGCTGAGAAGATAAATTCCTAAAATGGGAACTGCCCATTGTCTAAACACTCGCTTTGTTCCTCTGTTGGCCTAAGTAAACTAGCAGATACTCACACTTACAGTATCCCCACAACATTCAATCTCTTCTAAATATATGCAACTTAGAGTTGATCTTTGGGTCTGAAGTAAATGTACTGTTGCATTCAAAATTCGAGGACCTGGTATAGAAATGATATATACATATGTCCATTCAAAAATGCGTGTATATGCATATGGGAGAACAAAACTACCCTAAAATAAAATGTTTAAAGAATCAAGAATGTAAAAATGTTTTCTAAATGGAAATGTGATTTTTAATTCTAAAAACATCTGTTTGAGAGTTTTTTCTTCTTTTTTTTTTTTTCAAAGCATTGAGCATTTCTTTGTGAACTGATGGGAAAACCAATAGGGACCTCCGGACTACCTCCCGAGTACTAACTCATTCCGGTCCTTTGTAGTGTAGGCTTGTGCCACTTCTCTTGTTTTTCCTTGCTGGATCAATTCTTGTCATGACTCCCTCGTCAACCAGCTTTTTAATTTTTCTATTAACGACCCTAAATTTCTTAGTGTTATGCCTCAGCGCCTCAATGTAGAACTCACATATACCTTGACCAGATAAAGTCATATGTCCGAGATAGAATACTCCAAATATCTCTAAATATGTACTTGTTCGAGGTATTTTTCTCGGTGATTCGGAGGAATCTGCCTGTCTTCTTCTCTTACGATCACGAGAACCTTGAAAGTGGTACCCATTTATCTCTTTCTTTTCTTCTGCTCCTAGACAGGTCTGGTCTTTAAACTTAGGTCTCAGAGTGCATGTTCGTTTCTCTCTCCGACTGTCATTAAGTCCTCAAAGTTGGCCTTCATTTTCTCGAGCATCTTATTAAAGAATAAATATGAAAGGTGGCATGTAAGTCACTTTCCTCTTCATCTACGGGAAGCTGTACCTGGGTCGCTAAACACAGCCACCTCAAAGCACGTTTCTTGAAGCCTTCATCAAGTTTCATCTTCGTACCCTGAAGATACTGATGACTTGGTGATAGGTCTAAAGTATATATGTGTTGCCCATAAAGACGTCGATTAAGTCTCCGCATGACTACACTTGGTCTCTACTCAAATAGTTGTACCATATCACGGTAGGTCCTGCTAGACTATCGTAGAGGTAGTGGATCGGGAATTTTTTATTCTCGATGTAGCCTTCTATCTTTCTACAGGACGTGGTCAGGTGAATCTTGGGGCAGCTTGTTCCGTCATCATGCGTAAATCTGAGAATCTTTAAAATCTGGGGGAATGACCAAATCAGGGTTCAAACAGAGTTTTCTTGCATCGAAGGCATCAAACTTCTTCTTTTTCTTTTTTTCTCTCGAGCCCATCTTTTAACTGCTCGAATATTGATTTTTGAGTGTCTTCAATTCTTTTATCCATGATAAAACCCTAATTGGTTTTTGAATTACTCATCATAAAGTTTATGCAAGGTAATAATAATGCAAGGTAATGATAATGTCATGTAAAACATGTCAGGATCGTGCAAAGCAATGCAATGCAATCCTAAAATATAAACATGAATGCAATAAGGTATTGATTCCAAAAGTGATCCCCATAGAACGACGTTCATTGAGGCCAAAAGGTTTCATTATATCAGATATTAGATATTTATAGTTACTGATAAGCTTCAGTGCCTACTTTCTTAACTTCATCCAGTAGTCCGATCAGCTTGCCTCTGTAGTCCAACACTTGATCCATGTTCTGACAAAGCATGTCACCTTGTTGAGCCGTCTTACCTGCTCGAGTAATATCGATCTTCGGGTCTTTATCTATCTCCTGCTTAGTCTTTCATAGCGTGGAAGTTGCCCTTTCCAACTGAAGAGTGTTGAATTGTCATTGCTCTGTCGTAAACTTGTTTCTAAAACTCTTGTTAATGGCTAAGTTATTCTATAGCTCATCTCTGGAGACTATCGTACCTATTCCCAATTTCCTCAAACGTATCTGATAACATCCTGACTTGATTCTTGCTTGACTAGTTTCTCTTCTTTCAATATTCCGAATCGTCTTTCAACTGGACAACACCGTTCATCTATTCTTTAAAGGTGACCCAATCTGATATTCTTAAACACTCAAGAAAGCTTCTGATGATCATTCTGCAAATTCAACTTTATCCAAGTTATCTCTCTCTTATCTGAGCTGGCTGAACTCGAAAGAATATCCCTCTCCTGGGATGCCCCTATCTCCGATCTTCAAATTTAACTCGCTTGAGTGACCCACTTTGGTATTATTCGAACTTTGTCTTGGATATCGATTCCTCCTCAACTTTGCCCCTCGGGTGATTGTTAGCTCACTATAGAATTGGGGAACTCCGTCTTCGAAACCTAAAATCCTCATCGCGATAAGATCTTGAACTCATTCCTCAAGGCCCCGCAATCCTCAATACCGTGACCCAAACTTCCTAAACGGTAACTGCCTCTAGCACGTGTGTCGTAATCTCTCGGATAAGATGGTCTCTTCGCTAGAGACTTCACCGAGGTAATAAGGCTCTTGTCGATGAACATTAGGAGTAGTTCGGTGTACCTCACAGGAATCGAGATATACTTCTTTTCATTACTTGCTTCTCAAGTTTCTTCTAGACCGAGCTCTATTTTTTGAAAGCCCGACTCAAGCATACCTTCCGCATGTTTATTGATGCAGATCACAAAAAGGGTTCAATTTGTCGTATTTGGATGACTTGGAGGTAGAATTCTGACTATCTCGCTCTCTATTCTGATCCTTAATCGGTTCTTCTTTCGGTTTGATGGATCGCTTACCTTTTGTCAAAGTATTCATCTGATTCATCACGTCTTCCCTCTGCTTCTTTCAACTCTTGTACTTTACTTTGCTCATTACCAGTACCGTGTCTCCTTACCGTGTCTGACCTGAAGTCTTTAGATGGTTCCTCTTCTATTGTCTCCGATCTTGTTCTGGGATAAAACCATGGATCCGTGCCCTCTAATATCTGACCAGACGACCCTTTGCCAATTATGAACGATTTCTGAGATTTGAGGAACCACTTCGGGAATCAATACCCTATAAATGCGAGAATGCATGCAAATGCGATGTTGATTCTCGAACAGTCTTTGAAAAACTTTCAATAGAGAAAATGTATGTTTGCAAGAAATTAATAATGAATTACAGGCAACAGTTGAATTTATTCTGGAGACCTTGACTTCGGGAAGCAAAACCTGTGCTCCACGTCTCGACGTCGTCTTCAGGATGATGGATGACTCTGTCTTCTCCTCTTATTCTATTCTATGGACTCGTGACGTCGTGATCTTTATTTTTGTGGCTTCTGAAAAGGACATCAGACAATATATTTTCTTCTGTAGATCTGGGTACGTCTAAACAGGGATGGATTCTATCGATTCTAGGGGAGTACTTTAAAACTTTTTGGGGTTTAAATTAAAATTTTCAAGGATCATTTAGTTTAAAAATTCCACCTTTTATTATCAAAAAGTTTTAACTTACTTAAAAAATGAAACTTTTAAGTTTCTTTTTGTTATTATTATTATTCTGAAAGTTTTATGAGGGAAGAAGTTTCAAAGCAAAATAATAATATTTTCAATTTTTTTCTTTTTTTTTAAATGAGTTAAATTAAAATCTGAGATTTTTTTAAAAAATGGTCAAATGTGAATATTTAAAATTGGGGTTCTGCGGCCCTGACTGAATCTTTTGCGTCACACGTGCCTTACTATCGTACGTCTTCTTTCTCGGTTGGTCTTTGCTCGGCCTAACTTGTTACTGTAATATTATCGTTTCTGGCAAAACATACTTTTTCTATTTTGAAAGCCTTTTAATGAACTGTTCTTGAATCAACACCATGATATGCAACATGAATGCAAATAAAGGCGTTGATTCCGCTGGTAATCACCCTTTCGAACGACTTTCATGGGAATTAAAGGGTCCAGATTACAAAAAAGGTCCATATTACAAAAGGAGTCTCTATTACAAAAAGAATCCCTATTACAAAAAGTCTTAATTACAAAACAAAGTTCTACACATAAGCCCTAGCTCTACCTCCTAGCTCCTCGACAGCTCTGAGCAACTTGATAAACCTTGGTGCTTATTCCATGTCCGGGGTTACGAAAGGTCGGAGAGTCGCGGCTTCGGTAGCTAAGTCATTCACACGCCTTGCAACTCGTCGTATGTCCACCATCAGGGTCTCGTGTGTATACTTTGGCATTACACGCTTGCTCGGCAAATTGTTACTTCGAATCTGTTGATTAATCTCTGACCGATGCCACGCGACTGGATCGATGCCGTCCTTCCTAAGACACATTTTTTCCATGATGAAAGATTTTCTAATCGGGCAAACCACTTGAATCAACGCCTCTATGTAATGTGGATGCAATGATAATGCAACAAAAGTATGTGTAAAATAAAAAAATAAAACACAAAAATAAAACACAAAAAATGAGTTAGTACCGGATAAAAATAATAAATACATAAATAAAAGGACAAATAAAATAAGGTAAACAAAAAAACCCTATTTATCCCGTCTAAAACACCTAAGGTTATCCGCATGGCTCTAAAGGGGTGGGTTTCTATATGTTCTCTACATGCAGTGTTGGTGCTAGGAGGTACCCGAATTGTCCTTGTTGTCCTCTACTAAGAGTAGTAAGGCCCCCGATCATCACCCATTATAGGCTCCTTTCAACCGAGTTCAATTCAGGGGGACCCATTCGCTTATGTCCGTACGAAGGAACAATATCCTTACGAAAGCATAAGGTACTCGAGCCCCGAAGGTACTTGCTAGGCCCATACGAGAGAACGATATCTCCACGAAAGCATTAGCGTTTTCCCCCACTTAAAACGGGTTTATATGCCATATTTTAAATGCGTTAAAATAAACACACAATTATAACCGAATGTTAATTTAATAGTCACTTTAACCCGAAATTTTTAATATTAATAAAGCGGTAATTATTTTAAAAAGCTTGACTCTCTTCTTGTTTTCGAAAAACAAAAAATCATCCCCAGCGGAGTCGCCATCTGTAGCGATGTTCTTTTTCGCTAAAAACATGTTTTCGAAGTGTTTGTGATTTTTCGGATATTAAAATATTTATTCCGTGGGGTTTTAAAAATACCGTATTTTATTTAAAGAAAGGGAGTCGCCACCGGCCACTGAGGTAGGCCGGACACCATAAAACCAGAGATTTGAAAACTATTGGGTTCGGGAGTCGGTTACGGATGGGGAAGGATTAGCACCCCCACACCGCCCAAACTTGGTACTTTAATAATTATCGCTTTATTAATATTGGATTTTCCGGGTTAAAGTGACGATTAGTTTAAAATTCGGTTATAATAGCGAATAAATTTTAAAGGCCCCGTTATTCGAGAGTAAACGCTCAACCACTATCACTACACCTGATACTGGCCCCGTTTACGCTCGGATAAAAGGGCACCGCATTGACATTATATATTCCATTATGCAAACTTAGTGAGCAAAATATAAAACATGGCAAATAATTTAAATACAATACAAATAAATATTAACATAATAGAATACTAATCTAACATAAATAAAATACTAATCTAAAACATACATACATAAATATTAATCTTACTTATAAATAAAAACAAATTTAACATAAATAAAATGCTAATATTCATAAATATTAATTTAAAACACAAATAAATATTAATCTAACACATAAATAAAAACGAATCTAACATAAATAAAATATTAATATAAAACACAAATTTAAAACATATTAAATACTAATCTAAAACATAAACATACAAACTAAAGAAATAAGAATACAATTTTAAAATAACTAACACTTCATTAAATTATAAAAATTACAACACAAATAAAAGGGGAAGAAAATATACCTAACTAGGAGCTCGAATGACGAACCCCGACTGAACCCCACCGAGATCTACCACGACCTCTCCAAAAATATTAACTAGATCGGATCCAAAATATGATCCCGATCGAATGTTGGATCGAACCAACTAGGGCCGAGGGCACTGCCCCCAATCCGGCCAGCCGTAAGCTCCTAATTGGGGAGCCAATTTCATCGCCAATTTGTGGCCATTTTTTGGCAAATTGGGCGTGTAATTTGTGTGTGAAATTGAGCGCCCCCATGCCTTGTATTTATAGGCAAGGGGTGGGAAAATAGGGTGACGTGGAGCACCCTGCTCCACGCAATTTCTCTTCTTCTTTTTTACCTTTTTATATTTTATTTTTATTATTATTATTCATTAATTTTATATTAATAATACTACCATCAAAATAATACTAATAACACTAAAACCCGGTCAAAAATGAGTGATTACACATCTTACTAGCAAGAAGTATAATTACAGTATCAGTAATAACATCTTTTGATGTTACTAGATGCCATTTATATTTAATATTAGTCAGTTTTAATCTAGTCTTAATATGTTTGTAATAACTTATAAACTAGTTTATGTTGATAATAAAGGGTGAGTAGTTATATTAAAATTAAAATGGGTTAGATGGATTACTAGTATATAAATCGGATAACTTTTGGAAAAAGAATAAATATAACTATTAATTAGATTTTTAAATTAGGCAGTTTTTAGACAGTTATATTACTCATAGCTTGTAGTTAGATTATTAAATTAGGCAGTGGATGTTAATACGAGTCTAGCCTCTGCAGGAGGCATTGTGAGGGGAAGCTCTGGTGAGTGGCTATTTGGCTTTTGTCGTAACATCAGATTATGTTCTACTTTGAATGCGGAGCTTTGGGCTATTTTAGATGGTCTCCAATTATTGTGGGATCATGGGATTCACCATTGCATAATTGAGACTGATTGCTTGAACGTGACAAAGCTGCTTGTGGATGACCGGTTGTGTCGTCTATCTTCTTTGTGTCGTCGTATTTGTGCTTTGCTTGAGTATGATTGGCATATAATAGCGGTTCACACTCCACGGGAAGCTAATCGGGCTGCTGCCTATATTGCAAAACAGGGGTGGACATTGCCTCTGGGACTCACATTCTTAGCCTCTCTAGACTCGACTTTACTTCCCCTGCTGCATCAAGAATGCAGCATTGTGACTGCATCTCCTACATGCTAGTTTCCAATAGCTGAGAACGTTGTATTTGTAACCAAAAAAAGATTAAGTGTTTAATTATATCAATTAAAAAATGACACATTAGTTCTTTTAATATCAATTTAAAGAACAATAACTAAATTGTAACTAGACTGTAATATTAGTGATTAAATTTGTAAAAAAATTATTTTGTGACCAAAATAAAATACACTCAATAGTTTGATGACTAGTGAATTTACCCAACAAGTTATAAGTGGATAGTTTAAATTTAGTATTTAGTTAGGTTATTTATGCAACTAATTTAAAATTTTGTTTTAAGTAAGTTTAATTACGATTTTAATCATTTTATTTTTAAAAAATTGATTATTTTAGTTTATAATGTTATTTTTTATAATTTTAATAAGGTTAAACTACCTGGGTGACCACCCAACTATTGGGTCTGACCTGTTTTAACCATCAAACTACAAAAATTCATAATTCGACCACCCAACTCTTTAAATTGACTTATTTTGACCACCAACTATTAAAATCTAACAGTGGGGTGACATGGTTGTTAATGGGAATTTGTATAACTATACATTTGGTCCTTGTTAGTTACATATTCTATCAACTATACATGATGAATAGATTTAGCAATTGTTTCCTTTAATATACTGTTATATCTATCATTACCAAAATTGATTTTGGGTGCGATACAGGTTTCTTTTCAGCTATAAAACTTGATTACAAACTGTTAGCAAATCCATCTATGTACATGCAAAACCCAATAGAGGCGATATTTTCAAAAGTAATATCCTCCACTTGGAAAACATACGAGAAAGCCATGGCTTGTCATTCCACGTTCACAGTTGAGAGCTAAAGCCACTAGGCAAATGTATTGGATACTATTTTAAATCGTCGAGCACCTATATCAGTTCCAAAGGAATTAAAGAAGATGAAAGCACCAAAAGTTCAAGGTGATACTGATGTAGAACCAATGGTTGCTGACTATTGGTTAAATGATGTCAAAATCATGCTGAGCAGAATCCCTTGTGATGATCAAGGAATGTTGGAGGGAGTTGTATCTTTACTGTTGGAGCATGCTAGTGTGTGGTGGAATGTAGTCACTGCACAAGTTCCTCCATAGCAGATTACGTGGAAATTCTTTCTAAAAGAATTCAAAGTAAAATATATTGGGGATGTGTTTATTGAAAAAATGAGACAACAGTTTTTGGATCTGAAACAATATGGCAGGTCAGTCTATGAATACGAATGCGAGTTCAATAGATTGAGCAGATTTGCAATAGAGTTTTTTTCAATTGAAAAATCCAGAATTGACAAATTCATAGTTGGGTTGGATCCTCAATATAAAAAGGTATTGGTTTCTCTCAATTTCGCTACTTTTTAAGAGGCAGTAAATCGAGCAAAAGCTATGGAAAAAGTTAACCTCGAGGATAAAGCGGGGAAACAGGCTCAGACCAAAAAAAGGTATGGAGGTTCTCTTACTGCATCTTCATTTAAACGCAATAAAGGATTTTCACAGCAAAATTCGGTAGCATCAGCTACTTCTGCTAAAAAGGGATTTTTCGGAGGAAAATCAAAGCAGGCTCAGACTGATATTGCAAGTACTCAAGGCTCCAGATTTTTTCCTATTCCAGAATGCGAACACTGTGGAAAGAGGCATTCTGGTCAGTGCTGGTTCGCTGGTGGGGCATGCTACCATTGTGGGCAAACTAGTCATTTTAAAAAGAATTGTCCAGAGCTTCACCCAGATCAGTCAGTTGCAGTGCCTTAGAAAGAAGAGGAAACAAAGGTGGCAAACCAGGAGTTTCAGCAACCACATCTAATAAAGAAAGCAAGACTGTTGCTCGAGTATATAATACCAAGATTGCTAATGTTCGAGATGACTCAAAGATCGTAGCAGGTATGATCGAACTCTTTGGCAGACCTATTTTTGCATTGATTGATCTAGGCTCTACCCATTCTTATATTAGTTCTAAAATAGTACTTGAAAGAAATATCCCTATAGAACCAATTTCAAATAAGGTAGTTGCTATTAATTCGATATGACAAATTGCCAAAGTCGAATATGCAAAAAGTGTCCTATAAAGATTCAAGAAAATGAACTGACCTTATGGAATTACCCTTCCAAGAGTTTAAAGTCATTCTTGGAATGGATTGGTTATCGGCATATAATGCTACAGTTGAATGCCGATTAAAAAGAGTAATTTTAAAAGGACCAGATGGCTCAAAAATAATACTTGTAGGTGAAAGGCTAAATTAGCTGAGTAACGTAGTACCAGCTGTAATTGCTGGAAAGTTATTATCACATGGGTGTGAAGCATATTTAGCTCATGTGATAAATACTCAGGAAACAAAGATAGATCTAGAAAATATACCAACAATGTGGGAATTTCTAGATGTTTTCCCAGATGAATTATTGGGATTACCTCCAGATTGAGAGGTGTAATTTGGTATTGATGTGCTTCTTGGAACATCATCAATATCAATGGCACCTTACATGATGGCTCCTACAGAACTTAGAGAGGTGAAGGCTCAATTACAAGAATTATTAGATCGAGGTTTTATACAACCTAGTATATCACCTTGGGGAGATCCAGTCCTGTTTATGAAAAAGAAAGATGGATCAATGAGGTTATGTGTGCATTATTGTCAACTTAATAAAGTGACGGTGAAGAATAAATATCATTTGCCAAGAATTGATGATCTCTTTGATCAACTTAAAATGAGCAACAATATTTTTAAAAATTGATCTCCAATCGGGGTATCATCAATTGAAGATCATCAAAGAAGTAGATATACCAAAGACAGCTTTCAGAACTAGATATGGGCATTATGAGTTTGTAGTAATGTCTTTTGGACTTACAAATGAACAAGCAGCATTTATGGATCTAATGAATCAGGTATTTCAGCCATATTTAGACCAATTTGTGGTGGTATTCATAGATGATATATTGGTTTATTCTAAAACCAAAGAGGATCATGATACTCACCTCCGAGTAGTTCTTCAGATCCTCCGAGAAAAAAATTATATGCAAAGCTATCAAAGTGTGAATTTTGGTTGTCTAAGGTTATAACACCCCTAACCCTGTCTAAGAGATAAACCAGCTTGGGAAGTGTTACTGAACAAAATTCAAACAGACATCTGATATCTTATCACATCTTAACTAAACAAGCAACTAGAAAATAGGGAAATTTTAAAACTTTTTAGTAAGTTCATAGATTAAGTTCCAAAATATATTATATTTATAACAATTATGCTCACACACTGGGCATAACACTCTATTTGATAGCTCCTAGCATGAGCTTTATTTTATAAACTTCAGAATTACCAAGAACTCAAGAACCTTATTCCAAAATAGCTGAACTACTTAAGCATAATCACAACACAAACAAGGTTTCCAATTGAACAACATGTACAAAACCACAGACTTATAAATTCCATTAGTAATATGATATATTAAATCTGGTTCTTTATTCAAGAATATAATCATTTAGGAGACATTGTCTTGATTACCAAAATGTTAGGCCAACGCCAACTAATAGAATACACTAGGTCTTTTAATTAAAGAAGAGACTTAGTTCTTGTAAGCCCCTAATCGAACCTAAAAGTAACATAAGAATGAATACAAATTTTTCATTTCTTTAAACATTCCAATTTTATCGAATCTTAGAAACTAGGCATTTCATATGACTCAAGCTTAACCGAAATCAAACATCAAGCTTAAAATGATTTCACATCAACGAGGTAATTCGATTCCCATAGCTTTAGTCAAACATGGTTCACATAATCAAGTTTATTCTAAATTATAATCCATTCAAGACTATCACTAAGCATTCATACATGACAACCAAATCATAGACCCAAATCAAGAAACAACCAACATTAAGTCAAACATATCTTAGCATAACAAACATTTTTATTATGACCCTTAGCTTATTCGAATTATAAGGTGTCCTACCAATCATTCGTAATCTTAATCCATAAAGGCAACATGACTAACATAACTTATTCGTCAAGCAAACATTTGAATATATCTCTAGCATAACTTAGCTATCAAGCAACTTCTCAATCTTGCTAACTATTAAATCATATAAAGCAAGCAACCACCAAGAAATAATTAAAAGCCCATTACAAAAATTTTAATACTTATCAAACTTATATACATATATAGCCAAAATAGAATCTAAATGCATTATGCAGCTTAAGAAATATGTGCCACCATCTAGGGGTTCTTTATGGAAATACGAGACATACAATCTCGACTTCCGGTGACCTTGCCAGGCTCAAGGAAAATCAAAACGAACTTAACCTGAAAGATAGTGAATGGATGTATAAGTATGATTACTTAGTGAGGTAGCTTAAAGCATTTAAAGCATGGAACAATAATCCATCCTTTCACTTAGATCTTTTACCCATGTACATATATTCCTAAGCTTGGACAACAAGTTAACCATCCTAGGTCAAGACATTCAATCAAAGATTACGCATATACTTAGGTGGTTCGAACTTAAGCATGTTCACATATACATTTAAGTATTTGAATAGAGCATAGCTATTCACCCAATTGGAAACTCAAAATAGACTTTACTTGCTATGCAAGTCACTGTCATGACTATTACTTATCATATAAACTTTATTTTATCATAGCCTGGTAATTCGAACAACTTATTTCTCTGCTATATCCTTTGTTTAAATTATCCATAGTACCTTTAATTCGTGAGTATACATTTTTATACTTGTAGATACATTTATAGAATCAAAACAGTCCATGTATACTTATATCTTATCCAAAACTATCCTTAAAACATTTATATATATATACATTTATAGTTTCAAAACAGTCCATTAGGTACTTGTAATTACTCAAAACAATGCTTAAACCTTATATACAAACATATAAGTTCAAAACAGTCCATTAGGTACTTGTATTTGCTCAAAACAGTGCTTAAACCTTCTATACAAACATATAAGTTCAAAACAGTCCTTTAGGTACTTGTATTTGCTCAAAACAGTGCTTAAACCTTGTATACAAACATATAAGTCCAAAATAGTCCATTAGGTATTTACTCAAAACAGTGCTTAAACCTTGTATACAACAGTGCTTAAACCTTATATACAAACATATAAGTGCAAAACAGTCCATTAGGTACTTGTATTTGCTCAAAACAGTGCTTAAACCTTGTATACAAACATATAAGTTCAAAACAGTCCATTAGGTACTTGTATTTACTCAAAACAGTGCTTAAACCTTGTATACAAACATATAAGTGCAAAACAGTCCATTAGGTACTTGTATTTACTCAAAACAATGCTTAAACCTTGTATACAAACATATAAGTTCAAAACAGTCCATTAGGTACTTGTATTTACTCAAAACAGTGCTTAAACCTTATATACAAACATATAAGTTCAAAACAGTCCATTAGTTACTTGTATTTACTCAAAACAATGCTTAAACCTTATATACAAACATATAAGTTCAAAACAGTCCATTAGGTACTTGTGTTTACTCAAAACAGTGCTTAAACCTTATATACAAACATATAAGTTCAAAACAGTCCATTAGGTACTTGTATTTACTCAAAACAGTGCTTAAACCTTATATACAAACATATAAGTTCAAAACAGTCCATTAGGTACTTGTATTTACTCAAAACAGTGCTTAAACCTTATATACAAACATATAAGTTCAAAACAGTCCATTAGGTACTTGTATTTACCCAAAACAGTGCTTAAACCTTATATACAAACATACAAGTTCGAAACAATCCATTAGGTACTTGTATTTACTCAAAACAGTGTAGCATTCATTCAAATATCCTCAAGACAGCCTCTTACTCGTATATACTCGTATATGTAATCAAAACAATCTAGCAAGCATTCAAACATACTCAAAACAGCCTCTTACTTGTGCTTATTCACAAATGTGATCAAACCCGTTCTTTAATTATGCTTGGCAAACAAGAAATCAACTTAACATATCAAAACATGTGAGATTTACCTCATAAGTGGTCAAAATAATTCTAAGCTTGAACAAGGTACTTGTCATTTTAAAGCAAAACATTCTAACAAGGTTAATCAAAGAACATGTATATACAACCAACATCATAATAAGCATTCGACCAATTTCATTTTCACATGTAAGCTTCCAACTTAAGCATATATTTTCATAAAGGAAGTACTCAAGTCTCATTAGAAACATATTACTTGTTAAGCAAGTTATCACAATTATTCATAATTTTAGTTTATAATTACCTGCTTTCTTATTAACATAGCCTAGGGACATCACGAATATATCAAGGACATAATTACTTAGCATACAAGTTATCAAAGCACATTCTCAAGGACATGTATAACTTCTCATTCAAGATATCAAATTATCATAGTGAATCATTAGCTTAGCTTATGAATTTCATTATTCCCTTAAATATGGCCTTTCATAAGCATCCATTGCTCATCAAATACTTGTATTTCTTGTCACACAAGTTATCATATACATATAACATATCATATCATAAACACAAGTTTCCTTGGTACATAAAACATCAATCTTAGCATATAATAATTGTCCTTTCTTTTTCTTAGCATATAATGTATTAAGATAAGTTCGTAATTTAATATATAAATTTCATTGTTGTCTTTTATCATAGCCTTGAGAATCGAATAGCAACCTAGGTACACGAATCCCCAACAAACTGTCGCCAAATAAAATGGTACTCGCAGTACCGGTCAATCCCTCCTATTGTCGCCAAGTGACCACAAAACTTCCCTCCTACTGTCACCAAATAAGGACCGTAGTCCACCCCAAACACGAGCTCTATGGACTCTATAGCATGCCAACTATACCTAAGACTGACTCGAGACCAAGACTTTCACATATATCTTATATTATTAGAGACAAATTGAGCATAGCTCCTTATCAAATATCATGTTAACAAAGCTTATTGCCCTTTCATATTAGGCATATATTCACCTCATGTGAAATTCTCAATGCAATTTGCTCATCTCTTTCGATTAGTAAGTTCTATTCATATCATAATCATAATCATAATTAAGCATAGCTCCACATACTTGCTAACATATAAGCAAAGCTTATTTCATAATCATATCAAGCATTTTCAATCACATGTAGTTTTCGAACATGTATTGTGTATTATATCTTGTTTATATTAGAGATGAGTATAATTTCATGTTCGTATAATTCCAAAAAAGGTTTATAATTTATCATATCAAGCATATAGGTTCTTACGTTTATCTCAAACACATATATCAGTTCTTCATCCAGTTTTTTTTCATACCATAAGGTACTTTTATTAAAGTACTCAACTCGAAATCCAAATTTAATCACACCGCATCACTTAATTTAACAAGCAATCAAGTAAGTAAATTAAAGCAAATAATGATACTCGGGATAGTTTCAATCTATCCCGAGACTTTAAACTACAGTCACATCTTATCCCGAAGTTACGGGATACTTGAATCCTTAATCATATCTTGCTACTTAACCACATCCTTCCTAGCTTCCACTTGATCTACTATGACAAAAGTTCAGTCTTGTATTAGCACGATTCCTAACAATCATTCACTTGAAAAACTATCTATTCGTTTATGTATACAAGAAATTTTACTCCAACAACCCAATGCATGATCTTATATGTGTAAAACAGCACCAAAATACATAGATACATATTTACACAAACACAAGCAGCCCAAGACATATTCAAACATTCATAGCAGTCCCTAATACACTCATATATCTTCGAAACAGGCCTTTATACTTGCATACACATGCACATGAATCAAAACAGCCCCTAATGTATTCATAGATGTTCCAAAACAGTATATATTTTTCATATATATACGTACATATATTCAAACAATCCATATGCTTTAATATTCATTCAAAATAGCCCAGCATATTTGTATATATATATATACAAAACAGTTAACACATCTAGATTCATACCAAATCAGTCCATTATATTTGCATACATATTTTTAGACTTCAAAACAGTTTTCATGCTTTCAATTATACACAAAGCAGTCTTAATTATTCATGTTCACAATTGTATGTTTTTAAAACAGTCCATAACATTTTATGTTGTCTAAATCAGTCCTTAATCACCTATATTCACATAAATATCCATTTAACAATCCATTAACATTTTTGTTACCACAAAACAGCCCCTAGTCCCTTGCAAAACAGTCTCAATTACTTGTATACACAATTACATGTTCAAGATAATGCACTAGTGTTCAAGTGGTTGTGATGCTGCCCTATTTTATAAATTCATCTATTCATGCTTCAAAACAGTCTCCTAAAGTCCATTTTTATGCAATTCTGCCCTGTTTTAAATCACCAAACAATCTTTATGAACCTTATACAGCCCTTGTTTTTTACCCATATACAAATTAGTTTCCAAGACTCTTATATACACAATTTTTACATATCAAAACAGCCCAAAAACACTTTTACATATACAAGTCAGTTCCATTTGCTAATCAAACAGTTTTCCCCTGTTTTTAGATACTCAAAAACAATCCCTCGAATTGGCATATAAGACTATTTTTACAAAGCATGGTAATTCACATAAAAAGAACAGTTCTTTAAACCCCAAAACCATCTAACAAACCCAATCAAACATTGACAAATCAAGTAAACATTAAGCACATAATTTCTTTAAGCTCCATTCAAGGTCTTTAATGTGTTAAGCTAAGCAATTTGATCCCTACCTCATAGCTCAAACAAAACAGTCTACACAGTTTCAATTTAAGTTATAATCGATCTCATTTCTTGAACCATTCGAATAAACCTATTACCTACTCATAATTTTCACTAGCATTATAACCATATTAATTATTTCATAGACCAAGAATTTCATAACTTCAACTAATTTCTCTAATCTTTCTAACATCAACATGATTCATGACAATCCACAACTAAATACTTGATTTAAGGCTTAAATTAAAAGATAAGGGAAGTGTAATCACCTTCCTCCTTAGCCTGCTTGGTCACAATAGCAAAATGATCAAAACCGAAGCAAGAATTATCAAGCTTTCTCTCAAAACTCCTTCTCCCTTTAAGCTTGAGCAATTCGGTTCATGAAGATGATGAAGGAGATAATCCTTCATTTTTTTTCTTATTACCAATAACTCATTTTCCACATGTTTGCAATTATTAATGACATGTGTAACAACCACCAACTAATTCTTTCTTAGCATGCAAGCCTCCATTTTTCTTTTTTCGGTTTAATCCATTAAACAATAGCTATATTTTCTTCCTTTTCTTCCAATTCGGCCCTAGACCCTTAATTAAATCTAGGTAACAATGATACAAGAAAATTAGATTGCATTTAAAATAGTGACTTACTACCAGGCCTATCTTTGGGGTATTACAGAGGTCGCTTTCCTTGGACATCTAGTTTCAGCTGAAGGGATTCAAGTCGACCTTAAAAGGATTCAAGCAATCCTAGAATGGAAAATCTCTAAGAATATCTCTGAAGTGAGAAGTTTCTTGGGATTAGTTGGTTATTATAGGTGGTTCGTGAAAGACTTTTCAATGATTGTCGTTCCAATAACTAAGCTATTAAGAAAGGATGTGTCATTTGTTTGGACAGATAAATGTCAGGAAAGTTTTGACAAATTAAAGAAGATATTAACAGAAGCTCCTATTTTGGTACAACCAGAATTGGGGAAGGATTTTATAATATATAGTGATGCATCCCATAATGGTTTGGGATGTGTATTAATGCAATAAGGAGAGGTGGTAGCATACGCTTCTCGACAACTCAAAACTCATGAAATAAATTATCCTGCCCATGATTTAGAGTTGGCTACAATAGTGTTTGCTTTAAAGATTTCGTGTCACTACTTATATGGTGAAAAGTGTTATATCTAAACAGATCATAAAAGTTTGAAATACTTGTTATCTCAAAAGGAGCTTAATTTGAGGCAAAGAAGGTGGATAGAACTAATCAAGGATTATGATGTAATTATTGATTATCATCCGGGGAAGGCTAATGTGGTAGCAGACGCACTTAGCCAAAAGACATTTTATGCTTTGAGAGCATTGAATTCTCAATTGAAATTACATGAAAATGGTGCAATAATGGTTGAACTTTAAATCAAGCCTACCTTTATAGGAAGAATTAAAGAATTACATGCAAAGGATGAAAAATGCTTGGAAAAGAAGAAACAAGTTGAACGTGGTGAATCTAAAGATTTTGAAATAAAACCAAATGAATACCTATACTACAAGGGATGTGTATACATTCCTAAAGATGAGGAATTAAAGAGGGAAATACTTTCGGAGGCACATTACAGTCCTTTAACTATGCATCCAGGAGGCAACAAAATGTATCAAGATGTAAAGAGACAATTTTGGTGGCCTGGCATGAAACGAGCTATCACTGAGTTTGTTGTTAAATGCCAACAAGTAAAGGCAGAACATCAAGTTCCATCAGGATTACTTCAACCAATTTCAATTCCACAGTGGAAGTGGGAAAAGGTTACTATAGATTTTGTAACAGGCTTACCGCTGACGCCAAGTAAGAAAGATTCGATTTGGGTGATTGTGGATCGATTGACTAAATTGACACATTTTATACCAGTTCGAACATACTACTCCTTGAACAAGTTAGCGGAGTTATATATTAAGGAAATTGTTAAATTATATGGTGTTCCTATGTCTATTATCTCGGATAGAGATCAAAAGTTTACTTCAAGGTTTTGGAGTACATTACATGAATCATTGGGAACTCGACTACACTTCAATACTGCTTTTCATCCTCAAACGGATGGACAATTGGAAAGGACTATTCAGATACTCAAAGATATGCTCAGAGCGTGTATAATGAATTTTGCAGGCTCATGGGAATAATATCTTCCATTAGCTGAAGTTGCTTATAACAACATTTACCAATCAAGTATAAAGATGGCACCTTATGAGGCATTATATGGAAGAAAATTTCGAACACCTTTGAATTGGTTCGAGCTAGAGGGTCGAAAAATCATTGGACCAGATCTTGTACAAGAAGTGAAGGACAAGGTAAAAATAATTCAAGAAAATCTCAAGGTCACTTCTGACAGACAAAATTCGTACTTAGATCTTAAAAGAAAAGATATTGAGTTTGAAGTTGGAGACAAGGTATTTTTAAAGGTTTCACCCTGAAAAAAGATATTACAATTTGGATGAAAAGGAAAACTTAGTCCAAGATTCATTGGTCTTTAATGAAATTTTAAAAAAGGTTGGCCCAGTGACATATCAACTGGCATTACCACCAAAGATGAGTAAGGTACATGATGTGTTTCATGTATCCATGCTTCGAAAATATCGATCAGATCCTTCGCATGTCATTACACTAGAAGAAATTGAAATTCAACCAGATTTGACATACGATGAAAAGCAGTTAAGGAAAAAAAATATTTCTCTAGTTAAAATCTTGTGGAGAAACCACAAAATAGAAGAAGCTACTTGGGAAATTGAGGAAGCAATGAAAAAGCGGTATTTGTATATTTTTGAACCAAGTACGTAAAGAAAATTCGAGGATGAATTTTCTTAAGGGGGAGAATTGTAATACCTCAAAATTTTGGGTAGTGGCCAAAATAAATAAAATGAAAGTTTGAGGACTAAAGTATAAACTTAGGAAAAGTTTAGGGACTAAATTGTAATTTTCAAAAGTTGTGTATTTTAGTCCCGTAAATGAATTGTTTACCCCCAAGAATGACGTTTTCATGTTACTCGAATTTGTGGTACGGAATTTGTGTTAAAAGCTATAAAGAGTTAAAGTTCGAGAAGAATTCGGATAATCAGATCGAATTGAATAATTGAGATATTTTGTTAAAAGATAAGGCAGGTTTAAAAATATCTTTTCCATGCCTTATTTTAGAAGAACTTAATATGGACCATTGGATTAAATTAGATTTTCCATGTTAAATATGAGTTGTTGGATAAAAATGGCAAGATTGTAATTTTGAGAAATTACAAGGGCAAAATTGGTAACTACTAACTTGATGATTTATTTTTGACCCTTCGATGAATAAATTAATATGTGTCAATATGAGAGGAATTGGATATCAATGGTAAAATAGTCATTTGACTATTAAGGAGATTTTTATTTGAATTTTTTTTATAAATAGGTGACAAATGGTCTAAATTGAATAAAGAGAAAGTTCAAGACTTTTCTTCATAGTTTCTCCAAAGTGCCGAAATCTCTACCTAAAGTATGAGACATTTTCTTTTTGATTTTTCAAGCCAATCTAGTAGGATTTTGGATGAAAGTATGAAACATGAAATTGATCTACATGAAATTCTCTATCATTTGGTATTAATTGTTCATGCTTTCTATGCTTAAATCTTGAGTTCCTAAAATTAGTGGATGAAGAGGATGTTGGATTTTGATATGGGAATGATTGATTATGCTTAGAAATGATGTTTTGAAGTTTAATTCATGCTTGAATCAAGCTGGAAAACAAGTCTATAGTGACCTTTCATATTCGGTCAAAGTGAAGAGATTAGAGAAGATTATGAAAGAATTTTATTAAGGTTAGATGCGTGGAGTTGATGATTCTACAAGTTTTAGAATGTTGTTTGGACCAAATTGGAAGTTTGTTAAGGTTAAAGGATTGAATCGGATAGTATGGAAATTAAGGGGTTTAAAATAGAAGTTGGTTAAATTGAGGTATCATGCTTGAATAATTGTTAGAATGATTTATGAATCATTCTTTGATTTGGATATGAAAGGAAATTTGAAGTATTGAGATTGGTATGAATTGTATAAAGTGAATTAGTATCGAATAAACTTAGTGAATTAGTATCGAATAAACTTTGAAAGAATTTATAGGAATTTCTTTTCCTATTACGTACCTATGTTAGTATGATACTAACATGTATTTTTTTAAATATACATGTGTTGTAAATGATGCACGTATAGATCGTGATCAAAATCAGAATCGAGCTAGCAACCAAGAAAAGGAAAAAGATCAAAAGTAAAGCTTAGTGAGGATTTAAATTTTGACATATATAAAGTGTCAAGGTGAGTGCAATGCATACATAACATGATACATGGATATTAGGAAGACTTGCGATAAGTCTACCTTGTTTATATTAGCATGATATTTATGTCATTAATTATATATTTGACATGTTCTAAATATGTCAAAAGTTGAATATAAATGCATGGATCACTAGTTACAATGATGTTATATTATAAATGTTATTTCGGGTATAAACTGGCCAATGTTAAATTATGTTGATATACATTGTCGTGGATAAAATAAATATAGAATATAATTTCAAGTATGTCATTGAGGGACAGGGTATAGTTGGCATGTCATAGAGTCCAGCAGCACGTTGCATACTCGGCTTAGCACTATAGTGTATATAAAGAACACTTAGTGCTTATGGTGGGCACGACCTTATGTGTATTGGCACTTCGGTGCATATTTGACTCGTGTACTCAGAGTCCTCATAGGCTTATATTTGGGCTATGGTTTATTGATTAATAAATGATAAACAGGTAAAACAGTTTATGAACTCTCAAAGTAAATGGCAAGAATATTGGTAAGAAAGTTATATTCGTTTTATATTATGTTAATATATGATTAACATGATGATAATACATATCTAGTGATCTTGATGCATGATTATGGTTACATCTTTATATTTATAAGTATGTAGTATTGCACTGGATTTTATTATTGCCTCACTAAGTGTATACTTAGCGTGAGATGATTTTCACGCATAGGTAAAAAGAAGAAATCGGAGTAAGGAGCAGTTGGCATCTTACTAGCAAGAAGTATAATTACGGTATCAGTAATAACAGCTTTTGATGTTACTAGATGGCATGTATATGTTAATATTAGTTGTTTTTAATTTAATCTTAATATGGTTTGTAATAACTTATAAATTGATTTATGTTGATAATGAAGGGTGAGTAGTTATATTAAAATTAAAAAGTGTTAGATGAATTACTAGTATATAAATCGGATAACTTTTTGAAAAAGAATAAATATAACTATTAATTAGATTTTTAAATTAGGCAATTTTTAGACAGTTATATTGCTTATAGGTTGTAGTTAGATTTTTAAATTAGGCAGTGGATGTTAATACGAGTCTAGCCTCTGCGGGAGGCATTGTGAGGGGAAGCTCTGGTGAGTGGCTATTTGGCTTTTGTCGTAACATCAGATTATGTTCTACTTTGAATGCGGAGTTTTGGGCTATTTTAGATGGTCTCCAATTATTGTGGGATCATGGGATTTATCGTTGCATAATTGAGACTGATTGCTTGAACGCGGCAAAGCTGCTTGTGGATGACCAGTTGTGTCGTCTATCTTCTTTGGGTCGTCATTTTCGTGCTTTGCTCGAGTATGATTGGAATATAATAGCGATTCACACCCCACGGGAAGCTAATCGGGTTGCTGACTACATTGCAAAACAGGGGAGGACTTTGCCTCTGGGACTCACATTCTTACCCTCTCCAGACCCGACTTTGCTTCACCTGCTGCATCAAGATTGCAGCGTTGTGACTGCATCTCCTACATTCTAGTTTCCAACAGCTGAGAATGTTGTATTTCTAACCAAAAAAAAAAAGATTAAGTGTTTAATTATATCAATTAAAAAATGACAATTAGTTCTTTTAATATCAATTTAAAGAACAATAACTAAATTGTAACTAGACTGTAATATTAGTGATTAAATTTGTTAAAAAAAATTATTTTGTGACCAAAATAAAATACACTCAATAGTTTGATGACTAATGAATTTACCCAACAAATTATAAGTGGATAGTTCAAATTTAGTATTTAGTTAGGTTATTTATGCAACTAATTTAAAATTTTGTTTTAAGTAAGTTTAATTAAGATTTTAATCATTTTATTTTTTTAAAAAATGATTCTTTTAGTTTATAATGTTATTTTTTTATAATTTTAATAAGGGTAAACTGCTTGAGTGACCACCTAACTATTGGGTCTGGCCTATTTTAACCATCGAACTACAAAAAATCATAATTCAACCACCCAATTATTTAATTAGACTTATTTTGACCACCAACTGTTAAAATCTAACAGTGGGGTGATATGGTTGTTAATGAAAACTTGTATGACTATACATTTGGTCCTTGTTAGTTACCTATTCTATCAATTTGATCCTATACATGATGAATAGAATTAGCAATTGTTTCCTTTAATATACTGTTATATCTATCATTACCAAAATTGATTTTGGGTGCGATGAAGGTTTCTTTTGGGCTATAAAACTTGATTACAAACTGTTAGCAAATCCATCTATGTACATGCAAAACCCAATAGAGGCGATATTTTCAAAAGCAATATCCTCCACTTGGAAAACATACGAGAAAGCCATGGCCTGTCATTTCACGTTCACGGTTGAGAGCTGAAGCCACCAGGCAAATGCATTGTAATAAAAGCCCCAATGCTTGGAAATTTCACATTTTGTATGGAAGGTTTGAAGAGATTTACCTTTATATCTCTATAAATTATCCCAGCTGCCCTGTTGTCTTGCTTTGGCTTTTCATGTTATCATGTACAAAAGAATCAGTGTTTCTGTCATAGAAAATTCGAAATCGTTAAAAGGTTTTTAGTGTAACCAAGAGCTGGAAATCGGTCCATAGCTATTTTAAGATTGTCAAACCTGATTGTAAGAAGATTTTCAGGGCGGGCCGGTAATGTCGACGACAGCAAATGGCCACTGGAATCACCGCACTTCAAGTCAGGAGTTAAGAGAAGGGAAGTACCTGGGTTCTTATGAAACGTTAGTACCTTGTGGGGGAGCAATCTGTAATTCTGGTGACTTGTCCAAAGGCAACCCTCCTCCGGTTCCTATGCTAATTGAGTTGCTTGCTTGTCATTTCTATGTCGATGCAGTGAACCATATGCCAGACCTTAACGGCCCCATCGTGGTGACCTGTTACGTACCAGTTTGTGTCCAGCCAATCAGAGAAGGTAGGACTTGTCTCAGAGAGTACGCAATGAGATGGAATCTAGGCTGTGCTAATTACTGCTAGACAGCAGCCATTGATGCTCCAAACCGCAAACAACGTTCCAGCAGCAGTCATGATTTCACCAGTTGAATCATTCACACAGACTGCATAAACTGGAGCTCGGGTTCATTATTTAATGGAGGGAAACTAAAAGAGAGATGAAGGAATTTTGGGATTAAATTGATAGAATAGATAACCAACAGAGACCAAATATTTAATTATACAAATTCCTATTAACAACCACATCACCCTCCTTTAGATTTCGTTAAATTTTAACGGTTGATGGTCAAAATAAGTCCAATTAAATAGTTAGGTGGTCGAGTTTTAAATTTTTGTAATTCGACGGTCAAAATAAGTCGGACCTAATAGTTCTATGGTCACCCAAGTAGTTTACCCTTTTTATAATACTCATAGTAGGTCCAAATTAATAGCATTGCTAGTTTTTTTTTAAACAATTCCTACCTAAAGAAGGGGAAGAGAAAATTTGCTCCAGATACCGGAAACGGTTGTCATGCCGATCTAAACCCAGGATTTGCAGTGGCTGAGGGAGCTTTTGATTCTCCTTTTTCTTTGGAAGCCATCCCGCAATGAAACATATACATCGTGTCATTACAATTACCCTACCATCAATGGTTAAACACATCCTAACAATGGCAGGTACCCCATTGACTACTAGATATTCTCATACAATAATTTACATTACCAATACTACTAACTCAACTGCACAATAATCAATTCATGTATACCGAAATCCATAATCAAATTTTTGTTTAAATTAGAACCGAGGATACCAACTGTACATGACTGCACAAAACACAATATTGGCTACTTAGGCAGCTATTTTTCCACATCATTAGGCGACTTTCCTGATTTCTTCCGAATAACCAATGCCAGAAACCTGATGTTCTAACAAGCTGTGCATCGTTTACAAGTAACATTCGGAAAATCCATCAATTCATTTTATGAATCACCATGCACAAAAGATAGGCATGTCTTTTAAGGGTCAAGCTCCCACCCATTACTATCCAACACAAACTTAATCACCATTCATCACTATACATAAGTATGATTTACACAATCTATAACTGGGTCCTACACATTGGTATTGTAATGAGTAATGTATTGAAAAGTAATGGATTGGATCTCGACCCATCCTATAAATGATTTTTGGAATGAGTTATTTATCCAATATAGAAAAAATATATTTTAGGAATGAAGAGAAAGTGAAAGTAATAGGTACCTGGGAAGCTCGTGGCCGTGATTTCCGGTCATAGGAAAGCTCTCGTAAAACTGAACAGAAATCAAGCCTTCACTTGAGCCAACTGCGGGTGCAGATGACCCCTCTGATATCACACTTGCACTGTGTCTGGAACATATACCTACAAGCAAAGCAATGTCAGACAGATCCCAAAATTCACTGCTTCATAGACCTCAAATTTTGGATACAATGAAGGGGAAGACAACATCGATAGCAATTGGCGGATAAAAGAAAATAGAGGAGCGAGAATCAAACAATCTCCGGGGCACCAATTTGAGCTGAATGCATGCTTCTTTCTACTATCACGAAACATTCAAAACAAGAACCGCAAAAGCATTTTTAATGAAACTATACTTTGTCTAGGATTCAATTTCAAGCATATCAATAACAGCTACAAGAATTGGCGACTAAGCAAGTCAATAACTAGGAGAAGACAACCTTAAGCAATGTTGACTCATTAACAATTTCTTTTGAATCTAAACTGCAAAATAATAACACTCCATTCACTGCTCAAGAACTCTAAATTGAAAAGAAGATTTAATTCTTCTAGCTAAACAACCTTATTTGGCATT
The DNA here is from genome assembly GCA_019671005.1 of Hibiscus mutabilis. NCBI lineage: Eukaryota > Viridiplantae > Streptophyta > Magnoliopsida > Malvales > Malvaceae > Hibiscus > Hibiscus mutabilis. Next base: position 52,711,144 of record CM033715.1, read on the forward strand.
TCAGACATCCTTTTTACAACACTTTCTAAGCAATTTAGCTTCCACTTTTTTGAGTGAAGGCTTATTCCAAGTAAACGGAAACTAGAGTTTGTAATGTGCTTTAATTTAAAGATGATTTGGCATACTTCAGAAATCTTGGGGAAGTTGAAATTGTATTACAATGTCATAAGACTTGTCATGGTTGAAGCAGAGGTAGCTCATCAACAAAGTTAAGCAGGATAATCTATGTAATAACACAAATTAAGCTTATTCAGCAAGCTAAATCTTTCTGGTAATTGAAAACAATGACCGGGAAATTTATACTAGGAAAACTGGGAAATGAAATGGAATATCATTCAAATTGAAACAAATAAACTGAGGGATCTGTTATTTCCCATATTGGTACTCTGCAGTCCATGAAATTTATGCCGGTAATTAGCATAGGAGTCAAATATTTGTCTAAGTGGGGATGAGAATAATTCTTATTTAGGGTCCTTCCTCGGACCTAAAAAGATGTCAAATACCTTGAAAGAGTATGACAAAGCAAAAGAGAATTGTGATGACCATAGCATAAAGGCTAGTGCTTGATGATGATGCCTTTGCTTCCTTCATCCTCTGCATTGTTTTAATCCGTTTCATCCTAGCACGTTTTCTCATGGCAAGTTCAGCAATCTCCCTCACCAACTTCTGGGCTGCAGCATCCAACAACGGACCTTTCGGAGGCCGTGGTGGTTTGGGAGGTTTCCTAGAGTTTGCCTTCTTGCACTTCACTTCCCTTAAGTTCTCTGCCAGGGCAACGGTTCATGATTATCTTCTCCTTCCGAATTCTTGTCCATAAAAAATGCTGCATTCTCACCCTCGACTGCACCAATACACGAAGAACTACTACACGAGTTTATGCCACTTTCACCCTTGACTATTCTATCCAAGCTCCAAAGATCACTTCAAACTCCACTGAGAATTCTCTTTGTTTGAAAACTTGAAGAAACACGATCTTTCGTTCTTTCATCTTCACTGGTAGACCCACCGCTTTCAAGATCTACTTCAATATCTCTTTCTCTTGAAAGAAAGGGATCCATACAAAATAAACCCCTAATTCCTCCTTAACCTAAGATAATGATGTTCCCCACTACCGCTAAACTTTAACCCCTTCACTTATAAGAAATATCATACAGGGTAAGTCTCACCAAATCAATAACAAAACAGTCCAGCTAAAGTTTGGAACTTTTAATCCAGGAAAGATCCCAACTTTGAGCAAGCATCTAACCCTGCATTTGTGAATGAAAAATCGAATATTAGTAGTGGAAAGTAGATAAGAAAAGGTCTACTCAAATGCTAACTCGAAGGACAAAAAGATAGCAAATTTAGGAATCCTGAATGGTTAAAGTTTCATCACCGATACCCAAAGGAAGAAGCTAAATGATAAAAGGACTTTAACAAATGGTTATCATTTGAATTTTAAACTCCCCCAGAAAACCTAGTCAAGCTTGAAATTTGATTTTCTATTTTCTGGATAATTTTCTAGGGAATCGGATGTGGGGCAGCAATCAGTTCCCCAGCCTCTACGTTATAATGCAGCTCCAGAAATAGATCAACTAAAGAATTGAAACCGAAATAAAAACCCAGAAATTTATACCCTTTAAGATAAAAGCCCAGAAAAAACCGGAAAACACGCCGCCGACAAGGGGGAGGGGGAGCAGAGAAATAAAGCAATAAGAAAACCAGAGGAGAAAATGGAATATACCTTGGGTCAAACGAAAAACAGCCTAATTCGATGTCTGTTGATTTCTTCCAACCTTATCTCTATTCGTACGATTAACTAATTCCTTTTTAAAGAAAGTGGCCTTTGTATTTCGAAAATAACAAGATTTTTGTAATAAAATATGGTAAAGCACTGAAATTGAAAACAGCAAAAACCAAAAAAAAAAGAAAAGAAAACAAAGGTAACAGTGGTTCGTTTTGTCCTTGTATGCCGGATTGCGAAACCAAGACGTATGTGTATGTGTATGTGTATGTGTATGTGTATGAGTATGAACAGTGGTAACGGGCAGTTGCCGGTGGAACAAGTAACAATCCTGTGTTTTTAGTATTTGACTATTCAAAAGAAACAAAAAACAATTATTAGAATTAATGACATCATCAATCAATTAATCCAAGATTCATGGCATCTCCCTAATTTCTTTCATTATTTTAAGTTTATCATATTATTTTAATTTCAGCAGAAAATATAAATGAATGGACACTAACTAGAGAGGAATAAAAGAAGAAGATTCATGGCATCTGGTTAGGAAATATTTCAGGGTTTAAAGGGGTTGCGAGGTCAAAAAATACCCTTTAACGTTTGATTAAATAGTCATTTTAATTTTTTTTCTTTTTTTAGGAGCAATTTAAATTTCAACATTTTATTTGGGTTAAAATGATCTTTTTGCATATGAAGGCCCTGTTTGGCAATTAAAATTTGACTTTTATTCTTTTTTAGGAGCAATTTAAATCTCAACGTTTTATCTGGGTCAAAATAATATTTCTGCGGATGAAGGCCTTGTTTAGCAATTAGCGGACAGCTGATAACTGATTTGACTAGTGAATTGTATTAGCTGATTGTATAAAAGTGTGGTAAAATTAACTGATAGCTGATAGTTGTTTGATTATTTAAACAAGCAAAATGACATATAAAGACATGATTATATTCGATGTTTGTTTGAATAGTTTATTAGTTATCAATATTTTGTATCTATTATCGTTCAAAAAAATATTTTGTATCTATTAATATTAATTAGATTATAAAAATATTTTTTAAATATAACAATAATAAACGTATTTGAAGGATTTATATATTACTTTATTATTTATATAATTATTTTTAATACAATTTAATTAATTATTAAATTTAAATAAAATTATAAATGTGTGAGAATAAAATAAAAATAAAAAGTATTACTTTACAAATGTCACAATATAAATATATGAGAGTGAAAAATTAAAATAGAAAATGTTAAATTTAGGTTATTTGGAGGTTTTTGATAATTTTTAAGGGTAAAAGGGTCTTTATAACTATTATGTCAAACCGCTAATTTCAAAAAGTTCATATTAGCAGGTTTTTCAAAATTAGAGGTTTCACCCCAATTCGTTGTTCCAATCCGCTATTCACCAAACATCCAAATTAGCGGATTTGACCGGTCAAACCTCTAATATTAGCTCAAACCTCTAATTTTAATTCAAATCGCTATTTACCAAATAGGGCCGAAAACTGTGTCAATTGATGGAAATGGCTTGAAATGACATGACAAACCTAAATGCAGTGCACGCTGACATGACAGTATCATATAAACAAATATTTTAACTTAAAAAACATTACACTAGTCAAAAATAATTTTATAAAATTATATCAAATATAAAATAATTTTTCTAGTGACTTATCACTCTGTCAAGTAATTTCAAATTGTTTATCGTCAGTTTTCTAACAATTTTCATTCGTAGAATGACCATTTTGACTCAAAATGAAACATTGAAGATTAAATTGCTCCAAAAATATAGAGATCAAAATGATTATTCAATCAAACTTTTGGAGTATTTTTTTGACTTTATGCATAAAATTTATATATGAACTTGGAGCCATAGCCGCTTTGGAATTGGACCCACCCGACCCGACAAGCAATCTGCACTGCTTTCTTTAAATCCTATCTGAACTAAATGCTGTGGAGCATTTCTTCAGTACAAGTATAACGCTGCCAGCTTTTGATTCTGCTATATCATTTAATTGGTCGCTCCAGTGGGGTTCTCAGCTCAGGATACTTTGCCCATAAAATCGTAACATTGTGTTCTTGTCCTTTTAAAAAATTTGTAATAAAATTGTAATGTAAATTTTATTTCCAAATGGTTATGTTTGAATGAAATAAGGTAGAAGAGTTCAGTTTGTTTGAGTTGCAGAAACTGCAAAATACTGTTATATATCTGTTGCTAGTTGCTACATGTTCTTTCAGACAAACAAACGTCCATATCAAGCAAGAAGTAATGGTGTTATAAAACAACCCAACATAAAAATGACTGAAAATACAAACCGAGTTGGGCATTGATGGTAAGACACAAGTAGATATGTTAATATTTCAGTCTTACATCGAATATTAACCCTGATATCCAGCCCACATATCAACGTAACCCTTTAAAGAACGCGGAAGCGCCTTCTTCCAGGCATCAAGATCCGACACCGCCAATTTGCCGGTTAAAGCGATGGAACTATCGTCATCCTTTCTGTTTCCGAGATTCAATATGAAAAGCTCATCACCAAAAACCCTATGCATGGCCTTCAAAGTCTCTTCCATCACCATCTTCCCATTTCTCCGTTCATCCTCGGCCTCCACGCAACTACCCCCTACGTTCACCATGATCCTCCCGCCTTTCCTCAGGCTCTTCCTTAACTTCTGCCATGTGGTCGGATCCTGAAGCTCTGGTATCAAACGGCCTTTACTGAATAAATCCACTAAAATACCTGCAAACCCATTTCTAATACTGGCTTTCAATGCGTTTCCAATATAAATGTAAAGCCTATCCGGGTATTGTTTTTCGAGCTTTACAAGGCCAAAATATTCTCTTCCAACCGCAACCACAGACGGGTCAAGTTCCCATCCGTGGATTCTCAATTCAGGGTATAATTCAAGCATCAGGCGGGCTGCAGAGCCAGCCCCAAAACCTAGAATGCCAACGGGACCAGGAGGTAAAATAGGAGGTAAAGTGGCGAAAACATCGAAGTAAGTGTTGGTGAGTGATTTGAAGAGGAATGAAATGCTATGGATGTTGCCAGGGGAATCAAGGAGCAGAAGCCTAGAGCCGGCAAAAGGGTGGTCGGCCTTTCGAGAAACTTGCACGACACGGATATAGTTGTGCCTCGTTTTGAATTTGGCAATGATTTTGACATCGTCAGTTGGGATTCCATCATCTTGGGTTTTTGTTTGGGGTTTGTACCGATGTGTTTGATCGGACTTGTGGGATGCTAGAGGGAGATGAAATGGTCTGGGTTTTCCAAGTATTTTTAGGGAGAAATGGGGCAATGAGTGGGAAGGTTTGAAAGTGTGGCAAGTTAGTGGAAATGGGTGTGAGATAATTAACCTTTGGCCTTGGAGCATCTTTAGTTTGTGCGATATCGGCTCGCCTCAATAGCTAGTAGCTACCTGCCTAATACTCTTATCATTGAATCCCCTTGGTTATGCCTTAGGTTCTTGTTTTATGGGAATTTCTTAAAGGTAACCTACGAATGAATTGCAGCTAAGGGCAAATGTACTGCTACTTTTCTTAGCTGAGCCCAAAGGCCTAGGCTAACCATACTTGCAGCTTCATATCTAAATTTGCCCTTGTTACTAGGACAAACTTTCTTCACTAGGCATAAAAATGGCACTACCAATCCTGCAGAAATATCGAATATTTGTAGTGGAAAGTACATAAAAACAATGGTCTGTTCAATTCCAAATGCTAACTCCCAAGGACAGAAAGATAGCACATTTATGAATCTTGAATAGCTAAAGCTTCATCATCCAAGACCCAAAAAGAAACAAGCTAAAGCTCCCCCACAAAACTCAGTAAAGATTGAAATTTGATTCTCTTTTTTAATTTTTTCTTTCCGCAATCAGATGTAGGACAACAATCAACCCCCACCCTCGACGCTTATAATGCAGTTCCAGAAACAGATAAAAATCAAATAAAATAAAAAAACAGAAGTTTATACCCATTAAAAATAAAACCCCAGAAAACAGGGGAAAATACTTCATCGGAAAAGCAGAGACATATAGCAAATTGAAAATCAGAAGAGGGAATGGAGTGTACCTTAAGTGAAACCAAAAGCAACTTAATTCGTCGAACCTTATCTATTAGTATTTTTACTCGTACGATTAACTAATTCAAAAGTTGCCTATATATATTACATTGGCCCGATATGCCCGATTAGAGGCGTACCAATGGGTTTCCAGGGCCTTGGCCCATCAAGATTTGTATAATAAAAATACAAATTATATTTTGACTTCTAAAAAATTTTACAATTTAATTCCAAAATATAAAATTTCTGGCTTTACTACTTGCTATATCCTAAGAGCATCACAATTACATAGCAATTTAAACTCTAGGATCCGTATTTGTATGATGTATAAGTTGTGGAATTAGTATATCTATATTTTTTTTCATTTTATCATTTCGGTTTTGATTCAACAATAGTTGTAAAACCGGTTAAATTCAATCCTTTCATTAGCCCCTATATGTTTATATGTTTGTTGTGGATTTATTTATAGGACTATTATCCATTGATTGTTCTCCAATTTGATAATTTAAATTCATATAAATTAATTATATTATCTTTATATTATTCGAGTCAATATTGAAATTTTGAATTTTAAAAAGTATATCAACTAAAATTTATCAAATTAGAATATAAAGATTAAATCTGTAATTTATACACTGTACTAATATTGACCATAGAATTTGACCTATAAAGCATCACAAAGATTCTTTCCCAATAAAGGGTTTGTCGAGTATCGTCCCTACTAATTGTGAACAAAAATCTTTTATCTTTTGACTATGCCTATTTTTATGTTACACACTAAAAAAATTATTAAAAATTAAAATTTAAATTTAAATTATAAATTCTACATCATAAACATTAATTCTAAACTTTAAACTCATTTTTCTAAGTAAGAACACCAAAAAAAAAACATAATTAAACATACGATTTTCATCCGCTAATCAAAGTGTTTTTTGGCAGGAAGAAGCTTGGTGGATAATGTATTACACGTTCAACAGCTCTTGAATGGGGATATCTCAGAACTCCCACGTTGTGCAATTAAAGTTGATAAGAGGGCGGAATCTGGGATTTAATTACAGGTTCGTAATTCTAATAGTATACCATTTATATAGTGGTATAAGCATTTTTCGAAACCATCAACAGTATTTTTCTATCTTTTCTGTGTTTCTATTTATGCTTTTACATAAAAAAAAAGAAAGTTTAGAGTTTATGATTAAGGTTTAGAGTTAGGATTTAGTTTTAGGTATAGAAAATTAGGTTAATGATATATTTTTAGTGTTTATGGTTTAGGATCTAGAATTTATAGTTAGGACTTAAAATTTAATTTTTTTTAGTGTTGGGGCATAGAAAAGGCACCGAAAAGAGACAAATGATTTTTGTCTTGAAACCACAATACCCACAACTGTTATGTCCGTAATAGTAGTATCTGTTATTAAAAAAAATATGACCACAATATTCGCAGTACGCGACCGAATAAAATGAAAATTTTACTACAAAAGCAATCCATAGATAAGAAATTATTTGTTCCGTGTTATTTGAAGAATGATTTGTTATGAGTACCAAAGATTTAAATATCGATCAGCAACTATAATAGCAGTTTTTATATAGTGATAGTGGGTCTGAATTTGTTATTGTTAAAAATAATGGTATGGAGCGAAATCACACCAACAACAGTGATCTGCGACCGTAATTTAACAAGTAACGGTCAATTGTGATAATAAAGGACTGTTATTTTCGTTTAATGTTTCGTTATGTCTTACAAAAACGTAGAAGCATTTGTTATGCCCACAAAAACATTCATTATGTCTACAATTTATACCCACAATGACCGATAGTATTTATTATGTTTATAATCGCAATAAACAGTAGACTAGTAAAAACGTGACCGCAACTACAATTTAAATCCCCGATGAGTGACAAATCAGTAATGGTCATGCAGACTCCTTGTAAAAAAAAGTCACTTGAAGAAAATATTGAGATTATTATCTTTTAATTCCCTCCTCTGTTTTGCTTCTCTCCCAACAAAGTATTTCATGTCACCTGTGAAAGCAGAGCAAGTTCCCTGCCTTACGTATCATTGGTGTACCAAATGAAGATGTAAATTCACAGCCATGAAGGGCACATGGCGGTAGTTCCTTTCTGATATTACCCCTTAATGAACCCCCTCCGTTGCCCGTCAGGCTAAACATTCCATTTCCATGGTAATGTCTTAGGTTCTTCCTTTGGTAACCTATGAATTAATAGCACTCCAATCCAAGAATAACTCTACTTTGTTGTTTTTCTTAGCTTATCCCAAGGGCCCTAGGCTAACCATGCTTTCAGCTTCAGGCATTAGCTTTAGCAGCTTGATGATGATGATGATATATATACTCCTAGCTTGAGTTGGTTACTATTACTAGGACAAATTTCTTCCCTAGGACTGGCATAATGCCATTATTAGAGGGGTTAATTTAAAGCAAGAGTCCTGGTTAGGGGCGGTGGTAGGCCCTAGGAATCACGTTATCAGACTTAGCACAGGCTCCATGTTATTCTTTCAGCCGCCTGATTTGCCCCTTTGCTTTCAAACCCATTTCCCCCATGATATCAACTTGTCAAAACTACAGTCTAAACATTAACATAAATGTACCATAAAATGCTCAACTTGAAATTTACCCCATGATTTATATCAGAATAAAAAGAAAAGAAGCTAAACGTTGAATTGTGACAACTTTTTTAGTTTTACTCGCATAAGGATCAATTTTTTAAAAGGATAAAATCTTCCGAACATGCTAAAATTTGATGTAAGATAAGTTATTCTACCACTTGTTTGAAAATTTTCACTATTCATTGTATTACTTGAAATGTTCGATTCTTATAGTATTAATTAAGCCACAAGTTTAAAGTGCAAGTTCATTTTCCCCTCCACTTATACCATTCAATGAATCAAATCTATCATAGGAAAACTTGAGTTAATGTTCCATCTGCCCCCCGGTCATATTTAGACATTCAGCACATTAGTTTTACTTTCACAACCAATTCTTACATTTTGTAGGCTTCATTTGTTCGTGGGGAACGGATTTCGTTGATTCCCAGACAAATATAAAAGCTTTTCTCGACTGTGGTACCTTCAATGGGAATCAATGCACGTTCTTTCAACATCAAAAAACAAAGGTATAGGACAAACGATTGCATCAGAAGAATCAAGGAACAGGAACAAAATTTTCGTGCTGCATAATATCTCCATATCCAGAACTCACCAAATGAGGCAAATCACAACAACTCAAATAAGAAAACTACGGTTTTTTGCATTGGATAAAAAGGTAAAACCAAGTTACAATGATGCTCATCAAGGTCTGGCAACATGTTTCTTGTGCAAGAAAAAACATGCACCAGATGAACTGATCTCATTTTCATCTATACCTCCTTTCAATCCAAGTCAGTGAGGGAAGTTTTTACATGTACATACGTAATCTACTCTTCTTTTAGCATATGGGATGGTACAACGTCCTGAAGCAGGCCATGGTCTTTAAGCAAAGACGGTCCCGGGCTGCAAAAACGCTTCTCAGGGAGAAAACTGGGGTTCAAGGACAAACCATTTTGGCCAAAGTTGAAAGGAGATAATGTGTTGACTAATGGCTGCTGGTAGTGAGATGGAGTCCTTTGCACTGCCATGCCAAAACTACTCGCTACAGCTCCGGCGGCGGAGATACCTGAACTCAGATGAGCGCCGGCAGCGAGACATGAACGGGGCATGATTGGGCTGGGATGAGTGTGTTGGCCTTCGTAAGTGGTTATTACAATGCTCGAATCACTGAAAGATCTCTCCACTCTTTTCTTCACGTTACATGAGGTGGTGGTGCAACGATAATAGCTCCTGGTGGATGACATTAAGCCATCGAAGTTGTGGCCTTAGATTTGTCTAAATTGGTGAAAAGGAATTTAAAAAAGTTTGAACTTGAAAGTTTGTACCTAGGAAAGGAACTGTTTTTCACAGCTTTTTGGCCGTACTTTCTCCATCTGTACCCATCTTCCAAATGATCGACCTCGCTCTTTGTCATGAACGCGAATCTCGGCTCCCTCTGTCTCTTCTGATTTGTCTTCTTGGGTTTCAACCTACACCCACCATCACAAACGCCAAAAAAACAAACAAACACTTCCATCAGAACAAAAACCCTCATTTCTTTTCCAAATCAGCCCTTCAAAGGGGAATGCCCGAATGGGGCTTTCCGTTTAACAATAAACCAAAGCACGGACATAAAAGAAAATGACCCATCTTGTCTTAGTCGTTTCTTCCACGAATTTCACACGCACAAAAGAAAGATAAAAGAGAGTTAATACTCACTGTTTCTTGGTCTTTTGTTGGTCTTCTTCTTGGTCGTCGACTTTAACAGGCTCGTCATTGACAGCTTCACCTGATGCTGATGAAATCGAGGGAGAGTTCGGGGTAGCAGGCTTAATTAAAACCTCTGCAGGTGACTCGATCTTCGTCGAACAAGGATTATTCAGCGGCTGAGTCACCGGTGGAGCCTGTTGTGCCATATCAAAAGAAGAAGGATTCAAGTCTTGAACACCCAGCAACTCCATAAACCCTAAGGGCATCGTCTCTCCTTCATAGCTGAAATCAAACACACTTTGTAATGGGAAACTAGTCGAAATGTTATCAGAAAACGATGAGTTCCCCAACACATCCTCCATCTTCAGACCCTCTTTTCGCTCCATGGGTATCAGTCAAAAGCACCCAAAATTCCGCTCTTCATTACACAAACAAACAACTTGCAGTAGAACAAGGGAAAGGGAGAGAGAAAGAATAGAGTAGGGTTTGATGTGATTTTATAAGGTAGGTGTGTAGGGGACTTTTAGGTTTAGAAATAGCGGGGGAGAGTGGGGAGTATGTAATATGGGAACAAGAATAAAATAAAGGATTGACAGGCAAATACAGGTCAACTATTTGTGCTGGAATTCAACAGTGCCGGTTGTCTGCATGACCGCTTCGTTGGTCGGATTCGGACAGTCAGGGTCGACACTTTCAAACGTAGATTTTGACTGGTTTGCAGTGTGAACGGAGCTCCTCTCCACCTCCACGTGACGGCGTTAAATCTCGCTCTCCGTCACTCATTGTTCATTTAAAACATTTTATTATTAACTCAAAAGTTAGTTGGGATGTGAGATATTAAGTAACATTTAAACTTTGTATTGTTTTCATAATATGAGATCATTTATTACCTCTTTAAAATAACGAAACTTTGAATAAAGAGAAATTTCAATGAAAAATATGATATTAATATTTATCTTAAAAATTTTAAATTTAAATAATTTTATTTATGAAGTGTATACATTATTAGTAAATGTGAATATATTTGGCATTTGAGGTTCAAATAAGGGAATATATGCTCAAATATTCAGTGATGCAGTCGGTGCTATCTCTTCTTTCGGCAGAGGACGATGATCCCTAAGAAAAAACAAAAGCAAGAAAGGTGAGAATTTCATTCTCTTTAGTTTTGGCTTTAGGCTTTGGATCGTGGGAAAAGAGAAAGCACGTGCGGGGGGGCATGACATGAGGCACAAAACAAGGGATTCGAATTCCATCCTCATTCGCACGCTGACATGATTTGCATCTAATCTCTACTTACCTTTGCTTCTTTTTAATTCAATTCAATAATTCGGTTCTTAACCTTTTTTTTGGGGTCCGGGATTAATTAAAGAGAAAAAGTTTAAAATACAGTACGTGTAATAAATGTTTATACATATTTTTTAAAATTTAGAGGTTAAAAGTTTAGTTTAGGGTTAAAAGTTTAGGGGTTTAGGTTGTAGGATTTAGAATTTAAGGTTAGTATTTAAAATTTAGGGTATTGGGATTATGAATTTAGAATTTATATTCTATAAGGTAAAAACATGTTTATGTAAAATTAATTTTACACAATCTGTATATCAAAATTTTACCCTTAATTAAATTCACCTTCATTTCCGCACATCATTTTCTTTTACTAAATAGTCCGTTACAACATCAATAACTATCTAAGAATGTAAATAAACAAAACGTTCGACGAAATATTTGTTGATTGTTCGTAGAACATTCATTTATTAAGATAAATAAATAAACATAAACATATTATGTTCATTCATTAAACGAGTAAATTTGAATAAATGTGTGTCCGGTTTGTTTATTGGATTCTTTAGTGGGTTCCTTTTTTTCTTTTATTTTTTACATTTTAAATATTGATGAAGTTGGGGACTAAATTGTACTCATAGTGAATTTTTAGAGTTCTAACTGTAAAGCTTGAGGAGTTTAAGACTAGTGGCATAATTTCATCATTTTCTTCAATTAACATGTAAGTAAACGTTAAATGAACATGTTTACGAATGCTAAACAAACAAATACGACACCTTCAAAAATAAATAAACAAACACGAACCAAACATGAACACCTTCAAAATAAATAAACAAACACAATATTATTCGTTTAAATTCGGTTTATTTATATTATATATATCTTATATACAGGGACAAGGCTATTTGAGGGCCCAAAGCCATGTTGTAAATTTCAAATATTAATAATTTTTTGTCTAACAGCAATTTGGCCCATGTAAAAAATAAATATATAAATTACAAAAATAAGAATTTATTCAAATAAAAAAATAAGAATTTATTAAATATTTTTTTGAATGAAAAAAATATTTAATAAATTTTTATTTTTATAATTTATAAGTATGAGATGAATTAGAGAAAGATGGATTTGTGCTCTCAATTTTTTGGTTTAATAATAGTTTAGTCCCTCCAAATTTAAAAATTATATAAATTATGACTTATTTCATGAATTTTGAGTTTAAATATTTAATAAGCTTTATATTTTTTAATTTAATATTTTGACACCTCCAAATATTCGATACTAGCTCTCTCTCTATATATCCTTGTACATATAAAGACAGATGCGAGAGCATTTTCTTTTCATTAATATATCCACGTTTTTGCCTCTGTATTATTTATTTTAATTCAACTTTATTATTTAATATACTGGTTACAAAGTTTTACAATATTACGGACAGTGAAATTATAAAATTGTTGTGTATCATATGTAGGTGTGGAAACCACCCGGAGAATATGATGTAAATTGACACTCTAAATTTTTTTTTATAAAAAATATTTAATAAAATTTAATATAAAAAATAAATTAACATCCTTTTACAAAAATAGTACTACCATTATAACAATAATTAACACCATAATATAAATTTTCTGACTATACCATAAACAAGTTAAGGATTGACATCCCTTTACAAAAATAATATATGGTTTGAAATGTAACACCCCTTCTCGGTCTGGTAGAGAATCTGGTCGAAAAATGTTATCGGAAATCGAAAGCTTAATCGGAGTCAGAAATTTATTCGGAAGTTCTAATATTATTATTTAAGGCTTAGTAAACCTAATTATCCACTATTGACTCAATATGAGATCAATTTTAAACTTTTACAAACTCAGGGACTAAATTGAAAATTTCATAAATTAGCGATCCTAATCCAAATTCTTTATTACCAACTTGTAATTAAACTTACCAATAATTAAGCTGTGAAGTTTCGTTACTATCGGATATCGTTAACCTAATCAATTAGTCCGTATAGTTATTAGTGGCCAATTTGTAAACTGTCCAAAATCTATTTTTATGCCTTATAACATATTTAAATAACACCGTATCGATACCCTAAGGACCATATCGATACGCTAAGCCTAATTTCAGATTTTCAGCTTTAAAGAATGTCAAAACCCATACCGATACAGCTAACCCCGTATCGATACGCGTTGACCCCGTACCGATACGCTCTAAGACCGTATCGATACCATTTTCAACCCAAATTCTAGTGACTAATTTTTGTACCGATACGCCTTGTTCCTTAAGCCAAATTCATGCCTAACCGTACTGATACGCCATCACCCGTATCGATACGCCATCACCCGTATCGATACGCCCTGACCTGTAATGATAGAATTTTGCTGGTTTTTAATCGATTTACCTAATCAAACGTTATTCAAATTTACCAAATTTTACTAGAAATCCTAAAAATAGTATTTCTAACTGTGTGTCAAAATTCAAGGCATTTCAAGTCCGTTTACAAAGGTTTTACCAATTAGTGCATTTAGGCTCATTTTAGCTAGTTTACCAAGTTCAAAACATACCATTACAACATACAACGCCTAGGTACTATTATGCTTGCACAACCATATCAAAACAAGCTATTACAACGCGTTTAAAACTTATGTCACCTTACTAGGAGTTTGGAAACAAAAAAAGACATACATATGGTAGTAGGAGTGACTTGCAACCGTAAATTACACGATCGATGTCTGAAAAGCTTTAGGATCCTGAATTGCATGAGACAAACATATGTTAGGCTTACATAGCATAGTGAGGTAGTCATAGCAACATAAGCAATAACAATACATAAATTACATGCTATGAACATGAATGGCACATTGGCATACTTAATTATCATAATCACATTCTTTTAATCACAAGGTCTCATGCTTAGGCCATTTATCATAATTGTGCATAATCATAATGAAGCTTATAAACATTTAAATTCCTTTGGACAATGTAACAAGTGGATACGCGGATTCCCCTTTACACCATACATATATCAGAAAATAGGTTGTAGCCACATATAATGGAAAATAGGACGTGGCCTTGAGCCGTAGCTCCGGATAGTCCCTTACACAATCCATCCTTATCTCCCCCCACATATAGGTCGTAGCCCTGGACTGTAGTCCAATCCCTTACTTATACGAGCTCAAATAACCCTATGGCATGCCAATTGTATCCAAAACTCACAAATGTCCAAGGTTACACATATTTCATAATATAACTTACCTTTATACTCGTAGGCCATAGCATATCGGAATCAGAATTGAGCTTTAGCTCCATATAACGGATCTTATCATATATGAATCACATCATAACATATTCATATCAAATTTAGCATATCACATCATGTTTTTCTTATAACAATTTCACATGTAACGTGTCTCGATTATCACATATTTGCTTATAGAACATCAACCATATCAAAAGCTTACCATGTTCACCTTTAGCATCCACACGAACATTGCTCTACTTGAGCCTTTAGCAAGATACATATGCACATGAAAATCACAAATCAAATGCAACGAGTTGGCTCCGTGCCAATCCCTTGACACGACTACACTCACCTTGATTACAGGATTCTTGGATTACAATTTCGTTGTGCCTAGCTTCCTTTGGAGATGACAAATGGTCCTTCTCCAATATTTGAGCGAAGCGTGGGCTTTCAAACTGTATATCAAACTTGAATGAAGGTTGGAGATTGCACCGAGGTAATAGCTTAGCTTGAGGTTGAAGAAGGAAATGAAGGTATGTGCTTGGTGAGAAGTAAGGGTTGAGCTTTGGTTACCGAGAGTTCAAAAGCTTGAGAATGAAAGTTTCTCCTTTCCATACTCATTTAAGGAATTTCTAATTCCATCATTGTTTACCTTTCCAAGAACCAATAAGAGGATTTCCTATCCTAGAGGGTTTGCTTAACCCAAGGTCTTTCACATCATATTTCTTTATAATATGAAGTAATTTGATGGGTACTTACTTTCTTTTCTAAGACAATCACGTGGGGAATTGACAAGCAAAGAGGTGAGTAAGCACCTTGCTTAATTCCCTCTCAATTGGCTTCGAATAGATTCAGAACAAGGGACCCGTATCGATACACTCATGGTCGTATCGATATGCTCATGCTAAAACATGTAAGATAGTTATTGGTAGTTGGACCGTATCGATACTGGCTTGACCGTATCGATACACCTAGCTCAAAATTTGCATTTTGGCTTTGAATTTCGTACAAGGAAGTTCATTCACTCAAATAGGACCAAAACGTAACTTCATTATACAAGATGAGTACAAAGGTCAATAATTACAAACGTTTAACACATCGGATTTAAAATTTTCGATCACCGGAACCAACTTCCGACTAGGCCGATTTTCGGGATGTGACATGAAAAATATCCATCTACCTCCCAATGAAAATCACATATACTATACAAGTAAAAATTATTTAACATGTGATTTTTATTTATTTTCTTTAACTTTTAATTCTGAAATAAAAAACAATTACTTTAACATTATATTGAATTAATTGTAAATTATATTTGACTTTAAGATTATTTATATATATAATAAAAAACAACACAATGAACCAACAAGGATTGGTCCAAGTGGTAAGTAGCTTGATATCGTTTAAACATGTCTCGAGTTTGTGGTCTTGTGTATACAGAATATTTCTGTTGAAAGACTCACCCACCAAAATTAAGTGTGTGATAAAGGTCGGCCCGAATTAATCAGGACAAGACCTTAAAAAATCGGGAGGGGAAAAGACAATGAGCCTTGTGTCTGTGTTCTGTTCTTTACGCGATTCCATGCAACTACTCCCACCTACCATCTCATGAAATACATACGTATGTGATTATTGTAGCGACGTTTTTTGAAATTTAATTGAAGTCATGGTTTACCACTTTTATTGAAAACATTTTATTTTAAGGGGGATTTCTTTAAAAATGCGCTTTTGAAATAAAACTGGGAGTCACCACCGGTCACTTGTGTTTGGTAGACCGGACACCGAAAATAAAACTAGAGATTTTTGGGTTTCGAGAGTCGATTACGAGTGGGGAAGGTTTTGCACCCCCACTACGCCCAGAAATCGATACCAAATTAATTATCACCTTGTTTATATTGGATTTTGCGAATTAAAGTGACAAATTAAACCGAAATTTGGTTATATAAGTGAGTATATTTTAAGGGCCCAATTATTTGAGAATAAACGTTCGAACCACCACTACTACGACTAGTATTGGCCTCGTTTGTCCCCGAATAAAAGGACACCGCATAAAAATTATATTCCGGATGCAAAACAACTTAACAATGAATTAAATAAGCATGCCTGACATAAAAGAGATAAGGACATGAACCTTATATATGACACATATTATAACAACACATTATCTATCTCATATATTATATATTTTAAACCATATATTATGTATTAAAACCATATATGATCATATATACATTAAAACTATATATTGTATATTTTATAAAGAACCTATATTATATTTTATATAAAAATCATATTATATATATATATTAAGAACTTTATATTTTAAAAAGTATATATACATTATATAAAACTATACATTAAACAAAAACATATACTATATATTACAAGAAAAATACATAGAATATATATTATAAAAACGTATTATACTTTATATTATATATTATACTATATACCATACATTACATTTTGTATCAAAAGTATAAATTATGTATAAGTAAAACATATATTACATTAAGATCAAATATTAATAAGAACCAAGCCATATATCATATTATATCAAACAACCACATTGTATGAACTAAAAAGAACAAACATTATGATATAGAAATATATAAGTTAGCATACAAATAAACGAACAAAAAGGTAGCCCAATATCAATAAAATCAAGATCCAAGTGTGATATTGAGGAGGAGAATGTACCAAGCTCAATCAAATTGGGCTGCAAACAGATGTGGGCTGCTTGAGTGGACCGGGTCAGCGTTCGGGTCCGGGTTAAATCATCCGACTTGTGCGGGTCAGATGATAAGGGATTACACCTCCCTTACTTCATCCCATTCCTTTAACCTTCTTCTCAAACACCCGACATTTTCTCTAAACAAACCTAGCCGCCGGAGCTCGAACCGTCGTTCGTTGTCGTTGCTTCGACGAGTTTCACTGGTCGTCGTCACCATCAACAGGCTCCACTCATCGTCCACTTTCTTTCTACCGGCTTAGATTTTGCCGAGAACGGCCGGAGTGTCTTTAAATCGGGCTGAACCCGTACAGCTTCGAAAGGGCGATTTGCCGCTGTCTGCCGTTGGATTGCGATGGAACTGGGGTATGTTGTTCCCCACGTCAAGATGAGCTAGCCCACCGTCAGGATCTGCCGTTGGAGCCTCTGATCGCCGGAAAACACCGAAGGCCGAGATGGGTAACCACCTTAAGACTATCGAACTTCTCTGTCGTCGATCTAAGCAACCGACCATTAGATGGAGCTGGATTCGAGATATGTTGTTCCTCTCGTCATTTGGAACATCTTCACCGTTGTGATTCACCATCGGAGCTTTCGGTCGTCGGAAAATGCCCAAAGGCCGAAACGGTAAACTCTTTTTCTTTTCCCTAACTTTTAGATTCAAATAAAAAATATAGAACTGAGAAAATGCTTTCTTTGATTCTGAAATCTCTTTTTTATTGATCTACCGTGAATCCTCACAATCGATGGATTACATTGTTTATATCTCCCCTTTGTTCACATTTGCAAGCAAACCTTGAACTATTGATGATGATATTCTGATAACTTCTTTTTTTGTTTTGCTTGTCCGTTTGGTGGTTGTGAGCGTGCCGATGATCGTACGGTGGTAGCGAGATTTCCGGCGGTGGTGCCACATGGATGGAAGAGGCGAAACAGTTTGATCCACGCGTGGGAAACTGATCGGCCGGTGCGTGTGCTCCACGCGGCATCTGAAGGGGCTCCGTGCTTCCATTTGGGATCCAACGGCCAGGATGCGGCTGCGTGAGATAGCAAAGGATGGCATCAGATTAGGGTTTCTTTTGGTTTAATGGTTCTGGTCCTAATGGGCTAATTGTAAATATATATATGTATGTTGTTTTAAATTGTAATTGGACTCAGACTTGGGCTTTATTTATCTGATATATATTTTTTATATATGGGCTGATAGAATTGGGTTTTGATTTTAGTTTAGTTTAATAATAATAATACAAATAATACATAATATAACATACACATATAATATGCATACACATATATGTAAACAAACATTCAAACATTAGCACATATTACTATACACATCATACACTTAATAGCATAGTAATACAATAATACATACTCACATTCACATTAAAATATTAATGACATTAGTAAATACATACATGCAAGCAACCCATACATATGATATACATACAATCATGCATTACATAATATATATATATATAAACATACACATATACATACATATATTCATATACCACATACGTATAAACATACATTTATGCCTAAATAGATAGGTATAAACATACATTTATGCCTAAATAGATAGGGACACATATATTACGTATAATAATGACACATTAATAGTAATATATACATTTTTCTTTTGGATTTTAACAACAATCATATACACATATATATAGTTAATAATTAAACAACTCATAAGCCCATTAATGCGAAAATAAAAGCGAAAATAAAAACGGGTTCACCATGGACAAAATTAGTGATTACAATTATAAATAAAAATAGGTATATTAATGCTTGGAATTCTCTCTCTACTATCCACTTTTAGCTTTCATAAGAGATACGGTCATCGAATTCAATACCACATTGTCAACCTTTTATTCCATTGATAGGAGTTGGGTCATTAGTTATTCCTTCCATCTCATTTAATATATCCATTGTTGATTTTTTACGTAGTTTTAGGGAAAAAAATTGTGTAAGAGATGTGATGTAAAATAATTGAAACGACAATTTTACCCTTAAAATGTTGAATTTTATTTTGTTGGAAAACTAAAAAACGGTAGAAAGGAAAATGCGCATTGTAAAAGTTGTTGATTTTTTCAATGGGACATTTTAAGTGGAACAATTTCAAAATACAAAAGGGACATCTTAAGTAGGACGGAGGAAGTATAATATTCCTCATCAGATCCAAACAATTTTTTATAACCATCGATATTTAATTTATAGGTTGATTAATCATGACCGAACATTGCAAAACTCCATTATAGGAACCACCTTCCACACACAATTTACTCCATCCATAATTTCATGGTTCAAATTATTGACTTTGCTTAAGAGATTTAATGTCTCATCCTATTAGACCAACTAGTTGTTTTTTTTCCAAATAATGTAATAAGATAAAAAAATACTTAATTATATATATTTTAAAAGTTATAATCAAAATATATTAAGATGAATTATTATGTATTATAATAATTAAATTCCAACAATTAAAATTATAAGCGGGTGTTCAGTATTTAGCTTGTTTTAGAAATTTATTTATTTGTTTAAGGGAAATACTTTGATATACAAGTTTGGGTAAACTTTAGTTTACACAAGCCTTTTAATTTTAGGGTTTAGATGTTTAAGTTAGGGTTTATGGGTTTATGTTGTAAGGTGATTTTTTTTAAAGTTTATAGTTAGAGTTTAAAGTTTAAGATTTAAGATATTAGGATCAGAAATTTATGTTTAAATATTGTAATTTAAATATGAATGATTGTGTAATTTTTTTTACATAGCTTATGAATCAAAATATAATCCTATATTGATATATAATTTGCCCGATGAGAAACTAAATGGAAGTAGGGCGGGCCATGATACACGGCCCGGCTGTCGCCATCTGAGGCGGGCGGGAGAACCCTTTCCGAACCATAAACAATTGTTTGGCTAACCAGGCTTGCTTTTAAGGAATCACCTTTCGTTTTTCATTATTTTCACTAAAGGCACCGCCAACATCCACGTGGTTCGATCCAACGGTTGAGGTTTGGCTTTTTTCTCGACCAACCAAAAACGCATGTTTCATACCTTCTCCTTTCTCTTCACGTTACCAGTCATTTTTCATATGATTTTCTTCAAACAATATCTTCAATTATGATTTGCACTTTTTTGATAAAAAAAATTATGATTTGCACTTGCCGTTTAATTTTTTTTATTAAGTAAAAAATATTATATGTATAATATAATTGTCAAATTCAAACCCGCATAAAATATAAATAACTTAAATATTTATGAGTGGGTTGTAAGTGTCATGAAAATCTTGCCCTGGAACTTGAGAGAATCCCTTGGCTACCAACCTAGCCTTATATCGAGCCATTGTGCCATCTGGATTCCTTTTAATCTTGAAGATCCACTTGCATCCCACAGATCTTTCTGATGGAAGTGGCACCAGCATCCAGGTTTCATTCTTTAGTAAGGCTTCATACTCGGCCATTACTGCTTTCTTTTATTTTGGAGACTTAAAAGACTCATAGATATCAACAAGGACTTTTTCTTCTTTGCTAGTGCAAGCCATATAAACTTTGGGTTTATATACATCCATCTTGCTTCGAGTCATCATAGGATGTTTGTTGAACGAGCTCTCTGTAGTAGGCCCACCAGTTCCTGAGTGATTCTCAATTGCATTATCTATTGGGCATTCATCACCACCTTGGGCCACAAAGGGTGATTTATCTGCAAATTCTCCAGACCCTATGTTGTTCTCAATTGTAGGATCCACTGGACACTCATCCTCTTCTGACCCAAAAGTTGGCCCATCTGCAGGTCCTGCAGTTTGTATATCTTCATGTACCAAAGGATAATGCCCAACACCCTCTTCTGGTGAATGACCAACAGTTTCAGTCTCTTATGGTGACAACTCGGCAGGCTTAATACCTTCTGGTACATCAAACGCCTCATTTTTCACTAGACATCCACTGGGACCTGCACGATCCACTAAAGAACCAGCAGGTGAACGTGGAAAGTTTAAACTTTCCTCTGCAGCAGCAACAAATGTGGCAGACACATGAACAACTGGGCCTTCTGAAACTGGTGTCTCAACAGCCTCCAAGCTATGTCTGCACATTCTGACTTGACCATGATCCTTCCTCAATTACTCAGCCCCAGGCATAAGAAGCAATGATCTACCACCTAGTCCTTCAGACTATTGGAAAAATTTGATTTTGCTTTTGCTCCTTACTTCCTGCAAAAGAAAATATTTTTCATCAAATATTACATGCGGATATATGTAGACCTTCCCATTTGGTGCCAAGCACGGATATCCCCTGTGCTGAGGACTATAGCCAAGAAAGGTTGAAGGCTGTGATCTATAGTCAAGTTTGGGATTGAGAAAGGGACTTAAATGTGGAAAACACCTGCATCCAAACACTCTCATTAACTCGTACTGATGTAGCTTGTTAAACAATCTTTCATAGGGTGAAATTCCATCAAGTACTTTAGTTGGTGTACTATTTATCAAATAAACAGACGTGGTCACAGCATAAGACCAAAATCTTAGGGGTAAGGATGCTTGAGCAAGTAAAGCAAGTGCTATCTCAACAACGTAATGGTGTTTTCTTTCAACTACACTGTTTTGTTGTGAAGTGTGGGGGTAGGTCACCCTATGAATTGTGCCAGCTTTCGTGAGTAAAGGGGTCAAGCTTCTGTATTCCCCCTAGTCACTTTGAACCTCCTTGATTACAGCACTGAACTGAGTCTGAACAATCTTTTGAAAGGCCTGAAATGCTATTGTGGCTTGTGACTTATCTTTCAACAGATATACCCAATAATGTCTGGTAGCTGTATCTACAAAAGAGATATAATAACGAAGCCCTCTAGAGGACACGTGTTGGTCCCCATAGGTCTGTAAACACTAAATGAAACAGTTCAATATACACAGTAGTTGAATTTTGGAAAGGTAGTTTGTGGCTTTTCCTCATTTGGCAGGCCACACAAACTTCCAACTCTGTTTTATTCAAATTGAGAGGCACATTACAACTTTTACACATTTGTAAAAGAGAATCATAGGAAGGATGCCCAAATCTCCTGTGCCACAATTCATATGTACTACTTGAAGTCTGAGCTACATGCACTTTAGACTGTTTACAGCTACTATTTTTATTTACTATCAAGAAATCAGAACCAAAGCTATACAACCCATCAGCTCCAATTCCTCCAAGGAGGATTACCCATGAATCTTCATCTTTCACAACATAAGAATTTGCATGGAACTCAAGGAAAACCTTGTTGTCTCTAGCAAGCTTAAACACCGAAACAAGATTTTTTGTTACATGAAGAACAAGCAGCAGATTATTCAACACTAAAAAATGAGATGATGAAACTAAGTTAGATTTACCAACTTTAGCTATACTCAAACTCATACCATTGCCTACTACAAGTTTACCAAGACCATCGTACTCTGAGCCTTCATGCATCTTTGCTACATCAGGTGTAACATGATGTATTGCACCAGAGTCCACAAACCAGGGCCCTATACCCACCATACTGAGTGAGATGAGCTTGTGCTTTGACTGACCCCTGTGCACTTGTCCCAGCACGTGATGTACCAGCACCAGCACACTGACATGACCATGTTGG
The DNA here is from genome assembly GCA_019671005.1 of Hibiscus mutabilis. NCBI lineage: Eukaryota > Viridiplantae > Streptophyta > Magnoliopsida > Malvales > Malvaceae > Hibiscus > Hibiscus mutabilis. The sequence goes on from CM033715.1 coordinate 52,734,071, forward strand.
ATTGTTAGAGTCATAGGTGGTCAAATTCACAGAAGTTGTGTTTTCCTTTAGGTGACCATCATGTCGCGCTGGTACAAAAGCCTCATCAAATCTATACCAACACTGGTTTACCAGATGGCCAATTTTGCTGCAGAACTGGCATTGAGGTCTCACACGACCACCTCTGCCTCTACCATCTTGACCAGAATACTGCTTGTATGGCTTCTGATGCCCTGGCCTTACTTCACGATCTGAACTATTATCCCCTGCAGCAACTTGAGCAACACTTGCACTAGGTGTCAAACTCATATTAACAAACTGATTATAACTATTTTGTTGTGTTTCTGCACCAATCAAAACTGAAATAGCACCATTCAGTGTATATGGCTCTCTACTAGCAATAATCACAACTATAAAAAGTTGATACTTCACTAATAATCCATTAAGTATGGTAGCTATTTTCTCAAGATCTGAAATAGCACTACCATAGGAAGTTAAAGCATCACAGATTTCTTTAACTTGAGACACATACGCTCTCATACTTAGATCTCCCTTTCTAAGAGATCTTAACTTGTAGTGTAAACTCATTGCAGTAGTAGTAGATCGATTAGAGAAAAAATTGTTTACCAATATTTCAGATCTCATACATTGTTTCTGCTCCGACGAACTGTGACAACAATTGGGAGCTCACCGTCGAAAGAAGCTAGGAGGCCAGTACGCTATCTTGCGCTACATATACCTTGTAATCTTCATTTTCAACTTTCTCCTATTCTTCTGTAACCACCGTCTCAGGAGGAGGTTTAAGCACGTCGGTAAGAAGTTTCTCTAGTCTGTGGCTTTTGACCATCAATAGAATCTGCTGCTTCCACGGCAAAAGTTCGATTCGTCAAGGACAACATTAATTTTTTTTATTGGATGACTTACTCATCTTTGACAACGTTCTTTCGACCGAAGCACTCGCCGAACTATTTTCTTGATCGACAACACCAGGAGCCATCACACACTCGCTCAAACCATCGTTCTCCGATTAGCAACCACCGTTGCTAGGCTCTGATACCATCGTGGAAACTCGAACGAGCTCAGAAAGTAACTAACAATGGAGGAAGCTTAGTGAAAAAGACGTTCAATAAGGGATTTAGGGAAATTGAAAGAATTGGGAATTTCTGAAAGTCAACATGACTGTTATTCAACAATAATCCGAATACAACTGCCCAGACTACTACTTATTTATAGTGGGCCTTTACATGTTAATTGTCTAACAATATGGCCCAACTTCCTAACAGACTTACAACCCACTCAAACTGAATCAGTTTCATTCACTTAGTCTAATAAGTTAGTAGATCTCGTTGTCGTTTTAACTTTTAATAAAACTTCAGTTCTGATTTAAATGGTTTAATACATGAATTTGTTTAAATTTATGTTTAAATATATTATAATTATTCAGTTATTTATAATTTTAATTATTAATTTTGATTATATTTTTAGATATAATTATAATTGTGATTATAGTTAATCCATAATTTTTTTCAGGAGACAAATATTTTTTTAAAACGATTAAAGGGTTGTAGTTGCATATATTTACTTTTTAAAATTCTAATACAAATTCATATATAAAAAATTTCCAATACAAATAGGAGGTAGATTCTAGAAAATTCTAAAATTAGGCGCCTTAAAATTAGGTGCATTTTTTGTAACTACAAATTTTTACTATTTTAGTAAAGATTTGTGTAGAATGCATAAGAAATTGTGTAACGACATAATTATTGTGTAACTACACAATTTTTATATGATAACCTAAATTCTTATTATTTTTATAAAAAATTGTGTAACTCGCGCTATTATAAATAATTATATAACTACCTATATTTTTATTAATTTTATAAAAAAATTGTATAACTCGCACCTAATTGTAGGCTAATAATAAAAGTGGCTAATCTTATAAGTTGTCGGTAGATTCTTTACATATTCAGGAAAGGTAAAGGCTCATACGGCAGCTTTGGAAGGTGGGACGGCTTGCTTTTCATGCACGTTTTTAAAATCTGGTATTTTTTCTCTCTCTATTTTCTGGATGATATCTATAATATTTAATCAAAAAGCAGATCAAATCATACTAGCTCGTTTTTAAAGTGTAAAATAATTTGTATAAAAAATTCTAAGAAATTAACCATAAGAGTGCCTAGCGTTCGAAAGTACTTATTCTAAAATATTTTGGATGCAATTATTAAATTAATAATCAAATCTAATTTAATATTGTTTGAATAGTGTTCCTTCTTAGTTACGTTTGAGAGCTTAAAGAAGGGACAAAATAATAATAATTATACTACTTTTATAAATTATTTACTCGCATTTTAATTTTAGAGTTAAGAGATTTAAGTTAGGGTTTATAGGTTTAAGGTGTAGGGTGTAAAATTTAATATTTATAGTTAGAGATTAAGTATTAAGGTTTATGTTTTAGGGTGTTAGGGCTAGTGACTTAAGTTTTAGATTTTATAGCTTAAATATAAAGGGTTGTATATTTTTTACACAATTTGTGCATCAAAAAATAACCCTTATTTTATATACTTTGTTTAGTATAGTAAGAGTTGTATTTGTTTCGAATAAACAATAGTTTTTAAACTTAATCCTTATATTTTAATTTAGTCCATGTTAATTTTAGAATTAAGTGATTTTTCTTAACTTAGTTATTAAACTTTATTTTAGTTCAAACTAATTTCTGAACTTGACATCTTTCACCATTTTAATATTATACCATATATGATAGGCTTAATAGGGAAATAAATGCTTAAACTATGTCCTTTTTTTTAGTTACGTGCCCAAACTATTTTTGGGTCAAATAGATGCTTAACTTTTCATTCTGTGATTCATTTAAGGTTCTCTGTTAATTCTCACCATTAAAGGACACATGTCACCTCCTGAAAATATTAAAATTATATTAAATATAAATAAAATTAATAAAATAAAAATATATCATGAAATTTTTAAATATTCTCAAAATAGTCTTCAAATCCCTAAATCTCCCAAATCTAACTACTCCCGCTGGCATTGGCAGCGTTGGCAGCGGCGGAATGAAGTGTCCTCCTCTCGCTGAATAACCCACGTGCCGTTCGTCGTCCGTCTTGTCGACATTCGTCGTGAATCGTTCTAAGAATTTATTCGACAATTTTGGCATTTCGCACGACGTCAGTCGATTTCCGGCAACAAGATGGTGGGGGAAATGGTCGTGATGATCCGACGACCGATGTAGTGGGCGGCGGTGTGACAATCGGCGGCAGAATCGGCCCAAATCGGGATTTAAGTTTTGGAGAGTTAGGGATTTTTGAATTTGAGGTTGTTTTGTGAAATCTGAAAAACTTAGAGATTTTCTGAAATTAAGTAATTTTATTTATTTTAATATAATTTTAAAATTTTCAGGAGATAATACATGTCCTTTAATGGTGAGAATTAACGAAAAACCTTAAATGGGTCATAGAATGAAACGTTAGATACTTATTTGACCTAAAAATAGTTTGGACACTTAACTAGAAAAAAAACATAATTTAGACACCTATTTAACGGTTAAGCTTATATGATATATCAAAATGACTAAAGAAACTCAAAATTCAAATTCAAAGAATATAATTTATCCATTGTTTTTGTAATGTTGTGTGAAGTGGCCATCTTCCATGAGTGGTGACCAGCCTAGTTTTTAGAGTCCAACCTCAAATTTTGACTACCGTCGCAAGTCTACGTTACATATCCACACTTATCCCTGTTTTATTTAATTTAATTTAATTGGTCAAATCTTTGGTATCAATATATTAATTAAACAGTAAATTTAATAATACAATATAAATTTTCAATTAAAATTTGAGCAAGTACATTTTGTTACTTGATCAAACTGTTCATCATTATTTTTTTATATTCCTTTAGGCCATGTATTTTAAACTCACTAAAAATAATCTATTTTCTTCTCCTTAAAGTTTTTCATTTCCCTCATTTGTAAGTATGATGAATATTTGTTAAAAGAATATTCAATTAAAATTTAAATATTAAATAAATAACTGATATTTAATTTAAGGGGAATGATCCATTTACATTAATGTAAAATTAAAATTGTTTTACGCATTCCAATATCCGTTTGCATTGTTAATATTTTAGTAATTCGACCATCATATTATATGTTTCATTCTTGTAGATCATACTACATGTTAAGTTTTGAATAAATTCATAACATCTAACTATTTTACTTAGATAATAAAATTTCAGTGTTAAATATATATTGATAATTGCATTATTCTGGATCGATATCCTATACTATCGCATCGATTTGAAAATTTACATATATGATATATATATAAATAAATAAATAAACTTAAAGGTTAAATTATTAAAAAACTAATTGTATAAAAGTTATTTTCTTTTTGACACAATTGTATAAAAATTATTAAAGTGTATAAAACAATTCTAATATTATATTAGTATAAATAAATCTCTATAATTGACATCAATAAAGTTTGGATTATTGATGGAACCTATTCGACCAACAGAATATGTAAACAATGGTCTCCATTATCGGCTGGCTATAACTAAAATTATCATACAAGTCAAAAACTTGAATAATTTATCTTTTCTGCATGACCAGAACCAAAACGTTATTTTAAAAAAATAAAAAATAATAATTCCCTCTCTTTCCTTTCACTATCCATCTCTCTTTCACAGAGAGGAGACTTTCTAGAATTGACGCTATGGACCCTCCCTCGTCCCTTCCCACTGTTGTATCTGACTCGTGACTGAAACCTAAAAACTTTTATTTATTCATTATTATTCTTTTTAAAATATTTTTTTTTTTTGTGGATCAACAATTTCGTTTCTCGACCTCATTTCAGGAATTTTATTCATATCCCAAGTTAGAGACGAGAGAGGTGCACATGGGCATGGGCCATGAGGGCAAGTCAAAGTCAAAACAAAAGAAAAAAAAACATTAGTTCAACTTCAACGTGATATTTACATATATTATTTCATTTTTGTAATAATTTTGTGATATAAAATGTATTGAGGGACTGATTCCGCTTTGATTGGGGGAGTCAGATAATGGAAAAAATATTATAGGTCCCGGCTTACTATACCATTCTTGATCCCATCCATTAAAAAATAATCAATTAATTTCTTTATGTTTTATGTTATTTTTTTTTTCTAAAAGTGAATCTTCACTTTTTTTTACTATGTAAATAGAGAATGAGTAGTTACATAAAAATTAATTAAGAAAGAAAAATAACATGAAAAATAAAATTAATTGATTAATTTTTATTAAATAAAGACTACATATGACATGGTAAACCGATATCATATAATAATTTCTCCCGAGAATGAGACAGAATCCCCGAGATTTAATGGCCGTTGGATGAAAACTTCTTGTTGGTATTTATTAGAATTCAGAAACATCATTGGTTTTATCTTCTTTTACTGTCGCCTTCTCGCCTCCAGTCAACCCTGTACAGATGATTCTGATGGTGTCAACTATTGACCCCAAAAAAACAAACAAACATGGGATAAGAAACATTGAACCCAGCAAATGCATTACTTCTGGATATCTGCAGTTGCGGCCAATTATATTAATAATTTGACTGTGCTGATAGGAAACTTCCCCGTGCTGCAAGATAACCAAACTATAATCATGACTCTTACCATTCTATGATGGAAGTTAAGTGAAAATGTTTCTTTTAGTTTTAGCAATGCTTCCAAATACTGTATATCCAATACATTATAACACCATAAGTAGATATGCATACGGTCACCCCTGTGAAAAAAGACAAAAACATTAATATCATGTCAAAAAAGAAAAAAAAGGTCATAAAATTTGAAAACAATATCACTACACATTATATCATACCTTTTTTTTATAAAAATAATGACCTTGTGATAATATACTTACGGTCAATTTGATATTATTTTTAGGGAAAATATATAATGCAACGGCGGTGAAAACTTTTAGTTTCTACAAGCGTCTTAATTTTAAGGTTTAAAGGCTTAGTTTAGGGTGTAGTTTGAGCACTGCTCACTAAGCCTTATGTACTTATGGTCTTTTTGTCCATCAATGCAGAGAATTAAAGCTTGCGAGGCAGCGTGTGGGCAAGGGATTACCAAAGAATTTGGACTTGAAAGTATGATTTCGATTTAGACTTTGTAGTAATGAAGGCAATGGGGTTCATTGTTGGTGTGGGAGACGTTTGATGAATTCCCTGTTTGAGCATGTTTGCTATGTTGTTTTGTGTTTGTAAATGGCCATTAATGCTTGGAATTGTTTTGGGATTTGCAATTCATGCCTTAATTGACTTGGTTCCTAGGAAGTATGCCTGTAGTTTACCTTTGAAGCATAGAGCCATGTTATGATGTTAATTCTGTGATGCTTTGGTATAGATTGATCCTTAGAGATGTTGTGTTAATGTTTGAATCATGTTGGAATGTTTTGGTATCCAAGAAAGCATGTAAAACCAGTAAAATTGGACATTACAGGTCCAAGCGTACCGATACGCGTGCTTTCATATCGATACGGGTAAGCTGTTTCAGGCATAGCGTTTCGGTACGCGGGGAACTGTTTCAGTACGGCAAGAGTATTGTGGCAAGGTGTATCAATACGCATAAGCCGCACCGATACGATTTTGAGCTACTAGAATCTAGTTTTTGAGAAATACCAAACCATACCTATACACTTGCTCGTGTAACGATATGGGCAGCCGTTAATTCAATTATTAGGATGCTTAGAAGATTTTGTTTTTTTTGTTTTGGTCCCTGAATGTTATGAATGCAATTGAATGAGTTCGAATGATCATTTTGAGTTGATTTTTGACATATGAGCATGAAACCTGATTAATTAAGTATCGGTAAACTTAAAATGGTTTAAGTCCTTGTAATTTTCTAGAATTGAAATTTAGTCCTTAAATTGCAATTGCATACAATCGGATGTCAATTTGATGCCCGATTGAGTTGAGTATTCTTCTGCTGCTAGTATGCACTCCATAGGTCAATATGTTGCATCTAGATAAGATAAAAAGAAAAAATGGTCGTGACTCAAGTTAATCTTTATGGGTTTGTTTTGTCAAACCCAGTGTAGCTCACTCAGTTTGGTCTTGCGACTAGCCCAGTTCGAGGGGGTTACAATCCCAATGTTGCAGCAAATGGTGGAGTTGTAGCTCATCCATGTGCTATTAGAGGCCATTTGACTCCTATCTTGGATGATCTCAACCCTAGGATTGTAGCTCTTGAGATTTAGGCAACCCATTTTGAACTTAAACTAGTGATGTTCAACATGTTGAACTCCATTGGGCAATTTGGTGGATTGCCTCATGAAGATGCAAGACAACACATTCGTGCATTCTTAGAAGTGTGTGACTCCTTTAGACAACAAGGTGTGCATGAAGATGTGTTGAAGCTCAAGTTATTTCCTTATTCATTGCGTGATCGAGCACGAGTATGGTTAAGTGGAGTACCCGCTGGTTCGATGGAGTCATGGACAGATTTATGCAAGAGTTTTTTTTTGCGGTATAATCCACCCAACGTGAACACCCAACTAAGGAATGCTATAGCTTCCTTTCTTCAAGCTGATGATGAGTTGATGTTCGAGTTCTGGATAGATACAAGGGATTGCTGTGCAAATGTACGAATCATGGTTTTCACGATTGGACGCAAGTTGTGATGCTCTACAATGGTGTCAATGCTCCAACGAGGATGATGCTAGATGTTTCAGTAAATGGAACTTTGCTGGACAAGTCACCTGAAGAAGCATTTGATATCCTTGATAGGATAGCAAATAATGATTACCAATTTCCTACTTCAAGACTTGGAACGAGGAGGAAAACTCATGGGACACGTGAGGTTGATGCCAATGAATCTGTTTCAGCTCAATTGTCGGCTATTACAATTATGTTGAAAAATCTTCAACGTCCTAATTAGGTGAAGGACGTGAAGGTAGCAACTGCTTGTGTTCGTTGTGATGGAAATCATTATGTGAGCGAGTGCCCCGAAAACCACGAGTCTACCAGCTACATGGGGAACTTCAATAGGAACAACCATAACCCCTATTCGAACACTTATAACCCAAGATGACGTCAGCATCCTAATCTTTCTTGGGGAAATCTGTAATACCCCTAAAATTGATCTAGAATGAATTATGTTATCAAATGTGTGAATTTTTAAACACTTTGTTACTTGTATAACCTAGATTAATCAATAGCTTAGGACCTTATCGAAAGAAAGAAAAAGATGAGAGCTTTAAGTAAGTGACTAAACTAATCATGATTTGAAACTCAAGACTTGCATGGTTAATAAAAGTTTGTGGGAGGGTTTGTACACATGACACATTGAAGAGAGCCATGTAAGGGGGTTCAACCATTTGGATTCCACTTCCAAAATGGTCATCCCCTTCCCTTTGAGAGGAGTTAAATGATAGAGAGGAGTTAAATGATAGAGAGAGTGAGAGCTTATGCTCTTAGCCATGAAAGCATGAAATTAGAGCCCTCAAGCTTGTGATCTTAAAGTTATATCGATTCATAGAGTAGGAAAGTAAGTATCCTTACTATTTTCTTGTGTTTAGACTTAGGAGTGAAGATTATATATAAATTGTTATGAGGATATTGATTGAGTTGAATGTTAATTCTCATGATGCTTTCCCTCCATTAGAATGGTTATATGTTTCATGCAATATGTGTAAACTGTGATTAAATGCATGCTTGTGAAGTTTCAGATAGCTCAATTCAAATGTGTAATCGATGGTGACTTAAAACACTAAGCTTGTTTGAGTCGAATAGTTGTTATTATGGATGAAATTAGGAAATGTATCTTGAACTAGGGTTGTTCAATGAATTAAGTGCAACCAATGAATTAAATTTAGTCTCTAAAACAGGGGAATAGGTTCCGTACAAGTTTAGGGAAAAATATTCTATGAGTTAGGATTGAAATTCATGTGCATAACGATTTAAGGAACTATTTTGAATATCCATGGCTGTATGAGTGGCTATTTCGAATATAGTTTAAAAGATTATGATTATTTCTACATGAACATAACAAGTTTGAATATGTATTAATACCTTAAGAGTTGTTTGATGATTATACATATTGCTATCACCTTTTCGAAGTGCTGAAATACATGGGCAGAATTGGTGGATTGCTTGTATGTTTAATCTGAAATGCTCTTTAGTGAGATATATATATATATACATTTGCATGCTAGTTAGTAAGTTGGGCAACTTAGTCGATATACATATATATATATATATGTCTATTGATTGATTAAGCAATTGGGTGATAAATGTAATTCTAATGCATAGTTATATCCTTGTTATGACTAGACAATAAAGGGATCGAACAAATTGAAGAAAGACAAAAAGGAATCGATATTCGGGGACAAGAGTAGCTCGGTTTAATCTATGAGTGTAGTTAGAACCTTGGGTTAGCTTAAAACTATCCCGAGCATTTTATTCAATCTTATTACGTCTTGTTTACATGCTAATTAAATTGCACATATGCTTAAGCTCGATGGGGGAGGTAAGTACTACTAAACAATTTTTTTATGATATGTATAAATAGAGTATGCTTATTATGTATTAAGTTCAATCAAATGATGTATGATACGTGGAAAGCTCGAATGATTGAGAGATGAATCTCTAAACGTGAAGATATACTCATCTTGTTATGAAAATGACTTGTTATGATAAAGGAATAAGCCTTGGTTTCGATCAGTCCTAGGTACAATTGGCATGCCATAGAGTTAATAGAGCTCCTTGTTCGGACTACGGTCCCTTGTTTAGTAATTTGGGTACCCTTGTTTGACGATTGACGTCACATGATTCGAGTGCCAAGACTGTTTAAAATCAAGGCTACATCACTTAAAGAAGTGCATGATACTTGTAATAATACCAAGGACGTTGTTTAATATGGGCAATACTAGTATTAAACTTGCTTGTATGATTATGGAACTTAAATCTGTTGCTTACTTCATAAGAAGGTTGTATAAGTTATAATAGACCTTATATTTCTATTGTTTGGTGATAAGCATACCAAATTAAGTTCTTTTAATCTTCCTAGATCTATACTTCTATTCGAATTCTAGCTATATCTCTCATCTAATAAGACTTGAATTAGAATTAAAGAAAATATTACATGAATGGTTTATTCTGTAATTCTCATCATTTGGTTCGGCTACCACACTAAGTAATCTTTACTTACATATTCTTACCTCCTGACTCGTTCCAGATTGATCTTGTTTTGTTAGAGTTTCGGAAAGTTGGACAAGATCACAAGAAGCTTAACGTATGTTTTGTTTTCTTGTACTCCTAGTATGGTGGCACTAGGGTCCATGCCAGAGCATACAGTTCTCTTTTGGCATTGTATATATGTTTTATAACTAATCTAGGTTGTAAGGTTGATATGTAAGTACTTTGAATGGTGATGTTTGTAGTGTCTTCTTTTATTTGCCGATTAGTACTTAATGTTCATTAGATGTTTATGTTCGATAGTATTAAGCTTTTGATAATGGTTTGAGTATGTGAATGCTTGATAATGATCTGTGTGTAAGTAGTCGAGCCATTATAAATTCTTGTCCTAATAATACAAAGAAGTTAAATAGTAGAATAAATAGGAAATGAACTCGGTAAAGAAATCTAATTACCTAATTTGATATCTTTGAATACCTTAGTTTATCAATAAGGGAATCATTCGAGTATAGCCTAGTTGAACTAATTTCAATTTGATCATATCTATCCTTATGTTTAAATATGAAGTTACCTTGTTTTATAAGTTCCTAGACATGGTTTTTTGGTTTGCTAATTGGTTTTATCCTACATTTTAAGTTTCCTTGTGCTTGATCGCATGCTAACTTGTGATACAAGTTAGTTTCCTTGTTTTTTTAGCACCTCAGACTTAGTTTTCTAGTTAATCTTGAATGGGGTGTTACAAATCAAGGAAACAACAATACTAGCAACTCGGACTGGCAACATAATTTGACTGAACCCCCAGGTTTTCAATAAAATATACCATGGCAAAACAACAACAAGGGTTTAACATCTTCATCGAACAACAATTCTTTGGAAGCTACTTTCCAAGAATTTATGATGGCTAAGAATGCTTTATTTCAAGACCATGTTGCATCTATCAAGGGTTTAGCATTGCTACAAAGTCATGGTTCATCTTTGAGAGCTTTGGAAACCCAAGTAGGTCAAATCGCGCAAGCTTTACATGTTCGACCTCATGGCAGTCTACCTACTGACACTAAAGTCACTAAAGCTCATGGCAAGGAGCAGTGTAGTGCACTTTCTTTAAGGAGTGGCACCCAACTTAACAAAGAAGATAAGTTTGGGGGGAAGAAAGTAGATGATTCCAACTCTAAGATGATGCATGAAGAACCTGTGTTACAAGAGGATTCATCTCTTGAAAAGGACAAGAATGATGGCTCGACAAGTGAACCTACTAATGGAAGACCGAATATTGCTACAACAAAAGATAAACTGTCATATCCCAAAAACTGGCCTAGTCGGGATTTGGTTCCGGTGATCAAAAATTTTGAAACCAATGTAATGATGTTTGTAATGGTTGACTTTTGTACCCCTCATGATAAATGAAATTACATTTTGGCCCTAAGTAAGTAAATGGACCCTTGTATGAGATTCGAAGCCCGGAGTGTAAAATTGAGCTAGTCGTATCGATACGGCCATGTGAGTATCGATACGACCTAACTGTCAATAACTAACTTGCCTATTTTAGCAGGAGCGTATCGATACAGCTCATAGCGTATAGATACGGGTCCCTTGTTTTGAATCTATTCAAAGATAAATTGAAGAAAAGGTAAGCAAGTAGCTTACTCACCTCCATGCTTACACTTTCCCCACGTGAAGGTGATCAGGAGGAGTAACCTTAGCCATCAAATTGGTAATTAGAAAAGTGACTTTTCTAATGGGTTAAGCAAACCCTTATTGTGTGGAAACCACATCATTGGTCATCTTGAGGTGGGTTATTGTTAGGATCTTAAACCCTTGTAATAAATCAAAGAAAGGTCATCTCTTTGCTAATTCCTCCCAGTATACAAAACTCAAACCTTGCCTATTAAACAAGCACACACCACCATCTTTATCTTCAAACTCCAAGATAAGCTAGCACCTCGGTGCAATCCTTAATCCTTGTTCAAGTTCAATACTTCGTTTGCAAGCTTTCATCTCGGTGAGTAAAACCCCTCACCCAATTTGATGATTTTATCCTCTGTCAGGATTTAATTTTGAAATTAGTTTTCCTGCATTCAAGGGAAAGCCCATGATTTAGGAAGATAACCTTGTTAAGCCAATATCATCCTTAAGCTTCGGTAAGCTCGAAATATGTTTCCGAGCTCTTAGTTCGAATTCTAATCTGACCCTTAATTTTTATGCTAGCTCAAGTGTTGGAGAAGGATCCTTTGTTACCTCCAAGGGAAGCTGGACACGTCGAAATTACGATTCAAGAGCCCCGTCGTCAAGGTGAGTGTAGTGGTGTAAAGGGATAGGCTCAGTGCCGTCCCGTTGCATTATTTGGAGTATATGTTTGCATTTGAGTAAGGGCTCATATAGAGCAACTATGTTGGATTCGATTGGTGATTTTGATAAGTAACTTGTATTGCTTTGATATGAGTAATTTTGAATATGACATGCTTGACATATGAGACATGGAGCTAAGGCTCAATTTCGCTATATGGTATGTTACGATCTGAAAGGTAAGAAATATGCTATTTATGTGATTTTTGTGTATACAAGGACATTGGATACAATTGGCATGCCATAGGGTTGTTTGAGCTTGGTTAAGTAAGGGTGGACTACGGTCCGGGGCTACGACCTATATGTGGGGGAAATAAGGTTGGATTGTGTAAGGGAACCTTCCAGAGCTACGGCTCAAGGCTACAGCCTATTTCTGATATATTGGTGTAAAGGGAAACCTGTGTATCCAATGGTACCTAATGATAAAGTATTATGCAATTATGAATTGTGATATGAAAAATATGAAAGTATATGAATATGTGAAATGAGCATGAGGTTGTGTTTGTGAACTATGCCCATGTTAATTACTTGATCATTATGTCATTCATAACATTGATTATTCTTTGTATTTGTTGTAACTACCTCACTAGGCTATGTAAGCCTAACATGTGTGTCTCATGCATTTTCAGGACCTTGAAAGATTCCAGCTTCCGATCGTGTATTTTCGTTGCAAGTCACCTCTTTAAGCTACATGTATGCATATCCTTACTTTGAACTCCTAGACAAGTGGCATATGGTCCAAACATGTTCTGTATAAGCATTTTGATGGTTGTGTAATAGACCTACAATGACCTAGTGTTGTATGCATAAAATGGTAAGTTTCGAAAAATGGTTAAGTTGTCAAAATGTGCCTAAAATGAGCCTAAAGTGAAAGCTAGGTAAATGGATTCGAAATGCTATAAAATTTGGCATGACAGTAGATTAATGGATTTTAGATTTGTGGGTAAAATTTGGTAATGATTGGACAATAATTGAAGGGTTAAATTAGATAAAAACCAGATAAAATCTATCATTACAGACTAGACGTATCGATACGGGGAAGCCTGTACCGATACGGCCTTGTATATTTGGTCATTGATGAAGCAGGGAGTATCGATACACTAGGGAGTGTACCGATACGAATCTTGGCAGTAAGGTCTGGAAAAATAATTGCATCAGTACGGCCTCAAATGTACCAAAACGAGTCAACCCAAGTCATAGCGTATCGATACGAGCTTAGACGTATCGCTACAGCGCCGTTGACCTTGAACCTGGAAATTGTGTAATTCAACTTAGTGTACTGATACAACCTAAGGTGTATCGGTATGATGTCTGATAAATCAGTTAAAAGGCCTGGAAACTGTTTTAAAAGATTACAAAATGGTCACTAATAATTATACGCTCAATTGATTAGGTTTAAAATACCCAATGGTAACGAAACTTCTCAGGTTAGTAATTGGCGAAGTCTAAATACAAGTTGGTAATAAAAAATTAGGGTTATGATCACTAAATTGTAACTTTTTCAAATTGGTCCCTTTAGTTCAAAAAGTTTTAAAATAATTCCAATTCTGATTTCAACCTCTGATTTCACTTTCTGATAACACTTTCTGACCCGGGTCTCTACCAGACCAGGAAAAGGGTGTTACATAGACCCCACCATTAGAGGAAGAAGTCAGCTCCCACCCTTCCCTCAAAGATTGAATAAGCAAAATGAAGACCTTTAGTTCAAGAAATTCATAGATATTCTTAACCAGCTGTGCATCAATGTCCCATTTTTAGAAGCCATTGATCAAATGCCCACTTTTGCAAAGTTTCTCAAGGATATCGTCATGAAGAAGAGGATGGTTGAGAAGTATTCTAACACCTCGAAAACCAGTCTAGTCAGAATTGGGTTCCGGCAATTAGAAACCCTACACCGTAAAGGTCCAAATATTGTATTGATTGCGACTGCAAAGTCAATTACATTGATATTGGACTCTAATTGAGTCGATTTATCGTTTAGGGACCTTATTGAATCCATTGAAAGTCAATTAGTGACTAAATTGTGTTGGGGGGGTAAAAGTATATAGTATACTGAGTTGAGGGACTAACCTTGCGATTAGCCCCTCCCCAATTATAGTCACCACATATGTGGGTGATCAGAATAGCTTCCTTCACCTTACGGAAACCTTAAGGCTTTAGGAAATATTAGATTGAAAGGAAAGAATGAATTAAAACCCTACTCGATTGAGAAAGAAGCTAGCACCTCTCTTGTTTCATCATCTTCAACCAAGCAAGCACCACCATTGGTGACTTTCAAAAAAAGCTTGTGTTTTTTCGATTCACTAATATATCGAATTATTGCTATCGATCGGGTAAGCCTAATTCTTTAAGCAATTGTTGAAATCCATGGATATGTTGGGTTTAATCTCAAGTTAGGGTTTGGCCATCTATGGTAATATAGGATTTTCAAAGCTCTAACCCATGGATATCCTATAGCTAATGGCTATATTAAATTTAGATATTGATTTTGATATCGTTATATTGATTTTGATATTGAATAGTAATCTAACGATTTCCTATTGTTTTACCTAGCTCAAGAAGTGGAGAAGGATCACCCACCATCGCTGCTGAAAGCTAGGAACAAAGAAATTTCAATTCGAGAGCCATAAAAGCTTCAGAGTATTAAGGTGAGTGTAGTCAGAGTCTCGGGATTAGGCTAGGTTCTTTTCCCGATCTCATTGTCATTGAAATTAGTATTGTTAACTCATTGTTAAGGGATATTGCATCGAACCACTTAGTGGACAACCTTGGTAAGCATCGGTAAGTTATAGTATTGATTATTGAGCATCGATATTGTCATTGTTATTGTTATTGAACATCACCATTGATTTCACCATCGTTATTGTCATTGAGTTATGGAAGTAGAGAATATTGGTCATGGAACATAGCCATTGTTATTGTTATAGTCATTGTCATTGAGCATTGATATTGACATATTTATTGTTATCGAAACATTGGAAGTGAATTATAGTCCATTGGCATCGTCATTGAGATCATTAAACATTACTATCATTATTGTTATTGCTATTGAACATTGATATTGAAACATTGCCTATTGATAAGGACATTGGAAATATCGAACATTGTTATTACTATTGAACATTGATTATTGATATTGTCACCGGACCTTGGATTCGAAAGACAATGGATACAATTGGCATGCCATAGAATTCATGAGCTCAGTGTATGGGTGGACTACGGTCCTTGGGCTACGGCCTATATTGTGGCGAGGAGAAGGGATATTTGTGTTATTGGTCATTTTGGCAAGGCAGAGGGACTAGACCACTCATTGATTTGGTGAGGCATAGGAATTCACGTATCCACTATCCCGAATCGATCCAAGGGTTACTATTGAAATATGATGTGATTGCTATTAAACATGATCATTGCATTGTTATCAATAATTCATTTCATTGCTATTGCTAATACATGATTTGGAATGCATTTCATTGTTAACGTTATTGTCCATGACTACCTCACTAGGCAATGTATGCCTAATACATTTCATTTCATACATTTTAGGTTAAGGAGTTCGTGGTTGGAGACCAGAGAAGTTGGAAGATTTTGGCAAGTCACAACCAAGCTAACGTGATGTATATCGAATCTATGAACTCTTAGTATGGTGGAAAAGTAGTTGGAATAGTCACTTATGATCTTTTTTGTATGTATGTATTGTCCTTGATTTGTAACTATGCCTTAGGCCCTAAATGGCCCCTTTTGGTAAGCTTAAAAGTGACCTAAAATGCATACTTGGCCTAAAAGAGGGAAAACATAGTAGATGGATTTGGATGGCTATAAAATTTGATATGCTATTAGATTATATTGTTATAAACTTACTGGTAAAGTTTCATCGAGTTTGGATGTTGTTTAATAGGTTAGAATGATTAAAAACCAGACAAAATCTATCATTATAGTGCATGTCGCATCGATACGGGTGATGGCATATCGATACATGTGTGCATATTTGGACATAGTCAACAGGGTGTATTGATACGTCAAAGGGGCATATCGATATGAAAAGTCAATGTTGGAATTTGGAAAATTAAATACACTGATACGGTCTCAGGGCGTATCGAAACGGGTCAACTTGGTCAAAAAGTACCAGTACGGTCCCTAGTCGTACCGGTACGAGTTTTGGACATCGAAACTAGATATATTATAAACCACGTCTCGCGTACCGTTACGGGCAAGCATCGTATCCGTATGGGCTTATTGATTCTTTACCATTTTAATGGTCATGAAACAGGCTTATCGGTACGACCTCACAAGTACCGATACCGATACCTGTAAATTAGTTATAAGTTAATTGAATCAAGTTTGGAGCATTGCATATTGGTCACTAAACATTGTATAGTTAACTTGATGAGGCAATTGATGTCAGAATAACATGAAAACTAGTAAGATTATTGTTTATAAATTGAATTTCATTGCGGTATGGTTTATTTCATTAAAGGACCCTTAATTCTCTAAATTTACAAATTAGTCCCTGAAGTTCATAAAAGTTTGAAATTGGTCCTAAACCGATTACAGTAGCCCATAATAAATCATTGCTTCTATATATCGATATAGTATCGTATCATATTGCCTTGCGTTGAATTTTGAGTGAGAAATATTGCATCATTCACCGTGCTGTTCTCCGTTAACGCTTTTTGACCCAGTTTCCTACTAGACCTGGAATAGGGTGTTACATTTGTAGTATCAGAGCTAGATTTTAGTCGAATCTAGGACTAAACCGGAGTCTATTGTATTGTCATTGTGTTACTTTGCCACCTAGGAGTTATATATTGTGTAAATTGTGACTTGCCAACTAATCCGATCTCTCTTTATATTATAGATACGTCTAAGACGAATGAAGCTCATATCAATGGGCCTGACACCGACTCCTCGACTGATGGCGAGGAGATAAGGGGGAATCCTCCTAATCTGTAAGATCCTCCTGCACAGTGCATTAGACCTGAGGTGCCGACTGCTCAGGCAGAGTGCTACAGGAACATGGCTGACATGTTCAAGCAGTTTATGACTGCTATGAGAGCAGAGCAGGTTGTGCAGCGATTGCCCCAGTTGTCCAGTATACTCGAGCCCCTATCGACAAGCTATCATAGTATTAAGCCTATACTTTCACCGGTCATGATGATGATAATCCTGAAATTGCCGAGTATTGGTTAGACAATACGTTGAGGATTTTGAATAAACAATTGCAATGCTCGAATGAGCACAAACTAGAGTGTGCTCTCGCGTTACTAGCTGACGAGGCGCTTCATTGGTGGGAGACTGCTACCCTTACAGTCCCTGAAGACACAATAACCTCGGAATTCTTTCTCTAAGAATTCCAAAAGAAGTACATTAGTGAGTTTTACCTTACGAATAGACGTAGTATCTTTCTTCATCTCAAGCAAGGTGGGTGACCTGTCAAGTAGTACATCCATGACTTCTGTAAGTACTGCCGATATGGAGCCGAGTATATCAAGAAAGAGGAAGAGAAGTGTCGCATGTTCATCGTTGGGCTCAGTGATGAGCTTCGACCTATGTTCACTGATTTCCAAGATCTTGAGGCCACTGAAGCATCGCAAAAAGCCCAGAAGACCGGTGGCTTGGGAAAATCTGAGAAGAGGTTTCGAGATGATTCTCGACCTCCAAAGTGGAGCAAGAAAAGGAAGTATTCTAGCCCTAAGCAGAATGTGTATCCATAACCTTCCCGTTCTGGGAACATCGAGTGGCCCCAAACCGTGACTTCTTCATTTGCTAAAACTATTTTAGTTAAGAGTACTAGAGATTCGAACATGGGCTCTCAATATTTAGTTTGTAATTATTGTCAAAACAGGCATCCATCAGGTCAATGTCGTAAGCAGATTAGAGCTTGTTTATACTGTGGTGAGTAAGACCACTTCATCGAAGATTGCCCTCTCAATGCAGCCAAATCCACTGCTGCACCAACTAGTGTTGCAACCTCTACTCAATGCTTCCGAGGCAAGGGATCAAGGCATGGATCATCGGGGGGTGCAGGGAGACCTGGTGGCTCTGGAAAGACACCGAGTAGGTAGGAATGGAAGGCTCCTACCCAGATGTACCATGTGAGGAGTAGGGAAGAAGAGGATAAACCTGATGTCATTGAAGGTACTATTGAATTGTATTCACATCCTTTGTATGCATTGATTGATCCTGGTTCTACCCACCCCTTTATAAGTACTGTGTTAGTCAAGAAGCATATATTATCATTTGAACGTATAACTTCGAGAATCTCTATAACCAATCCATTGGGTGATTGTGTCACCATAATTCCTGTATGTAAGAATTATCCTTTATTGATTTAAGGAATTCCTTTTTTAGCCAATTTACTGGCATTACCGATCCACGAGTTTAATGTGATACTGGGATTAGATTGGCTTAGTGAACATCAAGCGTGGGTAAACTGCAGCAAAAACAAGCTGTATCTTCGAGGTCTCGGTAAGGAGAATATCGATTTATAAATTTAGGAAACCCTTCTTTGCATGCTTTGACATTGGAAGCCAAGGGTGAACCTCGATTATTGGATGTTGACACTATATGTGAATTCTCTGATGTCTTTCCTATTGAACTTCCGGGTTTACCTCCAATCTGTGAGGTGGAATTTGGCATCAAAGTGCAACCTGGGACTGCCCAATTTCCTTTGCACCCTATCGTATGATAGCTGTTAAGCTCAAGGAGTTGAAGGCTCAAATTTAAGACCTTTTGAATAAAGGCTTCATTCGACTGAGTTCCTCACCTTGGGGAGCATCAGTTCTATTCGTTAAGTAGAAAGATGGTTCCATGAGATTGTGCATTGACTATCGACAATTGAACAAGGTAACCATAAAAAATAAGTATCCATTGCCAAGAATTGATGACCTATTTGACCAGCTTAAGGATGCCTTTATGTTTTCCAAGATAAATTTAAGGTATGGGTATTATCAGATGAGATTCAAAAAATGTGATTTACCCAAGACAACTTTCTGAACAAGATATGGACACTACGGATTCTTGGTGATGCCCTTTGGGCTAACCAATGCACCCACAACTTTTATGGATCTGATGAATCGGGTTTTCAGGCCATATTTTGATAAATTTGTAGTGGTATTCATTGATGATATCTTGATCTATTCAAAGAATATTACCGAGCATCGAGATCACCTCTGCTTTGTGCTTCAGACCCTTCGGGAGAAGCAATTGTTTGCCAAGTTCTCAAAATGTGAATTTTGGCTCACCGAAGTTGCCTTTCTTAGGCACATTGTGTCGGCTTTGGGCATCCAGATGGATCCAAAGAAAATTCAAGCCATTTCTAAGTGGCATTCACAAAGGAACATTGGTGAAGTGAGAAGCTTCCTTGGCCTTGCTGGTTATTATAGGAGATTCGTTAAAGGATTCTCTATGATAGCAGCTCCTCTGAATAAGTTACTGAGGAAAGAAGTTATGTTTTTTTGGAATGAGGAACAACAAAGAAGATTCGGTCAATTGAAGCAAGTGCTAACCCATGCACCGGTCCTAACCCAACCTGAGTCTAAAAAAGACTACACTGTCTATAGTGATGCGTCCTATCTCGGGTTAGGATGTGTATTGATGCAAAAGGGTAAAGTCATTGCTTATTCTTCGAGGCAACTAAAGCCACATGAGATGAATTATCCTACTCATGACTTGGAATTGGCTGTAGTTGTCTGTGCGTTGAAAATCTGGAGACATTATCTCTATGAAGAGAAATGTTATCTTTTTACCGATCATAAAAGCCTCAAGTATCTCTTGACTCAGATAGAGTTGAATCTTCGACAATGGAGATGGAGGAACTCCTTAAAGACTTTGATCTTGTTATCGATTACCATCTCAGCAAGGCCAATGTTGTAGATGATGCACTCAGCCGCAAACCTCTGCCTGGTAAGTATCGTTATTAATCATTGAGTTCAATACATTGATTGGTAGATCGACTCCTTGTAAAGCTTTGGTATTGTAGCTCCTCGAGTTATTAATGCTTACTTCCGACTTCGGAAGCATCGTTTCTTTGTAGCTGAACTCCAAGTTTAGTCTACTATTGTGTCAAGGATCAAAACATTGCAAGAGCAAGACCCTAAAATTAAATCTATTATTACCAAGCTACAAGATAACCTTGACTTCAGAGTTAATCCTGAAGGACTCTTGTTCTTTCATGATCAGGTTTGCATGCCCAACAATAAATCTCTTCATACCGACATCCTCAAAGAGGCTCATTCGAGCTCTTTCTTTGTCCACCCGGGTTCGGTAAAGATGTACAAGGACCTTTGGGAGCTCTATTGGTGGCCGGGCATAAAATGAGCCATAACTGACTTCGTATCCATGTGCCTTACATGCCAGCGTGTTAAGGCTGAACATCATGTCCCTACTGGTTTATTACAACCCATTGATCTACCGCAGTTGAAGTGAGAGAATATCACTATGGATTTTTTAGTGGTCTGCCCTTGACCTCTGCTAAACATGATGCCAGTTGGGTCATTGTAGATTGTTTCACTAAGTCAGCACACTTTTTACCGGTTAGGATGGACTACGGTCTTCCTAAGCTGACTGACTTGTACATCAAGGAAGTTATCCTCCTTCATAGAGTGCCACAGTCTATTATCTTTGATCGGGATTTTGCTTCTCGATTCTGGAGGTCATTGCAAGGAGCTCTGGGCACCAGAGTTAACCTCAGTACTGCTTTCCACCCTCAGTATGACAGCCAGTCAGAAAGGGTAATTTAGATTTTGGAAGACATGCTACGTGCATGTATTATCGATTTTGGAGGCTCTTGGGAGAAATCCCTACCTCTTATCGAGTTTGCCGACAATAATAGTTACCAAGATTCCATTAAAATGGCACCGTATGAAGTGTTGTATGGAAGACGTTGTAGAACTCCATTGTGTTGGTCTGAACTCGGTGAAGGTAAGGCGTTGGGCCCTGACTTACTTCGAGAAACCGAAGAATAGGTTACCGTCATCCATGATTGTTTGAAAGCTGCCTTTAACAGACATAAGGCCTATGTTAATCTTTAGTGAAGGGATATTGATAAAGTAGCACAATCTTGGATTTGGAAGCCTTCAATCAAGTTGTAGCAAGAACTAGGAGCTCTAGACTCAATCAAGAAAGTATGGGCAGATCTGAAAATTCAAGAGAAAATAGAAGGGCTTTTCTTGAAAATTTCAGATTCGAGGCTGGAAAATTAAAGAAAGAAAGACAAGTGAAGGATTAGATGATAAGAAATAAGAATCTAAATAAAAAGACGAAAAAAGATTAAGAAGAAGATAGGTAAAACAAATATGGAAATTTCAGCTTTGTTTATGGAATTATGGAAGATGGTGTGAAGGTTGAAGATGAAGATGGCTTGTGAATTGTTGATTTTGTTTTATCCTCGGCACCCTCTTAGACTCAATTATCTAAGCAAGCAACCTCAAGCGGCTTTAACCCACCCTCCTAGATGCAATTACCTAGGCAAGCAAGAGTGTGAAGATGATCTCCCTCACAAGAACTCGATGATCTTATGTTGAAGATGGCTTCTAGACAAGTTTACCGAACACTTGCAAACTCAAAGAATACTAAAATCTCCAAAGATAACTTTTTATTAATCAATGAAATCTGAATTACAATGTGGGTGAAGCCTCCTTTATATAGGCCATGGAGAAGTTTTAATCCTACTAAACTTAGGAATTAAATACAATAAATAAATGCTAAAATCTAATCTCCTAATTAGATAAGTAATTTCTAATAATAAATAAATGCTAAAAATAAAATCCTAGTCAAATAAATCTGATCCTAATAGATATTGCAGAATTCTATATTGATTTAAATTACAAATAATCAAATAAAATCTTGAAAATTCGTAATTATCCAAAAATCCCGTATTAATCCCGTATAGGAATTTCTGCTTGCGCTGTCTTCGCTAAAATAGATGTATCTTGAGATCCAGATGTCCGATTGAGGCTTTTCAAGATGCGTTGAAAAGATAATTTGCAGCCGGACAAGTTTTAAGAAGAAATGTTGACCCATAAATGCCTGGATCTCATCCAAAAATTCGTCGCAAGTTAGCTGACTTTCCAGACTTCACAAACAGATTCAGTTTCTTGTCCAAGATGCATCGTTTTTGACCTCCTATACGTGCATTGTTTTGGCCATTATTGTTTGCATCGAACAAATTCAGCTTTTTTTCCAATATGAGTAATTTAACCCGCTCATGCATGTACCAAATATACATTATGAAATTGGTGAGAGAGCTTCCTCAAAGTTTCACCATGGAAGAAAGTTATGAGATTTAGCAAAAAGGGGAAGCACCCAGACACCATATCCATGCCGTTGGTGAGGGGGTTTTATGCCCATCTCACAAGTCCCACTTAGTCCGGTGTATAAGTGCGAGGGGACCAAATTAAGTTTACCACTGAGGCAATAAACAAGTTCTATGGGCTGAAGAATGTTGTCGACCAGCACACATCTTTCATTGAAGCCATGATGCCCAGACGCACAAGTAAGTCCTTGATGACTTATGCTTCAGGGGAACTGAGTTGGACCCAACCAAAAAGACAGTGGAGCAGGGGCACTTGAAGCCCATTGCCAAGGTATAGAACCTCTACATCAAAACCCGCTTGATGCCAACCTCCCACCGCTCAACTGTGGCCCTAAATAGACTGCTCCTCCTACACTCCATTCTTAATGGGAGGCCAATTGATGTGGGAAAGATAATTGTCGATGAAGTTTATACGTGCTTGAAGAGAAAATATAGCCCCTTAATCTTTCCCAACTTGATCACAGCCCTCTGGCAGAAGAAGGAAGTCTATGACGATTGAGAGGATGATGCGCAGAAAGGAAAACAAGGATTGACACATGACCAGATCCTAGGGCTGAAGGGATATGGTGAAGATGCCCTTGTAGAGACTATTGATGGCAGAGCAAAGACTTTTTGCAGCAAGGATTTCCTCTTTGGTAGCCTCCACCAGACGCGTGAAAGCAGAGATAAAGGAGATTTGTAGCAACTTGCATACTTTCTTCAAGTATGTCAACCAGAGGAACGTTGTGATGAACTCCTGCTTTAAAGAGATATTTCTGCACATGACCAACAATTTCCCTCCCTTCCTAGAAGCCATGCTAGTTACCTTGAATGACCCTTCTGCACCCAAGAGAGCCCCAGCCCCACGCACAACCCCTGCACGACCATAGCCAGCTACTCACGAACCACCCCTACTGATGCCACAAAAACTCATCCTCCACCTTGGTAAAATAAGGGAAAGGACCCTATGGAAGCCATACTAAGCGAAATCCATGCAGATGATCCAGTCACCATCAAGAGCGTAATACCCTATCCCAGCTTGGTCGAGAATCGGGTTAGAGAATGCTACCGGTGATCGAAACTATGACCGGTGCGGTGAGATTTCAATAACAAGCAACACTTGGTCAACATTATGACCTTCAAACATTATACAATATCATATTCGGTTCTACTTATCCCTTTTATAACAAGGACTGATCAATTAGGGCCAATTTATAACTTTGATAAGTTTTAGGGACTAAATAGTGAATCTAATAATTTAAAGGTCCTTTAATGCAATTAGCTATACAATACTGAAATTCATTACATCCACAACGTTCCTATAAATTTTCATGTCATTCCGATATCATTAACCCAATCGATTAGGCCTTGCTATGTTTAGTGACCATTTTGTAAATAAATTAAAATTGTGTTCAATACCTTTTTAACTAAATTACCTTCCTCCGTATCGAAACCCCTTAGACCGTATCGGTACGGATATGTACAGATTCGATTTTAACTTGAAGGATTAGAGGCTCCGTATCGATACTATAGGGACCGTACCGATACATTTAAATGACCAAACTCCACTTCTCAAGTCCGTATCGATACACCTCTTCTGGGTATTGATACGCCCTATTTCACCATGAACAATTATGCAAGGTTGTATCGACACAGACCTGTATCGATACACCTGTGCTATAATGACAAATTTTAGTTGGTTTTTAATCGAATTAACCTGTTGAACAATGTCCAAATGCAATGAAATTTTATCAGCAAGTTTTTAATCATTTAATCTACTAGTATGTCAAATTTTAAGGTTATTCAAATCCATTTACTAGGTTCTTTACCCTTAGGAGCCAATTATGCATATTTGGTTACTTTTAGCCCCACATACAAGTCATTTTAGGTTCATTTATCTCATTACAAAGTATAGGCCATACATCTACATCCAAAATGCCACGAGTAACTAGTTTAACTACTTTTCCATCATTCTAGGAGTTGATAAGGACAAAATACTTTACTTTAGCTTGTAAGTGACTTATTCAACTTTCGACTTCTCCGATCTTGATCCAACAATTCGATCAACCTAAAATGCATGAGATGAGATGCATTAGGCATACTTTTCCTAGTGAGGTAGTCATAAATAGTGTAAATATCAATGAGATGCATTACAAGTCATGTCTTGAGAATAATAGTGCAATGAACCATTATTAGCAATGCAATGATCACGTTCAATAGTATTAAATCCATATTTCAACAATAACCCTTGGATCAACTCAGAATAGTGGATACACGAATTCCTACGCCTCGCCAAATCAATGAATGGTCTAGTCCCTCTACCTCGCCAATATGACCAATATCACAATACATCCCTCCACCTCGCCAAATCAATATAGGCCGTAGCCTTAGGACAGTAGTCCACCCATACACTGAGCTCATGAATTCTATGGCATGCCAATTGTATCCAAAGTCTTTTCGAGTCCAAGGTCCAGTGACAATATCAATGATCAATGTTCAATAGCAATGAAAATACTCAATATATTCAATGACTTTATCAATGAGCAATGTTTCAATATCAATGTCCTATAACAATATCAATGACATTAGCAATATTTCAATGATCTCAATGACGATATCAATAGCCAGTGGTTCATTTGCAAGGTTTCGATGACAATAACAATGTCGACATTAATAATCTATGGCAATGGCAATAACAATGGTGATGTCCATGCTTTATAGTCACTATCATATAAGTTCCATGATTCAATGATGATGGCAATGTTAATGACAGTAGCAATACTCAATAACAATGACAATGTCTATGTTCGATGTTCATTAACAATGACGATAGCAATGACAATGCTCAATACTCGATGCGATAACTTACCGATGCTTACCACAATATCTGCTAAGTGGTTCGATGCAATAATCCTTAGCGATGAGGTTAGCAATGACAATTTCATTAACAACGAAATCGAGAAAGACACCTAGCCCAATCCCGAGACTTCGACTACACTTAACTCGATAATCCAAAGCTTTCAAGGCTCTCGGATAGTAATCCATTTGTTTCTAGCTCTCGTTAGTGATGATGGATGTTCCCCTTCCACTTCTTGAGCTAGGATAAACAATAGGGAAGTAGTTAGGATTTGTATTATGATATCGAAATCAAAATAACGTTATCAAAATAATTATCTAAACTCAATATAGACAATATCTATAAGTTTTCCATGGATACCCAAAACCCTAGTTTGAGAATATACTCAATATCTCCATGGATTTCGATAATAGTTTGGGGAATTAAGCTTACCCGTCCGATAACAATGATTTGATATTGATAAATCAAAGGAAAACTAAGCTTGAAATCAAGCTCCAATGGAGGTGTGAGCTTAGTTGAAGATGATTAAGAGAGGTGCTTGCTTGTTTTAGAAGTTGGGTAAGTTTCTCCACTATTTCTTTCATTCCTTTAACCAAATGAGCCGATGGTTTTCCTTTATATGAAGGAAGCTCATCAACTTAACCCACGTGTGGGTGATTATAATTTGAGGAGGGGCTAATCGTAAGGTTAGTCCCTCAACTTTCTATCATTTATACTTGAACCCCTAAACTTTCAATTTATATGATTTAGTCACTAAACAAGTTTTCATTACTTCCAATAAGGTCCTTAAACAATAGTTTGACTCAATTAGAGTCTAATATCAATACAATTGACCTTGTGGTCAATGTTAGTACAATATTTGAACAATTCTGATATAGGGTTTTTGATCACCGAAACCCAATTCTGACTAGGTCAGATTTTGGGGTGTTAAAAAGAGTGATGATGAAGAGATGGTTCACAACATTCCTATCCCTGAAATAGCCCCGACACCAAATGCCACGCCAATAACAAAGCATCGACTGAAGTACTCTACCGGTCACGTTTGGAATACTCCCACTGAAGAGAGTAATTCTTAGGATGGCCAGCACAACCAGGACGATCAGGATGAGCAAGCTGAGTAAGACTCACCACCACAACCAACTGAGATTGAATAGCCCATCGTCGCGCTAAGGAAGAAGCGTGTGAAGCAAAAGGTGACCAAGACCGTACCACCACAGTAGGGCCATAATGGGGTACCTCCCCATTGCATTTCATTTAGTTTAGTTACATTTCATGCATTGAGAACATTACATCCTTCAAGTTTAGGGGGAGTTAGTGTTCATAGTTAAGCATTTGCATTTGTAGCTAGGGACATGTTTTTGCTGTGGCATTTCTATTTAGTGTAAAGATAGTTTTTATGAATAAATTGAGGATGTCCAAGGATGAGTATTTGCTTTTTATGGCTATGGATTGTTTGAATGTACATGACTATTGAGATTGGTAGAACCGACTTTAGGACTTGAGGCTTTTTGATTAAACTCTTACACGATTGCATGTTTTCTATGCTTAAGGGTGTTAGAAAATTTTTGTGAAAGAACTCTTGCATGCCTTAGTATGAATGATCTTAATAAACTTGAATGATAAATGAAAGCATTAAAGGCTTTATTAGACTCCCCTTTGTTTATTGCATGTGTTGAATTATGAATAAATGCTTCGGCATAACTGTAGAAGGACACTCCTCTTTGCGTTGTTTTGCCTAGATACTGCATTTAAATAAATGGCAGCAATAGCAAATGAGTGAATAAAAGTTGTCACGAGATTACTCTACCTACTAGCTTGGGGGTGGAATGTTTGCTTTCATATCCATCTAGAGTTTAGGATGGTAGGTGTGATGAGTTGACATCCCTCGTGGTAGTTTAAAAAAAATGAGAAGAAGTTAAAATTATGGGAGTAAACTTGTGCTTAATTGATAAACAAATACTAGGGTGTAATAGAGATCTTGCCTAAAACTTTTCAAACTCTGTTAAGCATAGATTGGATACAATTACACACACAAATGCAAAGGATCTTGTCCTAAGGAAAAGTTCTTAAAATGTCAAAATTATCTAGCATGTTGAAGCCTATATTTTCTGAGGACAGAAATTTATGCCATAGCACTATCTTGATCTGAACCTTGCCATAGCATTTTCTCTAATTTCATTACTCATTGCTTGAGGACAAGAAATAGCTTAAGTTTGGGGGTTTGTTAACCTTGTAAAAAGAATACATTTCATGCCTTTTTACTTAGTTTATTGTTTGGTTTCAAGCTCATTTCATTGCATAGTGTTGCATTTAGTTCATATAGTTGCATATGATGGTGTTTGTTTGGTTGCTTTTAGATATTTTTGAAATTGGTGCTACTTTGGGAAAGGATTTTTTTGGTGTGGTGGTGTGCAGGTGAGTTAAGGAGCATTGCTGTGCAAGGAAAATATGTTGCGACATTTTGGACAACATTTTTGGACACACAAAAAGATAAAGAAAGAAGATATTTTGCAGCCCACATGTGAACCCCTCACTAGCCAGGTGTGCCACACATGTGAAGGGTTTCCTTAGGGTACAGAAAAAATTAAGGGCACAAAACCCGAGGAGCCCCCACTATATAAAGGATAGGACACCCATATTTAAGGAGAGCTAAAAATGGTGCTTTATGAGATAAGAAAGAGAAAAGCAAAAGGCAGCTGCCCTTCTTCTCCTTCATTTTGGTTTCCTCCATTGTCGAAGGTCCAATGGAAGATCTTGCTGGCCTTTGAGAGAAACAACAAGCTTGAGGCGGTTTGCAGAGTTTTCCTTTACTCTTAGTTTCTCCTTACATTTCCATACTTTTCTAAAATGGATTGACATTAAACGGACGAATTTGGATGATATTTGCCCAGCCATGAACTACCTTTGAGTGGCTTGGGTTTATTGTGGATGATTATGATTTTTGATTGAATGGATGTTTAAGCATTTTCCAATTTCATATATGCTTTGTTCATTATTTTATTGCCTTAGGTTTGTAAGAGCTTTCAAGAGTTAGCCTTTACCTTTGTTTGATGCTTAGTGGTCGAGAAAGTTAGGCTTAGATCTACGTAGACAATGAGGTTGAGCTGAAAAGCTAAACCCTAACTTACCTTAGAGATAAGGATAAGGTTTCAACGACTAAAATGAGTAGAACTTCAAGGATAGTATTATGCTAGGGTTCACGCTGAGAGATTGTTGTAGCATTCTTATTGCCAGTTTCTTGCTAGAGATAGTTTAGAAACACATGCGTAAGCTCTGTCGAGCATCTTACAAGCTGGAAAGTGTTAACCATTCATGAGAACTAGGCATAGGATTCCTTGATAAACCCTGCCTGTCATCCTATTTGAGAGTTTCCACACGTGTGAGGACGTTTGGAGTCTTATCGTATCGTTCCAGTTTTTAATACAATTTTTACAACAACATTTCTTTTAACTAACCATATCAAATCTTTTCTACAATTCTCAGTATTTATTTTGAGTGCTTAAACTTTGCTTGAATTCATTCCAACCCCTATGGAGATGATCTTACTCATCACTATTATTACTTGTTCGATGTGTATATTTGCACCGGTTGCGTATAATTTATAGTACATCACAACACGCAACAAAGCTTCACCCATAACGTTAATTGTCTTTCGATATTACATGGTGCATAAACACTAACCATACCGCAACACCATGTCTCATTAACCTAATTGCCCCAGGCAGCCACCATATTCGGTCAACAATAGACAATTCAAGCTGAAATCGACTCGCCTCCCATACCACTAGTAAACCACCAGAACGCCCAGTGACACATGTAAAAACAAAAAATGAATTAATTTGAAGGCCACACACTACACATTATCACCTTTGAAATATCTTCTAACTTTATTTCCTAAATAAGCGCCATCTTGCATTGATGTTGTCGTAATACTTTCTCACTGCCTTCTTCTTTGACAAGGATCCCAATCCCTTCACGTTCCACAACATCACTTTCATCACACAAATCTATTCCTTTTGATCACCCTTGTCTAGTAATTTCACAATATCTCTGATAATCGTTTCTTCATTCCCGATTGTAGTAGCACTTAAGAATTTTACTAATACAACCGTAGTGCGAGCCTCTCACAATAGCGATTGTTGGTGAACAACACGTGTAGATACACCATATGAGCACACCGTTGCTTCCTTCCCCTTTAGATTGGGAACCTTTCGTCTGCCCTTTCCTTATTTACAATTAAGATCACCCTTTGTAACGACCTGAATTTTGAAATCCTATGGTCAATTTAACCCGAAGCGTGGACTTCACATTTGGACCAAGAGTTTGGGCCTTTGTGAGCCTTGGTGGGCTAGCTTTTTGGTTTTGGGCTTGGGTTATTGTTTGGGTGTTGGGTTGGAGAGATGATGGGAGGGTAGGATGGTAAATTCCCTCTTTTTGAAGAGATAAAGTGTTAGGGTTCTTAATGTTTCTGCAGAAAAGTGAAGAAGGTGATATCACCTTGTCTCTTTGCTTTCCCCATCTCTGTCATCTTCATCTTCCACCCAAGAACTAAATTTTTAAGGCTCAAGCTTTGTCTGTTTGTGTTAGAATTTCAAAATTTAAGTTGAGAGTAGTGTAACCTCCTCCCAAGGATCTACATTTTGAGGTAAAAATCATCAAGTTTGGTGGAGGTTGGGTTTTGGTGGGGGGTTGAAGAAGAGGAATGGGAATGTGGGTTTTGACTCCATTCCTTGTAGTCAAAACATCCCTTTAGTCTCTTTTATTCTTCCAACAATGTTGTAATTCATTTTACAATGTTTCCTTGAAGTTAAAGAAGTGGGAAATTCTTCCAAGGAGCTTGAGAAGAAGAAAGCTTGAAGGAATTTGGTTGGAGGCTTCCCTTTCAGCTTAGAAATCAAGGTAGTACACTACTAACTCCTTTGTATTCCTAGAAATCATGAATTTGATTGCTTTGGGGTTTGGTTGACATTTTGGTTGCTTGAGTGCTTAAAACCTCTAAAATGGTAAATCTTAAGATTGATGTTAACATGGCTTAAAAATTGTATGAAACCACTTAAACCACTTCCCATAATGTGTAGGTTCGGTTTGAGGTCTTGCCTTTGGGTTTTTAGGGTTGGGGAAAGGATTTTCAAAGTCTAGAAATTGAATTCTGGGTTTGGGTATCGATACAGGTTGAGCACCTATGGATACCTTTTTCGCACCCAAATTCTAATAGCCAAAATTGGTACCGATATGCTCGAGTGCATATCGGTACACCTAGGGTATGGGTACGAGCCTTGAGTAAAACCTCCCTTCTGAGTGCAGCCAGGTATCGATACTCATGGGTTGGCATCAGTACTCCTTGGAGCGTATCGATACTCATATGTGAGTATCGATACTCACTAGGCATTCTACCCGAAAACTAAGATTTGAGTTCGAGGGACCTATAATTCGAGGACTAAGGCCCAATGGGTTTCTAAAGTGGTAAAATGAATAGTAAAATCAAGAAACTAAGACTTAAGCATCACATACGAGCTTAATGGGTAATAACTTAATTAAAACCTTGGGTGATGTAACATCCCAAAAACTGGTCTAGTAGGAATTGGGTTCTGGCGATCAGAAGCCCTACACCGAAAAGGTCTAAATATTGTATTGACTTTGACCATGAGGTCAATTGAATCTATATTGAGCCCCAATTGAGTACAATTATTGTTTAAGGACCCTATCACATATATTGAGAATCTTTTAGTGACTAAACTATAGAAATTGAATGTTTGGGGGCAAAATCATAGGGTATTGAGAGTTGAGGGACTAGCTTGTGATTAGCCGCTCCTCAATTATAAACACCATCTACGTGGATGGTGGAAATTAGCTTTCTTCACCTTAAGAAAAACTTTTCGGGTGCAAAAGAAAAAGAAAGAAATGAGGAATAGAAGACTCACCCGATTAAAGGATAAACAAACATCATTATCTTTATTGTCTTCAACATAAGCAAGCACCTCCATTAGTGAGTATCGAAAAGCTTACGTTTCTTCGATTTATTGCTATCGAATCATTTATATCGAATGGGTAAGCTTAATCCCCTAAACTATTGTTGAAATCCATAGAGATATTGAGTGTAATCTTAAGATAGGGTTTTGAGTATCCATGGATAATTCATTGTTATTGTCTAAATTGAGGTTAGATATCGATATATAGTACGACCAGTCACAGAGCATGTTTAACTGTATCAAAACATACGACAATATATGTTGAGATAGTAATGATCTCAAGTCTAAGGATCATACATGTAGTCAACACCATGAGCAATAATAATCCAGGACATATGCTCATAGCGGTTCAATCCAATATGTTATTCTCTAACAAAGTACTCATATATCGATTTTGACATCTCTATGTCAATAACAACTCATTGTCATCAATCAACTATATGATAGCCTCAAACATATTATTATTGTTCAAGCCCATAATAATACTCAGCTAAGGATCTTTTAATAACAATCATATTATTATATGGACTTCATTATATTTCAGTTTATTTAAGACACAAAAATATGACTGAAAAATAATAATGGCAATGCCTTTATTCAAAAACATGGTAAATAAAGTATATCAATACAATCATCTCATGATTGGTCTTTAGGCATACTCTAACAACCATCATCCATGATCTCTTGAAAGCTGCCTTTGACCGACAAAAGGCCTATGTCGATCTTAAGAGAAGAGATATTCAGTATGAAGTCGGCGAGAAAGCATTCCTTAAAGTTTCACCGTGGAAAAAGGTTCTGAGATTCGGCAAAAAGGGGAAACTGACTCCCCAATTCATTGGACCTTTTGAGGTTGTTGAAAGAGTTGGCCCAGTAGCTTAACGATTATCATTGTCATCAGAATTGAGCAAAATCCATAATGTATTCCATGTATCAATGCTCCGGAAGTACCGATCCGACCCTTCACATGTTATTGAACTAGAGTCTGTTGAGATTCAACCAAATCTATCATATGAAGAAGAATCTGTCCAGATTCTTGCAAAACAAGTTAAAAGGCATCACAATAAATCTATACCGCTAGTTAAAGTACTTTGGAGGAGCCACTCCATTGAAGAACCTACATGGGAACCTAATGAGACAATGAAAAAACAATACCCTCATCTCTTCGGTTCAGGTAAATATTCGAGGACAAATTTTTCTTAAGGGGGAGAGTTGTAACATCCCAAAAACCAGTATAGTCAGAATTGGGTTTTGGCGATCAGAAGCCTTACACCGAAAAGGTCCAAATATTGTATTGACTTTGACCATGAGGTCAATTGCATCTACATTGAGCCCCAATTGAGTCCAATTATTGTTTAAGGACCCTATCACATATATTGAGAATCTTTTAGTGACTAAACTATAGAAATTGAAAACTTGGGGCAAAACCATAGAGTATTAAGAGTTGAGGGACTAACCTTGCGATTATCCCCACCTCAATTATAAATACCATCTACGTGGATGGTGGAAATTAGCTTTCTTCACCTTAAGGAAAACTATTCGGGTGCAAAAGATAAAACAAAGAAATGAGGAATAGAAGACTCACCCGATTGAAGGATAAACAAGCATCACTATCTTCATTGTCTTCAACCTAAGCAAGCACCTCCATTAGTGAGAATCGAAAAGCTTACATTTCTTCGATTTATTGCTATCAAATCATTACTATCGAACGTATAAGCTTAATCCCCAAACTATTATTGAAATCCATAGAGATATTGAGTGTAATCTTAAGTTACAGTTTTGACTATCCATGGATAATTCATCGTTATTGTCTAAATTGAGCTTAGATATCAATTTTTATATTGTTATATTGATTTCGATATTGTATTATCAATTCTAATAAATTCCCTATTGATTTTCCTAACTCAAGAAGTGGAAAGAGATCCTCCACCATCACCAACGAAAGCTAGGAACAAGGGGATTACTATCCGAGAGCCTTGAAAGCTTTGGAATATCGAGGTGAGTGTAGTCAGAGTCTCGGGTTTGAGCTAGGTGCCTTTCCTGATTTCATTGTTGTTAAATTTATCATCGCTAACCCTTTTTTTGTTAAGGGGTATTGCATCGAACCACTTTGTGGACGTTGTGGTAAGTGTTGATAAGTTATTGCATTAAGGATTGAGCATTATCACCGTTATCGTCATTGTTATTGAATATCGAACATAGGTATTGTTATTGTCATTGTGTACTACTATTGCCATCGTCATTGTCATTGCCATTGAATCATGGAAATATAGAATATTGCCATTGCTATCGTCATTGATATTGTCATTGACCATGGATATCAAATCATTGCTTATTGATAAAATCATTGAAACATTGAACACTAATATTGCTATCGAACATCGATAATTGATATTGTTATCGAACCTTGGAATCGAAGGACATTGGATGAAATTGGCATGCCATAGATATCATGAGCTTAGTATACGGGTGGACTACGGTCCTAGGGCTACGGCTTATATTGATTTGGCGAGGCAGAGGGACTAGACCATTTCATTGATTTGGTGACGCATAGAAGTTTGCGTATCCACTATCCGGAATAGATCCAAGGGTTATTGTTAAAATATGGAAATATTGTTATTAACATGATAATTGCATTGATGTTAATAGTTCCTTGTATTGCTATTGTCATCACTTGAATTGAAATGCATTACATTGTTATTGTCATCATTTATGGCTACCTCACTAGGCAATGTATGCCTAACACATTGCATCCCATCCATTTCAGGTTAAGGAACTCATCGTTCGAGATCGGAGAGTAATACATGCATGAGTGGGGTTAAATTACTCATATTGGACAAGAAGCTGAATTTGTTCGATGCAAACAATAATGGCCAAAACAATGCACACATAGAAGGTCAAAAACGATGCATCTTGGACAAGAAACTGAATCTGTTTGTGAAGTCTGGAAAGTCAGCTAACTTGTTGTAGCGATGCCCCTTTTTTATATCGCTAAAAAACGTTGTTTTTCGAAGGTGTTTGTGATTTTTTGGATATAAAATATTTATTCCGTGGGGTTTTAAAAACCACATTAAAAAATTGGAGTCGCCACCGGCCACTTAGGTAGGGCGGACACCATAAAACTAGAGATTTAAAAATTATTGGGTTCGGGAGTCGGTTACGGATGGGGAAGGATTAGCACCCCCACACCGCCCAAAATTGGTACTTTAATAATTACCGCTTTATTAATATTAGATTTTTCGGGTTAAGGTGACGATTATTTTAAAATTCAGTTATAGTTGCGAATAAATTTTAAGGGCCCCGTTATCCGAGAGTAAACGCCCAACCACTATCACTACGCCTGATACTGGCCCCGTTTACGCTCGGATAAAAGGGCACCGCATTGACAGTTTATATCTCGACATGCAATCTTAGTGGCAAAATATAAAACATGGCAGATAATTTAAAGACAATAAATATTCACATAACAGAATACTAATCTAACATAAACAAAATACGTAATTAAAACACACATATACATATCAAGCTTAATAGTAGATAAAAAAACAAATTTAACATGTCACAATAACAAGGCATGAACAAATACATGTATGGACAAAAATATCTATTTCAAGAAGACATACATATTAGAAATAAAACACATTTCAACACATATAAAGCAATATATTATACATAAAAGAAAATACACTAACACGTAACCTAAAAAGCCCCGAGAACATACAATACATACAAAAATACAAAACATGCCGTGTACGAGCCAACTAGAACATAACATGCTTAATACGAATAACCGAACAAAAAGATACATAACCATCATAAACTTAACACACATATACATGTAAACATGAAAATACAAGGCATATACAAGGCATATACAAGGCAAAAGACTACATCAACATATACGATTATAATACAAACATGAATATTTACATGGAAACAGTATTGAAATGAAAAGATATAAAAGTCAGTGGCAGAAATTAAAGGACAATAATATGTAATTTAAGGACGAAAATGCAAAATAGACAGAACCTAAAAGGATCCAAACTGTAATTGGACCAAGGGGCATACCCGAAATGAAAAATTCAAAAACGCGGGATGGTTAAAGGGGTAATTTTACCATTTAAAAACTGATTCGGTGTAATTTAGGGACTGGATTGCAAGCTTTTGAAATATCAGGGGGACTGGAATTGTAATTATACCATGCGGCGAGACAAAAAAGAAAATATTGAAAACGCGGGGGAATTTATTACGTAATTTCCCCATTTCACGAAATAATAACACCTATAAATCCCCCATTTTTTGGCCGGAACCAAAATTTTCCCCGTTTCACTCATTTTTTCAGTTTTTATAACGAGTTCCATTCTTATTTTCTCTCAACTTTCCCTGATGAACCCAGAATCCGGCGGCCGGCTGTCGTCCTCTCCACCGCCGTTAGCCGGCGCCGGCGATCCCCAAAAAAACATTACAAAATGACCCTTCCTTTACCCTCGACACGAATCCGATCTTAGATTCGGAGAAAAAGTCTTTATACAGCCTAGATCTAAGAAATACGAAACGAAACAAAAACCCTTTTTTTATTTTCAACCCAAAACAAAGCCACAAATGGGTCTCCCACTCCTTTCAGTTCACCATACTCGAATTGGGAAAGCCGAAGAGGCTTATCACTGGTGAGGGGAGATCTACAGACGACTATGGTAACGACCCTAAACCTCTGTTCTTTTCTTTTACTACGTATATTTTTGTATGCATGCAACAAAGTGAAAAAAGAAGAAGAGTATTTACCACTGAAGACTTTTTTGTATATTTTCTTTCGATTACAACTTGGCTCCTTTTGATTACCACTCATTGTTACTTACAAAATGTTTGTTCATACATATATGCCTGTCTTTTGGTTTGGTACTAGTAATATAATATTTTCTTTCAGATCTGGACTGCTAACTGACATAATATTTCTTTTCTTGCTTTTTGACATGTCTGAGCGCGGTGGTTGAAGATCGGCATGGCGAAGCATGGTGGCGGTGTGAGGGTTCTGTCTTCGGCCAGAGGCGTTCTCGGCCGTTAGATCAGATCTGATCTAACGGTCGGGCTGGCTTGAGGGACGAACGGCCCAAATGAAGCCTCGATTGGTGAAACGGCTCCAGATCGTGACACGTGTGGCTCAACAGTCGAGGGGTCAGAGCGTGTGGGGCCCACGCACACGTGGGATATCAAAGAGTCTGCGCGTGGACCGCACGCGCGCGTGGCACTCGAAGCGTCTAGACGTGTAGTACACGCGGCTGGCAAATATTTTGTTCCTTGCTTGATCGTGGCCGTTGGATCAGATCTTGATCCAACGACCCATAGTCATCTGCACCAAAATAAATAGAATTAAATAGGTTTTGGGTTTGGGCCAACCGGGCCTTGTAATAATATTATACTTGTAAATGGACTTGGACTGGCAATTTATTTATTTGGGTTTAATATGTTTTTTTTGGATTTCATTTTATATTAGCCCAATAATATTAATATTAGTTATAACAATTAGTAATAATATTATACATATGATAATACATACGTATATACCTATGCAAACATTAATTAATATAACATACTAGCATACATACATATATAATCATACACATAATTAACATGACATCTACACACATTATCCGTAAAAACAAATACGCTCGTACTAACTATAGATACATGCGTGACACACAAACCGTTAATACGTATACATACATAGTTTATAATATACATGCACACATATTAATAACACTCATGCACATAATAAACATATAATATAATATAATACAATGTATACATGCAACACACATACCGTTAATACGTATACATACATAGTACATGCACACATATATTAATAACACTCATGCACATAATAAACATATAATATAATATAATACAATGTATACATGCAACACTAATATACTAATGATTATACTAATATGTATTTACAGACCAGATAAAAATGAGTGATTACAGTTGCCCCTCTTTGCTTGTTCTCATGGAATGGGAAACAAAGCAAAGATTTCATAAGCACTCATTTTTATCAGACTTCCCTGTTTGTAGCTTTGGAAACACGTGTTCTTTTGGAACTCTCCGCTCTTCCTTAGCTGAATCTTCAGGCTCGTAAGTTCTTCCTATATAGAGCTTCGTCACCTTCCGATCTTGGAGCTATAGGCCCTTCCTATATAGAACCCTTCGCTCTGAAGCCTCGAGGTATGAGTCCCTCCTATATAGAACTTTTCACTTCGAGACAGTAAAGCTTGGAGTCCTTCCTATATAGAACTCTTCGCCTTCAATGCTGGTTTCTCCTATATAAAACCTTTTGCGCCGCGGATGGATTCTTCCGACTGGGAGTTCCTCCTATATAGAACTGCTAGTCTTCAAACCCTGGAGCCGCCAGTTCTTCCTATGTAGAACTTTTGGCGTCTGAAATCTCAGAGCTACAGGTTCTTCCTATATAGAACCTTTCACTCTAAGACAGTGAAGCTCAGAGCCTTTCCTATATAAGACTCTTCGCTTTCAAACACAACAAGATTTCCTATATAACCTTGTGTGTCATGGGTGAATTCATTCGACTGGGAGTTCTTCCTATATAGAACTGCTAGTCTTCACCCTGGAGCCGTCGGTCCTTCCTATATAGAACTTTTGGCGTCTGAAATCTTGGAGCTACAGATTCTTCCTATATAGAATCTTTTACTCTAAGACATTGAAGCTTGGAGCCCTTCCTATATAGAACTCTTCGCTTTCGACACAGCAGGATTTCCTATATAACCTTGTGTGTCATGGGTGAATTCCTTCGACTGGGAGTTCTTCCTATATAGAACTGCTAGTCTTCACCCTGGAGCTGTAAGTCCTTCCTATATAGAACTTTCAGCTTCTGAAGCCTCGGAGCAGCGGATTCTTCCTATATAGAACCTCCCTCTGTAGGCGCTTGGAAACATATGCCTTTTGTATGTAGAACCACTGTCTTCACATTTGGGATTCTCACCACGATGGCCATCGATGTCTCTTTGAATCCGCAGATACCTGTCTGAGATAAAACAAAATGCTATGACAAATGAATTGACATGCTCCTAATCCTAGTGATGTCTGACTATTCATGATGCATGAGTGTCAATATCTTGGTGGGCTTGTTTTGGTCCTTATTCGATCTCGTTGTTCACTTTCTCCTTTCTCACGGGCGTCGATACCCCACTTCACTGTTAGGTTCAACCATTCCAACCTTTCTTTTTCTCCATTTACGACTTGGAATTCTAAAGTGCCCTTTCGGGTTTTCGCTTTAGAGAGTTTTTTTTGTTTTGGTTTTTTTGTTTTTTTGTTGTTTTTTTGAGGGGTGCCCTTCTGGGTTTTCACCCAAGAGATCTCTCTTGTTATCTCGCATGCTTTCCTTGAACAGACAGGACATACGCCATTGGTCATCCTATCCGGTTGTTTGACGCTTTCCGCCTTTCCTATCAACAACCGTTATGTAGGGAGCTAGAGGGCGGAATTAACACCATTTTCTTTAATCACCTGCATTTTTAAGGTTAGATCACAGTAATGTTCCGAAATCTCTTGTTTCACTATAAGCCTATGTTAACTTATTTGACTGAAATTAACAAGAAGGCAAGGAATGGATGCTCAAAGACACGGTTTTATTACGATTAAGGGCTTGGGATATCTTAAAAAAAATTATGACACACATGAGAAAGAAGAAAAGTTAAGTATGAAATACAAGATCCCTCATTATCTTCGATATGAATGATACATGATCCTGTCAACCGGTGTAGAATTTTTTTTGCCTGAAGCCTCCTCTTCATGATCATGGGGATACCCTTCTCTTCGGATATTCAACTTCTCAATTTACAGAGCCGCCCTTTACGAGTTTTCAACTCGGGTCCTCCCTTTGCTTCAAGACGCCCGGTTTCAGGTTTTCGCCCTGAGCTCTCCATTTTTGTTCTCTTTTTTATTATTTTCTCTTTTTTTTCTTTTTTTTTCAAAGATAGTATTTCTTAACGACATCAGAATTTACAGGGTTTTTTTAGCTCGTCTCCATCCATTTCTGTTAGGATCGGGGCTCCTCCTGAGAAGGCCTTTTTTACGACGTACGGTCCTTCCCAGTTGGGCATCCACTTTCCTCGAGAATCTTTTTGGATAGGGAGGATTTTCTTGAGCACCAGATCCCCTTCTTTGAATTCTCTTGGGCGCATCTTTTTTTGTATGCCTACATCATCCGCTTTTGGTACATCTGACCATGACAAATGGCCTTTAGTCTCTTTTCGTCAATGAGATTTAGCTGGTCGAGTCTGGCCTGCACCCATTCGGCTTCTTCCAATTTTACTTCGTTTAAGACCCGGAGAGACGGGATCTCTACCTCGATGGGAAGTACTGCTTCGGTATCATACACCAAGGAGTAGGGTGTTGCCCCCGTTGACGTGCGAATGGACGTCTTATAGGTGAAAAGGGCAAACGGCAACTTCTCATGCCAATCCCTGTAGGTATCAGTCGTCTTTGCTATGATCTTCTTTATGTTCTTGTTTGCTGCTTCCACTACTCCATTCATTTTAGGACGATAGAATGTGAAATTGTGGTGTGTTATCTTGAATTGAGTGCACACGTCCGTTATCATTTTGTTATTCAAATTGGAAACGTTGTCGGTGATGATCCTTTCTGGCAATCCGTATTGACAAATAATCTTCTTCTTTAAGAACTTACATACTGTAGTCATTGTGATGTTGGCGTAAGACGCTGCCTCTACCCATTTAGTGAAGTAGTCTATGGCGACCAAAATGAAACGGTGTCCATTGGAAGCTTTTGGATGGATCTTCCCGATGACGTCCATGCCCCACGCCGCAAAAGGCCACGGAGAATTCATGGTGTGTAAAGGCGATGGTGGTGCGTGAATCTTATCAGCGTAGATTTGGCATTTGTGGCATTTCCTGGCGTAATCGATACAATCTCCCTCCATGGTCAACCAGAAATAACCATATCTCATGATTTTTCGGGCTATAGACAGCCCGTTGGCGTGCGTTCCACAGAGCCCGTCATGTACTTCGGCTAAAATCTCCTTCGCCTCCCGGGCATCCACACATCTCAGAAAAGTCTGATCATGACTTCTCCTATATAGGATCTCCCCATCTAGGACATATTTTGTTGCCATTTTTCTGAGTGTCTTCCTGTCATTGTCATTTGCCCCTTCTGGATACTTTCGAAGCTTGACATATTGCAAGATGTCATAGTACCATGGGTTTCCATCAATCTCTTGCTGTACATTACAACAATGAGCAGGCCTTTCAAACGTCCGTATCTCAATGGGCTTCATTTCTGCCCCGGTGTTTGTTTTAAACATGGATGCCAAGGCGTCTGCCATATGATTTTTTTCTCAGGGCAGGTAATTGAAGCTGACCTTTTCGAACTCTTTGGTGAGCTCTTGAATCAATTAATAATATTTGACCAACTTCGGGTCCCTGGTTTCCCATTCCCCGCGCAATTGGTAAATTACTAAGGATGAATCTCCGAATACTCGAAGTTCCTTAACCTTTCTCTCAATAGCTGAGTTCAGTCCCATAACGCAAGCTTCGTATTCAGCTATATTGTTTGTGCAGAAGAATTCCAATCTGCTGGTGAAAGGATAATAGACGTCCTCAGGAGAAATTAGCACTACTCCTATCCCTTGTCCGAGGGCGTTAGAGGCTCCATCGAAGTAAAGCTTCCATGATTTATCATCTGAAACCTCTTCCTCGGTTGTAATGCACATCAAGTCTTCGTCTGGGAAATTAAAGTTCAATGCCTCATAGTCTTCCGAAGCACGACTAGCTAGGAAATCTGCTACGACACTTCCTTTTACGGCTTTCTGGTTAACGTATACAATATCGAATTCGGATAAGAGCATCTGCCATCGGGCCATCCTTCCCGTTAGTGCTGGCGCTTCCATTAAGAACTTCAATGGGTCTAGCTTGGATATCAACCAAGTAGTATGGTACAGCATATACTGTCTAAGCCGCTTGGTAGCCCAAACTAGAGCACAACACAACTTCTGTACTGGCGGGTACCGCGTTTCGTAATCATTGAATTTCCTGCTTAGGTAATAGATGTAGATGGCTTGCTCTCTTTTTCTTGACTCATCGTGTTGCCCCAATACGCATCCCATTGAATTCTCAAAAACTGTCAGGTAGAGAATTAATGGTCGATCTGGTACTGGTGCGACTAAAATTGGAGCATTTGTCAGGTACTTTTTGATCTTTTCTAGGGCTCTTTGACATTCCTCATCCCACACACCAGGATTATTCTTTCTAAGAAGTCCGAAGACCGGGTCACATCGGTCGGTTAATTGAGAAATGAAACTAGAGATATAATTCAGCCTCCCTAGGAAACCACGAACTTTCTTCTGAGTGCGGGGTGGTGAGAGATCCTGGATGGCTTTCACTTTATCTGGATCAATCTCAATCCCTCTTCTGCTTACCACGAACCCTAGGAGTTTTCCAGAAGTAACGGCGAGGTACACTTGGCATGATTGAGTCTCAGTTGGTACTTCGTAGTCTTTGGAATAGTTTTCTCAAGTTCTGTAGGTGCTCTTCCTCTGTTCGGGATTTGGCAATCATGTCGTCGACATATACCTCTATTTCTTTGTGCATCATGTCATGGAAAAGAGTCACCATTGCTCTTTGGTATGTTGCCCCCGCATTCTTTAGCCCAAACGGCATCACCCAATAACAAAAAGTGCCCCACATGGTTATGAACGTAGTTTTCTCCATGTCGTTAGGGTCCATCTTTATCTGGTTGTACCCTGAGAAGCCGTCCATGAATGAAAACCATGAATGCCCTGCAGTGTTGTCAACCAGCGTGTCAATATGTGGTAAGGGGAAGTTGTCTTTAGGGATAGCTCAGTTTAGGTCCCTGTAATCTACACACATACGAACTTTCCCGTCTTTCTTTGGTACTGGTACAATGTTTGCAACCCATTCGGGGTATTTGGCTACCTCTAAGAACCCAGCATCAAACTGTTTTTTCACTTCCTCTCGGATCTTTAACAACATATCTGGTCTCATTCTCCAAAGTTTTTGCTGTATTGGTTTGCACTCCGATTTTGTTGGCAATTTGTGCACCACTATGTCGGTATTCAACCCTGGCATATCTTGATAAGTCCAGGCGAAGACATCCTTGAATTCTCAAGTAGGGTTATCATTCGTGCTTGGTTTTTGAGGAAATTGTCGTTCCTACTTTTATTTCTTTTCTCTCTTCTTGATCCCTAAGTTTACAACTCTTTTCTTCTTGATGGGGCATGATCTACCTTTCTTCATTGGCCACCATTCTCTTTAACTCTTCCAGGACCTCACCTTCTATCTCATCATATCCTTCCTCAATTCCCTCTGAGCCCTCAGGGCATTCAAAATTCACTCAAGGATTGGATCCGGTATCATTCATATCGTCAATCATGAGCGACCTGAATTGAATGAGAATGAATTGTATTGGGAAGGAGATGGTTTTATATGAAGGAAATGAACATGAAGAATGCATGAATGAAACAAATGAAACTTTGGTCATTTAGGAAAGTGGGGATATTTTCATTTCAATCAAAAAGTTAACATAGGTGCCCCATACAAGAGATCCCCATTGTTTACGGGCAAAAACAAAAGGTTGATTCGGAGCATTACTCTGATCTATTCCTAAAAACTACAGGTAAATCAATGCAGCTCCAGTTATCGAGTGTTTCCCCAGGACGGCAGGGGCGGATGTTGGTCAACATTTTGCTGTCTCGGTCATTCCCAGCTGTCATGTTGATGTACATCCCTTCAAATGATTCACTGA
Organism: Hibiscus mutabilis; assembly: GCA_019671005.1. Classification (NCBI taxonomy): domain Eukaryota; kingdom Viridiplantae; phylum Streptophyta; class Magnoliopsida; order Malvales; family Malvaceae; genus Hibiscus; species Hibiscus mutabilis. The sequence continues at coordinate 52,777,487 of CM033715.1, forward strand.
GTATTTCCTCCTGGCTGAGTACGTTATTTTCCTTCATTGCCTCTCCAACCTCTTGACCTGGCTGGTAGAATCCTCCGGAGACAAAAGTGGTTTTTAAACTAGGAAAGGACATCGATCTCCACGGAATGTCTTCTCCTTTAGATCTGGCTTTTCTTTGCTCTTCCTTTCTCTTGTATTCCTCTTTCTTCTGTTGGACACTTGGTTGGTAACCCAGCCCAAAACGATCCTTCTTGGTTATCATATTCTTGGCTCTTAGGTTTCCTTGTAATTTTTCCCCAACCCTTTTCCTATTTTGGCTCCACGGCCCAAAGTTTTTGCGCGACGATCATCTTGGTACAATTAGATAACCCGGGGTAGGGGATCCGACTTCCTCCGAAACGAATGTGGCATTCACTAGTTCTAATGCTCGGAACGAGCATTCTGCAAAGATCTTCATCATTTTGAATATAGGGGCGTCGATGTCACTAAAACAACAATTTCTGCTCTTGCCTCTCTTGTGACCAATTTGCCTTGACTACAAATTTTAATTTCTGATGCAATGATGAGGGAACAACTCCTGCGGAGTGGATCCATGGTCTTCCCAATAAGCAGCTGTAAGATGGTTTTATGTCCATCACCACAAAATCGATCACATATTCAGTCGGTCCGATCAATAGGGGCACCTCAATTTTCCCCCTATTGCCTCTCTTTGCGTACCATCAAAGGCTCTTACCAAATTGTGGCAGGGCTTTAGGTGAGAACCATCTATTGGCAGTTTTTGCAGGGTCACCATAGGCAAGACGTTCAATGCTGATCCGTTGTCGATCAGTACGCCCGATACTACATACCCTTTGCAGTGGGTAGTGATGTTAAGGGCTTTGGTGGACCCCATTCCTCCTTCAGGGATCTCATCATCACTGAACGTTATATGATTATAGGCAGTGATATGCCCCACTATCATGTCCAGTTTGTCACGAAATGTCCCGGGCGCAAAAGTTTGATTTAGCACTTTTAATAGCGTCTCCCGGTGTTTTTCTGAACTCAAGAGTAATTCCAGTACTGTGATCCTGGCCGGTTTTGCTTTCGTAGTTGTTCCACTACGTTGTACTCGCTATGTCTTAAGAACTTCAAAAATTCTTTGGCCTGGGCCTCGATTCTACGCTCTCATTCATCTTTGGGGAGGTTCTTCTCCAAATATCTGCGTGGGGCTAATGTTGTATTCTTCCCTTTATCTTTTTCAGCCGCTTTCAAAGCCTCGGAGGAATAACATCCGCCGCTCCTTGTGAAATGGCCTACCTCACCAACGTTTACGCTCGTTACGCTTTGTTGGTCTTTCAGCGTAGGTTCTTTTACCTGACCATGTTCTAGTTTTTCCGGCGTGGTCACATTTACAAAGATAATTCCAGGGGTTTGCCGATATCCTTTGAATGGGAATGGGGATGGTGCTGAAATGATGACCCTGGACTTATCTTGCTGGTTTCTCCTTGGGAGGCACTGCATTTCCCGGCCGGGAGAGATGATAAAAGGTCTATCCTTCCCATATTTAGATTTGGGGCTATCCGTCATGTGTACGTCCGACCCCTTCTACCCCATAGGCTCCTCGAAGAATTCTATTTGTTTTTCATTCATTAATTGCTGTACCAATCTCTTGAACTCATCACACTCTTGGATGTCATGTCCTTCATTCTGGTGGAATTCACAATACTCTCCACATCCCTTCTGCCTTGTTATCATGCCTTTGTCGATCATACGGGCCATGCATAATGTTGAAATACCCACCGTAAAGAGATTTGATTTACGACACATCATCCTTAATCCTCCCGGTAAAGTATTCTTCAATAACATTTACTCCTCTCGCTCCCATGATTAGGCAAATGGGTTATTGGCTACATTCGGTTCTTCAAACTTCAATATCCCATAATCGATTAAATTCTGCACAAGTTTTTTGAAAGCAAGGCAGTTCTCAGTGGGATGTCCAGGGGTACCGCCGTGATAATCGCAATGCGCGTTCGGATTATACCAAGAAGGGAAGGGCAGATTGACAGGAGTAACGATGTATGGATCGTGCAGTGTGTCCGCTCATACAACTGGGAATAAAGTTCTGAGTACGAAACAGGTAGGGGAGTGAAAGTTCTTCTCTCTTTCTCTTTTCTAGGGATTCTCTCATCTCTTTGATTCGAGTGTTGTGTTTTTCCCACAGGTGCTTGTGGCTGTGAGACTGTGAAGTTCTTCGGGGTGGTATAAGTGTTGGTGGCGTTTACTTCATTTTTCTTGCTATACTTTCGAGACCCTTCCCCGCCATCAATTCTACCACTCTTAATTGCCAATTCAAGGGACTCCCCAGTCCTGATTAAGTCAGCAAAGCACTGCTTTGTGTTATTAATGAGTTGATCGAAGAGTGCCCCTTTCAGAGTATTAACAAATAACGGTGTAATTTCATGTTCCGAGATGGGTGGCTGAATTTGGATGGCCACTTCCCGCCACCTTTGGGCGTATTGCCGTAGGCTTTCGTTGGACTTCTGCCCCATATTTTCCAACATAATTCTACTGGGGGTCATGTCTGTTACATGCTTATATTGTTGAGTAAATGCTTTTGACAGATCCTTCCATGTCTTAACAATTGCCTTGCTCAACTGGGTGTACCACCGTAACACCGCTCCAGTTAGGCTGTCCTGGAAACAATGGATCAGTAGCTTTTCGTCCTTAAGGTAGGCCGCCATCTTTCGACAGTACATTTTTATGTGCACGGAAGAACACGTGGTTCCATCGTATTTGTCGAACTCTGGCGTTTTAAATTTTGGCGGTAGGTCAAGATCGGACACTAGACTTAAGTCGCTAGCGTCATTTCCCGATTCTTCTATAGATTGTAACGTTTTAAATTTTTCCTCCATGAGACGAAACCTCTCCTCCCACTTTTTCTCTACCTCGATCTTGATCCTTTCAACCATGTTCAGGTCCGGCACCTCTTCTTCATAGAGTGCTTCAGCGTCGAGGGGTTGAGTTTCAGGTGCCCCTATTTGAAAACTAGATGACATTCCTGCAGGGTCGATATACACCTTTCGAGCCGGGTTTGGTGCAGTTGGTTGAACCTTGTAGTGAGCTGGGGTACCCTCTGGCTCTTGAACGTTTTCTCCTTCCACTCTTTTTCCAAGACTCTTAGCCAACAATACGGTTATGTCGGATACTATAGATGCTTGCGACTGCGCAATCTGATCACTGAGGCTTCTTTGGGCCTTTTCAAGCCTTATCTCGAGCTCTTTTTGCCCTTTTTCTAGACTGATTATCCTATCTTCCATGAGCTTGCTTTGTAACCGGATAAGGTATGGGTGATGAATGATTGCGGGTTAACTACACACAACGCCACAATATTCATAATGTTAATAT